>JAQFVV010000055.1:2509854-2964173 GCA_028023455.1 Epiperipatus broadwayi | reverse complement strand
ATCAAATAACAATAAACTCCGTTTAATGTTATCCCATCCTTTAATAATGGGTGTTATTTTTATTCCAATTAAACTCCAACGTTTATTCACTTTCTTTATAGAAATTATAGAAATTTATGTTTTTTATATGTGGTTTTGGTGAAAAATGAACTATCTTCCTGCAGGGACACATACTTCTATCAACAAATGCTCAGGAGAACATTTGAGATCATATCAAGCATCATAATTCAGTTTACTTTTAAATGGTTTCACAGAACTCAATTTGATATTAAAGTTTGAATGTGAATTTTAGCCATAATTTAGATAATACATTTTTTGTATCTGCTTAATATTAATGATAAGACAGAACTTTTAATCTAACTAAATTTTAAATAACTTTGTCATCAAATAAACATTTTTAAATACATAAACATTAATTAATTAAATGCTACATAAATATATAATTTATTAATTCAAGTAATATATATCTAACATCAAATAGATTGTTTAAATAATGCTATGATAGTATATGAGCTACACTTCCTTTAGTGGCAGCCACTTTCAAATTGATTCATTTTATGTATTAAGAAGATTGTCCTGAACAACTGTAGAAGGTGTGAGAATCAATCACTCAAACTACTTAGTGTGAATTATTTATTAACATTGATTTTTTTTTGTATAACAAAGCAGAGAAATGAATTATTTTTTAAAACTATGTAATAAATCTTTAAATGATAAATATGTAACAAGAACAACTAAGTGAAAAAATATATAATGTTAAATACATAATTTAAAATAATAGCACTACTGTATTAACAATCTATTTAATATATTGAATTAAGTATTTCCATTATTATAATAAAGAATAGAAATGATGAGACTATATCCATGTAAATAGAAATAACACTAAAGGTTAAAGGTTATCTATATTTACATGGATATGATCTCATTAATATTATATATATATAATAAAGTAAAATATCTGAATATGAATAAATTAAAGAGTCAAGAATAAAAAGGTACACATTCTTTAAGCATTTGGGGCTTGTAATCTTACCCATGCCAATAATGATAAAATACAAAGTAAATTTGATATATCAGTTAGAAGAAAGAATAGCATTAATAATTATTAAATGAATAGTCAGCTATGTAAGGATAGAAGACTGAATTTCATTTTTAATGTTTTATTTTAATAATTAAATAGAAGTTAATGATGGTAAACATTAAATTAAAATGTTGAACTATGTTAATTTAATATATATATATATTACAAATAAGAATTTATAGTGTAAATATGTTTATGTAATGTTTTGAGATAAGTTATTGCAAGCGTTTAAATATAAAGCACCTTCTAGCATCAGGTTATGACAATATTTTTTTTTCATATGTCATAGATGACAATATTTTTTAAAAGCCAATGAGATATCTCTTTACTTTTTTCCTTCTTCATGAAGGAGGAAAAAGACACATTAATTATATATAACAGTTGCAATGAGTTTACGTATATATAATATTAAAATATTGCAATAGAAAATAAAAAATAAAATTTAATTAAATAAAGCAAGTATTTTCTTAATACATTACTGTCATAATCATGGTTACCAAACAACCCCCTCCTCCAACAGTATTTTTACTGTTAAAAGTTTTAAAATTTTTTATTTATTTATTTGAATGCTATTGGCTCTTTGATCCGTCACATGTTCATTTTACACAATAAACTAAGCCTCTTTAATCTTTCACTTTCTATCAGTTCTTTTCTCGCAAATTATCTAAAAAATTCCAGGATCAAAACCAAGTCCACATTCCTTCCCATCACCATAAAGTACAAATGCATTTAGTAAAAATAGTTTTTTTTTAATTTTGAATGGTAAAATACTGTGAGTGGGGTTGGCGGGCGGAGGGGAGGATTGTTTTATAATCATAATTACGATAGTAACATATTGAAAGTGTACTTGGTTTATTTAATTAAATTTTACTTTTTATTCTCTGTTACAGGGTTTTAATATTATTTATAATAATAGCAAAGCTTCAATCTATTCTACATTGTATCTCAACTCTTATAGTTATAATATCCAGCTACTAGCGCACACATTATAATAGGAATGATTGATTCTTTGGTCAGTAGTAGCTTGGACAGTTTTGCTATTGTTTTCACTCAGCCTGCAGAATTCTCTCTGATTGGCTGCTGCTCTTTAATACACACTTGGTTGTGATTTTAACTCCATTCATAAGATGGAGTTATCATTTATTAAATAATTTACATCTACATTAACCTGTTAAAAATATTAAATTTAAATATATTTTACTTTGTTTGAGTAATAAGTTTAAATTTATTTATTAAAATACTTATATTATATAACTCATTCAATATATTATCTCTTTTCTTTGCAATTGTAATCTTAGATGTATAAATGTTCAGACATCACATGATCACCATTTCTTATGCTTGCTCACAACTGTTATTAAAACAGGCAAAACTCTCCATACAGTAGTGCCACTCAGTGCAAGCCAGAGTAATCAATGGATCCCAGAAGGTTTGGGCATAAAATCCTTATCTAGTGCCTACTTATCCAATATCTCCAGACTAGCTTCTAGTCTGTGGCTTTTGACAGTAAGTAGCCTTAGATCTGAGAGCACTGCATCTAGATCTTAGGAGCCAATGCAACCATCCAGCATCCACCTTTTATCTCTACTTGGCTTGCAGTGAGTGGCACTACTGTATGAAGAGTTTTGCCTGTTTTAATAACAGTTATAAGCAAGCATAAGAAATTGTGATCATGTGATGTTTAATGGTTTAATACCAATTCTGCCTAATAGGATAGTGGTGGCTATGGTTTTTAAAGAACCAAAGACATCAAAATGTGTGGATTGGTGGTCGAGTGGTCGGCACAGCTGCCTCACAAACAGTTGTCTTGGGTTAGCAGATTCACTTCCTGGCTGATGCTATGACACATGAAAAAAAAAGTTAATAGTTTTTTGTTTTGTATTTTTTTTATCAAAATAATCGTTGAAAACAATATTTTATCAAAATGTAAGATTTTCAATATAGATCTGATGAGTTAAGTATATCAGTGGTATTTAATCTTTTTATACCTGTGGAAATTACAAGTATGACTATGTAAAGATATTCATAATTTATTAATTTACTAATTAACTTGGATTTTGATAGGTTTAAAAAGAATATATGCGTAAATATGAATATTCCAATTAAGTTTTGTAGTAATAAGGATTTAGAGAAAAATATGAATAGTAATAAAAGTGGTCTGAGTAATTTTATTAAGAATTTAAAAGGACATTTATTGGACAATAAACAAACGGATGAAGTGCAAATTGAAAATTATAAAAATAACATTGGATATTAAATTTTTAAAAGTGCGTTTTATTAATAATGTAATTCCTAAATTTATGTTTTTAAAAAAATTTATGATTTTTTTTCATATTAAATATATATTTAAATGAGAAAAGAAATTGTTAATTTTTTTATAAATTTGGCATATATAAAAAAGTTTGAATTTTTAAATAATGTTAAGAACGTATATAATAGTTTAATAAGATTAATTACAATTAAGGAAGAATATGAGCTTAAAATATTTTTATTTAAAATAAGGGTTTTAGAAAGGTGTTATAAATATTTAATGATTTATTGATTACTACTACTACTACTTCTACTACTATTACCACTACTAACTACTATTACTACTACTACTACTACTACTACTACTACTACTACTACTACTACTACTACTACTACTACTACTACTACTAATAATAATAATAATAATAATAATAATAATAATAATAATAATAATAATTGAAGTATAATGAATAGAATATTATTAGAAATATGTGGGGATTTATTCTTTTTAAAGAATGCATCAAGTGTAGTTATTTTAATAAGAATAATAAAAAATGTTAAATTTATTAAAGGAAGATGTTTTGAAAAAATTAATAAAGTTGAGAGAATGTTAATGAATAAAAAAATTAATAGAAAATTAACAATAATGAATGAAAAAGGTTATATGGAAAAATCAGATATGTTAAAATTAAAATAAATATAAAATGTGCAAAAATTTATGGAATACCTAAAATTCATAAACAAGATATTCCAATGAAACCAATTATTAGTAGTTGCAATACTTACTATGAAAATATTTTGAAAAGAATTTATAGAAATATTTTTTAAAAATATATAACATTATATGATCAAAATTGTATTAATAATTCTGCACAGTTTATTAGTAAATTGAGTGATTTCTTAAGGAAATAATCTTTCAAAAGTAACCTTTATTAGTTAAAAGATTACAAAAAATTATCGGGTACACTTACCCATGGAGGATTACAAAGTGTTCAATGTTACAAGGTGAAACAATTATTGACCAGGTTTATAAAAAGTACATACACTTGATAACAAATATATCCGTAAAAGGGTTGTATAATCATGTTTAATGTGTATCTGTACATGGGTCAACATGGCCCAACCACCAAGAAGTCATCCATCAACCAATGATCCCCATTCCTTGGGCCTCGAAGTGAAGATCCAAATGCGTTAGCTGAATAGGCAGACATCCAGCATTGCACCAACCATCACAACAAGAAATGAGGTCCAAGGCCCAAGGCCATTAGACATTAAATCCTTGACTGCAACCAAGCCCATTCCAGGTATCTCTGACTCCCAATTCAACAGTCCAAATGGGCAGGGACCATTTCTGTCTACCTGCCTGAAATTGGAATGCCAACTGGAGAAAAAATTAATGAGTAATGAGCACAGATCTGCACTGCCCAAAAACAATCCATCAAGGGGGCACAGCAGCCCACCAGAGTGGAAAAGGTGCTGAAAACTTTTGACACTGTACCCTCCCAGCAGGTTTTCTGGGTAATGGCAATAATTGTCAACAGCACGCACCCATAAACCAGACCTCCAATGACTGCCATCATCAACACCTGAGAAAGAAATGAGGAGTGCAGACGCATGCCTGCAAATATTACAACAAACGCTATTACTGTTACAAAGATGATATTTTTGGCTAGAGTGTCTAGCATCCAGCGTGTCAAATGAAATTGTAGTTATGATCTTGATAAAAGAATTGTTCACTTTTATTCCTTAAATTTCTCAATCCTTATTAAAAGTTATTCATTGAGTGATTTTGTTAAAACAATTGATTATTCATCTTCCTCATCCATTAAATCCAATATATTCTCATAAGGGTCTTGCATAACATTATTTACATCATACTTCTTTTCCCTCCAGTTTTTATTGCATTTGCATAGATTTTCATTTTTGATTGTAATGCCTCTTCATACTTGAATTCTTAGTTATTAACATTAAATAATTTGTTTGACTTACTTCTTTCATTAGTTTCAAATTTAGATTTTATAGTTTTGTTCTTATTAATCTGTTTCACTTTTTAGATAACATTGTTTTCAATTTTAAACTTTTCGAAGCCTTCAATGACATTTGCATCCTCTTTCCCTTGTGATATTTTGGGTGACATATAGTCCAAATCACCTGAGGTGTTTTTTGTTAACTGGATTATCTTCTTCCATCAGTTGTTTATTTATACTGCTGTTTTTTTTACTTGCATTTTCCCATCTATTTTGCACTTGATTTGATACGTTCTTTGCTATTTTTGTTTTCGCAACAATGTCAGTTAGCTGTTAGGAAACTAAAAGTTTTCTTCATTTTGATTGTATATGTGTGGGAGATGATGATCTAGACCAACAATTCAGCACGAAATATGTGTATTGGAGATTATTTATTTTTTTCACTTGTATGTGGTCATGTGTGTGGCTGTACAATATGGAATGGATGATTAAAGGGAACTATAAAGTCTGGGTTCAAATCTATTCTGATTAAATCTTTTAAAAACGAAATGAATTAATTTTATAATTGTGTAGTTAAATATATGTATACAGTATTTTTTTTTTTTTGGTTTGTTACCACTTGTAATAAATGTAGATTGTTAAAAATTTATTGTTATAAAATCATTTCTCGCAAAAATTATAAATGCGTGATTGTTTCATTTCTACTAAATAAAGTTACAGGTGGCTATTTTTCAAAATAATTTTTCACAAAAAAGTAAATGCGTGTTTATAGATTGTTTGTATCATTTCCAGTAAATAAATTTATAGGCCGTCCTTTTTCCAAATGAATTTCTAATTGATCGATAAAGTTTATCAGAAGTTCCCATACTAATATTATTTTCTGAGATCGCAATATTAGAAACTTATTGCCGAACTAATATCTAAATGAAATCTCACCTTTAGACTAATACATAAGTAACAAAAAAAAATACTTATCATTATCCAAAACTTAAGAGAATTTCTTAAAAATTTCGCGACTCTCAACAATGTTTATGCGACCCTCTGAGGCGTCGCGACTCACGAGTTTTGTACCATTGAACTATCTTATCTGATGATTATAAATATTTGAAGTTTGATTAATCATAGTAAATTGTAATAAGATTAACCGTAAAGTGGAATAATAAAAATCTATAGTTAAAATAAATAAAAATTCAAGTGTAATAATAAATTATAATTAGTCCAAACAAAAATTAATTATAACTTACATTGGCCAAAAAATTTGAATTGCGGTGGGGGGGGGGGGATACATATCAAACGTTAATTTTAAAAAGAGCTTAAAAATAGATAACAATAACGTTTAAAAGGCATAGCCTTAGTCAAACAGGCAAGTACTACAAAGAATGGAAAACTAGATTGAATTGCTTATTTCTTATTCAAATTTAATTACAACTTAAGCTTTGATTAATTAGTTTACTTCAAATCTAGTTTAATTAAATTTAATGACTTTATTTAAATGTTTAAATGACAATAAAATTATGTATATGAATTAATGTTTTATTCCTCAACTGAAAGACATATATTGTGTTTGTGCAAAAATAAAAAAATTTAATAAAACAACAAAAATAATAAATATGTATTTTGTGGACTTAACACGAACTTAAAAGTAGAAAAGATTCTTAAAATTGGAGGTGTGGGGGCAAATCTTTAATGGTCAGAATCAGCCAATAAAAATAGACTTACGTAAAACAAAGGAAATTTTGCAAAATCGTAGAAATTAATTAGTTCCAGTCTAGCCTCCTTTTAATAATAGGTAATTTTACTAATTAAGATTTTAAATAAACGTCAGAAATACTTTCAATTTTTTTTAATTTAATATAATCTATCTGTATTATAGTATTGCTTGTCTTACATGGTTTAGATCAGTGATAGACCAATGTTAAAAAATAGGCAAAGTTCTCCATACAGTAATGCCACTCTGTGCCAACCAGAGTAATCAATGGATGCCAGAAGGTTTGTGCATAAAATTCCCATCTAGTGCCTACTCATTCAATATCCCCAAACTAGTTTCTGGTTTGTGGCCTTCGTCAGTGAGGAGACTTGGATCTAAGAGCACTGCACCTAATGCAACCCTCCAGTAGCCACCTTTTATCTCTACTTAACTACTAAACTATGAGAATAAAATTGTAAACACAATAATATTTTCAATCTAAGCTCAATAGCTTATATAGTCATATGGGTCTGAATTCAGTTCAGCACGCGTACATTTTGGTGTCTTTGGCTCTTTAACAACCATAGCCACCATTATTCTATTAAGCAGGATTGGTGTGAAACCACCAAACATCACATGATCACCATCTCTTATGCTAGCACATAACTGTTATTAAACAGGCAAAACTCTCCATACAGTAATGCCACCCTGTGCCAACCACAGTAATCAATGAATGCCAGAAGGTTTTTGCATAAAATCCCCATCTAGTGCCTACTCATCCAATATCCCCAGACTAGCTTCTGGTTTGTGGATTTCTGGCATCCATTGATTACTCTGGTTGGCACAGAGTGGCATTACTGTATGGAAAGTTTTGCCTGTTTAATAAGTTATGTGGTAGCATAAGAAATGATGATCATGTGATATTTGGTGATAGACTAGGAGTCTAAAGAACAAAAAGTACCCAGATCAAAACTGAACTCGTTACTTCCAATGCTCACTTACATTATGTAATCTCCCAAACAAACAATATTATTATTATGCCTACATGGTTTAATCCAGTGGTAGAACTATATATTTTGGAGTTCAAATTCCTGGATCACAGCCTCGATTCTATTACTTCCAATAGTTGAACTTTTTGTGAACTCTCTAGTAATAAATCAGTCTGTTGTCATTATTATTACTATTACTCTTTCTATTCACTTAATATCATTATCTGTAGTTCATATAAGGTTCTTGATAACTATTGTTGTTTGGATGTTTTTATTGATTGTAGAATCTTGGCCAAGTTTTTGCTTATTATATTCTCAGTTAGACAAGATTAATTACTTTTTTTATTATTTAGTGAAATCTTGCCTGGTCTGCGTTAATGATTTTCATGCTGCATGTGTATCATCTTATGTCTCTATTTGAGATGGTTGATCTGTTTACTCAATATCCTTATTATGTATCCAGCAAAACTATACCACATGTATTATTTTTGGTAGGCTTAGGTTCTCTTCTGTGCATAATATTTACGATAATTCTTGTGTATCATCTGTTGTTAAACTTAATCTGTATAGAGGGATTATAGCATCTTTTGTTTTTTATAAATCCTTGTTTACCTAAAAACTTTCAGTCGGCATTGTCAGATTTTAATTTGGAAAGTAGTCATAGACAATTCAGTTACAATCGTGTCTTTAATTCTTTTGATATTATCTATTCAATAGATGTTGCCCATATATCATTTTGTATATTTAAAAAATATTTAAAACTTCGGTTATTGTACGTTATGTAACAATTTTTCATTGTTTATTGCATTAACATTTGTATGTTCTTAGTCTTATTTTCTTCCTGTGCAATTAATTTTGATAGCTATTTTCTATATGCATAATTTATTGTTTTGTACTAACTGTTGTAGTTTTATTTCCCTTATATGTATATTTTTATCTTTTTTTTTTGTAATTATTTTGGAATTTAATGACCCGTGAATAACAACACCTCACACAAGTCTCTGCATATTTGGAGTGATTTTATATAAAATAATAAATAAAATTATTATTATTACAGAATTTCTTTACAACAAATTATGAAGCCTAAGTGGCAAAGTGAGAATTTTTTTTAAATGATTAAATAGCTGGTAGCTGCAATCTATTGTGAATGACGAACAAACATTTTACTTTTTGGTTACAATTTCTTATTGTGTCTAGATATCATTGGCGAAGTGCCTTGCATAGTTTGGGATAGTTGGTAGGGCATCTGACATAGGATCAGGAGGTCCCAGGATCAATTCCGGTACTTGTAGTTTTAGTGCTCAAACTTCTTACGAACTCCCGAGCAATAAAACCATAAGCCCTTTTAACCTGTGTGGTTTGGCATAGGTGATAGAATATCTATAAGACTTGGGATTAGTAGGTCCCAGGATCAATTCTGATGCTAGCAGATTTGGCATGCAAACTTTTCATGAACTACTGAGCAATAAATCCGTAAACCTTTTTAGCCTATGTGGTTTGGCACAGTTTGTAGAGCATCTGACTTGCGAACAATAGGTTCCAGGATTGATTCTGATGCTTGTAGGTCTGGAACTTGAACTTATGAACTCTCAGGCATAATGCCATATGCTCTTTTTTTATTGGTTAAATAATGACAGAATACAGCAGTTCATGGTAAGTATATCACTAATTCATTTATAATAATAGGTAATAAACAGAAATAGATCAACTAAAATAATACGCTGATAGATTATATGCAATTTGAACCAGATATAAGAATGCTGACTGTTTACTGCTCTTAAGATTACTATCCATTTTTGATTCAGGAAAAATGTCATCTGGCCTAATAGAGTGCTGTAGATGTGTTTTCCCAACTGTGGTATCACTCAAATACAAACAAATATTGACTAAATAACAAATAAAAACATAAAGAAAACTGTAATTTTAATCCTTCAGCAATTGCTATTGTTTTTGATGGCAACCTGTGATTGGTTGGATTAAAGTTTCATTTTTTTATTTGATCAAATTTATCTTTATTCTCATTATATTTTCATAAATTTCAAATTATTTCTTAGATATCTAAGTTTATAAGTAAAAATTATTTTTTTAAAAAAAAAAATTTCAACTTTGCCACTATAGGAAAAAACTAATAAGCTGAAATATGTAATCAGGATAATAATCCTTTTTTTATTCGATAGCTACTAGGTTGCCAACAAAAATATTAAATTAATTAGAATTAGATTTGTCTTAATGCAGCTTCTATCCCATGAACAAATTATCATTCAGATTACACAACGCTAACACAATTCTATTTAAAATTTAAAATTCCACTTATAATTATTTTCAAAACTAACAAGGAACAGTTGTTATAGTCAATATAAATGCATTCGTTTTTTTGCCAATTAAAAGTTTTGGATGTACATTATATATTACTTTTGACATTTCTTCTAAAATAAATATTTTTGAATAAAATTGGAATCTAATCATATTATTATTCTTAAAAATTAAATATTATATAGTGTTTTTGAGCATGAAACAAATTCTTGTCATAACTTCAAACAGCAAAATGTGTAGTGTGTGCTGAACATGGTTATCAAAAGAGAAAGATCAAAAAGACATGGTTTACCATCAGTGATGCCCATGGATCCAAAAAGGGGAACATTTAAATTTATAAAGTTGCATAACATCTCCTGTATTAGCATTTTAAAATCAACATGAACTATATAACCACAGAGTTTGAGTGCTATGAATTTGATTGACTAAGCTAGATATTGGCATGTAAAACAAAACAATTATTTTTATACAAGCAGATAAAATGCTTGTGAAAGAAATACAAATATTTTGCAAAAATAATCATAAATATGTAAATAAAATATAGAAAATATATGTATTCATTTTTGCAATCTGAACAAAAGCTTGATCATTCTTATAAGCTCTCACAAGTGTTCTCGTACTAACAGAACAAGAAATTACCAGTTGTTGATATTATTACCTCATTTGTGTCTCTATAATCCTGACCTTTTAAGACTTTTTAAAACTCAATAAAACAATATTTTAGTTCCTGTTTTTGCCACTTAACTCTCACTAAAAATAATTTTATTGTCTGAGTGAGGTAAAACTGTAAACTTTTAATTGGTCAATTCACAAACTCACTCGTAAAAATATATTTATCTTTTAATATTACATTCACTTTAGTTTCATTTGTAAAAAGTATATTAATAATTTGTCAGGTTATGAAAGTGAATGAAAGTTTTTTTCAAAAATAAATTTTTATTTATAATTATAAAAATATTCGATAGCGGCAAATCTAAAATGAATGTTAGTAACCAACTAAAAAGTGTTGCTGACGTCAGTAATTTCTTTCTCAATTTTATGTTGTGGAAAAATAAATAATTTTTACTAAAATCTTAACTATTTTTCGATAATTTTATTTTTAGCATATTTTATCAAAATAATTTATAATATGTCAAAAAATACTTTTAAAATGGTCTAAAACATTCGTTTATCAGTCTCAAAATGAAACAAACTCTTTGCCCTCTACAGTTAACAACCAATCAGCATCAAGAATGGACTGCCCTCTTCTATTGTTAACCTAAAATTTGAATATTATTGATTTTTTACTTGTAAAATAATTCAAGAGAGGCCAGAATCTTATGGAACTTTTTTTAACCTTTGAAAAGAGGGTAAAATCTTTATGGTAGTGTTAAAAATGATGGAATTTGAGCAACTTGAAGCTGGCACCGGTTTAGACTGGAGAACTCCATTAAAGAGTTAATGAAAAACAAAGCTGGCAAAACACAAGAAAGTGGATAAACCCTTCTAATTTTACACAAAGCTAATTGTTTTCTCTGTCTGTAAGCTTTCAACATTAATTTTAGTATTAAATCATTACTATTTATCAGAATATAATCAATTTGATTTCATTTGATAGATATTTTTGGTTATAAAGAAAGGAAATTCTAAAAACAATTACATTTGACTTTTGCAAATATTAAAAAATTACATCATAATCAAAACAAATTTTATTATCTACTGTCAGGAAGAGCAGTTTCATTTCAGAAAACAGATGAAATCTTTATTATTTAACAATTGTATTTAAAATGTGAATGAATAAATAAATATCAATGATTCATAACTTATCAAATTATACTCAAAAAGTTTAAATTTTTAAAACAATTTTTACAATACTGCAATATATTCTAACATACAATCAATGATGACATTTAGCAAACAGTTTTCCCTGCTATTTAATCATTAACCTATGGTGAAAATGAAATTATTTTATTTTTGAAAATAAAATACATACAAAATTTATATTCTTCATTTTTAATAATTATTACACAGTTATTACGCAATCATAAATCTTAATAAACTTTTCAAGTTTTCAGACATTCAAAATATTTTCTTGAAGTAATATTGCAAAGTTGGAGATTGCCAAGAATAAATAGAAGTCCACCAAGTGGGGGTTTAAAAGCCTTTCAAGCTGCTGCATTTTCAATTATCCTGACATCTATAGAATTTTTTTGGAATTAAAATATTAGAATAAAATATATGTGAAATTACCAATTCTATTTTTAAAAAGTTATCAATTTCTCTTAATAGATGGTAAATAGAATTTTATATGAAGTATCCTGGAAAGAACAGTGGGGCAGTTAAGGCTAAAACAACTACAATATCATCAGTGGCATCACAATCTCATATATAGAACTTGTAAAAAATCAATTTATGTATCATGAAAAGAAAAGCTTAAATCTTTACCCAATTTTATCCCCTTCCATTCTTCACAAGGTTTATATGTAATTCAATTATTTTACAGTTTCAGTAGAATAGCTATTTTCTTCAGAACTATAAAATACAATGGTGCTTCATTAATTTTTACATAAAAATATAATAACCTAATGGTAATGTTGGTATTTTATAGTTCTGAAGAAGATTGATAGGCAGGCCAAACTGCAAGATATTTTAATTGATTAAAGCATGGTAAAAAGTGCAAAGAAAGTAACCTTTGTAGAGGTTCATTAAAAAGTAATTGGATGACTTATTGATGAGGAGTGCATGAGGAATTCGAATAAATGAAATGCCAGGATTGGAATTTATCCGAGGATCTTACATTGCATAGTCTGATGCTCTAGCTCTTCACTATACCACACAAAGCTAGTGATTTATTTGGAAAACTAAATCCGTTAATATACTTCCAATAGGAATCGCTCAATTTTCCAAATTAACAAAATTCATCAAACTGAGTCCAAAATTTGTTGATTTTTTAATAAAAATCATCCTTGGAACACTCCCCACTGGGGCCTTTCTCCACTACCAAAGGGGTTACAACATCAACCCCCTTTGTCCCCTATGTAACAAACAGGAGGAGTCAATTGGCCACATTCTGGATCAATGTGATTCATGGACTTATCTCTGTAATATAGCGTTAGACTGGATAAATGGCAATGACCCAGCTAACATTTCTCTTAATGCAGCAATTAAAAAGGGTCAATTTGGAACAATAAGACTGGCCACTTTCATTAACTTCTCAATTTGGACTGCCAGATGTAGCATGATATTTGATCATGGCTGTGATGACTCAATGGTTAATCGATTTTTCAAATCCCTCTACAAGATAAAAGACGAGGATAAACAAACTTGTCAGCCTTGGCTAATTGACCAAACCTGGAGCCAGATGAGGCTAGAGTCCTAATTTGTGTATTTCTTAGGCCTAAAACTTGAACTTTCTCCCATCCACTGAACAAATAATATATCCCATCTTTCACTTAAGAATAATATAAACTTTAACTATGAAGATCTTTCATACATCCTATATATTTAATACACAAACTTTGCATTAATTACATACTATACGATTAACTTACCTATATCAACTTGTAAATATTGTTATAGTCCTCATTACTCTTTGGACCAGGATAATCATTAATCAATGGAATTTCCAAACCTTATACATAGGCTTGACTTACTTTATATTCTTAACTAATTAAGCTCATGATACGCTGCCTTAAGACATTCATGTAATCTTTGATTTTATTTATGTTTATTTATGTTTCTTTCATACTTGCATTAATTAACTATCATGATTTTCTTATGCTGTTCTTGAGACTAAGTTATTGATATAATACAACTTTTGAATTTTCTATACACATGGCTTGCATACCACATTTATATGTATACATTGAAACTTTCTTATTGACATAATTTTATCCTATCATTGATTTCTTTGTATCCACTCTAATGTGTAAATAAAGTTTTAATTTTGAAAGTAAAGCTAGTGATTTATTTAATATAAGTGTTGAAAGAAGACTGAAAAAGGTGCTGGAAATTTTGAAAAGAAATCTATACCAGTTTTATTATTCCTAAAATTTTACAGTTTGCAGGAATAAAAGAAATAGATTTTTTAAAAAAATTTGGCTTAAGAATATTATTTACATACTTATTTATCTTATCTCAAAAAACACCTACGCGGATATAATAAAGTGGGATTAGAAATTTATCGGTTTCTTTTAAATATTTATAAGAAATAATATTAAACAAACGTAATCTAAGTTATAAAAATTGGCAAGTGGTTATATTTGCGAATACAAAACCGATTTGGCTTCGTTTAAATTGTATCGAAATTCTACCTATTAAAGCTTTTGAGGAATTCTGAAAGAGATTTTATTGCAAGATAATTTAATATTGTTTGACATAATATTAGTGAGTTTGATGATTTCAATTTGTCGAAGACAATAAACAGAAGCTATAAAATTACATCAAAACTTTAAAGAATAGTTTGTTTGTTTAATAGAAATATATATATTTTAAAAGTAAGTGCCACCAATTCTGATGATACCTAGCCCATTACTCATGTAAATAAATTATAATCTGTAAGATTAAAGGATTACGAATGACCTCTTTATATAATAGTTTGGGTATTTGCCTGATATGGTCGTGATTCAAAGTTGGATGAGATTTGTTTATTAAGTTATTGAAGATTTTCAAACGACTCTAATATTCTGCCCACATAATCTGTCTGTACCTAACCCAGCCACTGATTGGAAAACAAATACCCAGTTAGTCTTAGCTGAGAATTCTGATGACAGATTAATCTCCACTAAATACAGAAATGTTTGATGCAATAACTATAAAACAATATATGATTATAATACAATACAGCTTTTATTATTGATGAGAGAAGTGTTTTATACCAATAGTGTCACTTCTATGTTTTTCGAAAAAACTGGTATTCGTTTTTTGTTTGTTTATTATAGTTATTGAAATAAACCTTGTTCGTCTTGATAACCGAGTCCGCATTATTTCAAGGTTAATTAACACTCACACACATACATACAGCGAGTACAAGGTCAAATTATCAGTTTTTTAAAAACATTATTATTTTTTTAATCTATATTTTTTTATTTGCTTATTTTCAAAATATATATTCCCAGTAAATAAAAGAAAATTGTTTTGGATAATTTATATACATATTAATAGTCTGATTTTAATTTATATATATATATTTTAAGAATACCAAGAGGAAATGACAATTTTAATAATATTTAAACGTATTCACAAACGCGCAACATATATAAGGCTAGAAAATTTAGAGTGTGAAATATTAGATCATATATTCGGAGTGAAGATCACTTTAAGGGCTGTATATAAATTAACTCAGTCTTCAGCATTTATGTCCAACTGTCAAATAGGCAAAAGTAAACCCTTTTTGCTCGTAGTCAAAAATTTGGTATGGAAGACCACTTAAACAATGCAAACAGTGAGTATGAAAGTAACTTAATATTTCAAAAGCAGAATCATATATATATATATATATCAATCAACCGTATTCTGTCCTATGGACAGGTACATAGAGCAGTCACATTACAAATTCATCTATTTCTCTACTTCGTTCTTACTGAAGAGTCAATCATATATACACGATTCTATATATATACAAGAATATTAAATGAAGAAAGGCATCATAAAAAGAGAAAAATTAAAATGGCAATCTTTATACTGTACACCAATTTCAAGATTGTACAATAAATAGACAATCTGCTAATAACATATGCTATAATATAATGGGTGTACTAATAGCTCTAAATAAGCTTTTCTGCTAAATGCCACAAGAGAAAGCATTTAAAATCTCTATCTAGAATTATTCCTATCTCCAAACCGGTTTTGAGCTAATGGCTTTCACCAGTGAACTGCTAGGACATTCAGACACTAGATCTAAAATACTAACTCAAGCCCAACATTTATCTAATACTTAACTATCAAGTAGAAAATCTGAAATTTTCAGACATTCTATATGTCTTAAACTCCAGTTATCTAACTAATGGGTCTGAACAAACTTCAGCTATATCATATATTAATAGCTTTAGGAATATAGCATCACCAAAGCCTCAAAAGCCAAACTATAATATTAAGAAAATCAAATCATAAATCATATGACTTAATTTAATAAGCTTATATTACAAATGTAATATAATGAGCATGCTGATAGCTCTAAACAAGCTTTTGCAATAAACGCCAAAAGAGAAAGCCTTTAAAATCTTTACATAGAATTATCCCTATCCCCAAACTGGTTTCAAACTAATGGGTTGTTTAGAGCTATTATCATGCTTATTATATTACATTTGTAATACAAGCTTATTAAACTAAGTCACATGATGTATAACATGATTTTTTTACTATTAATATCGTAAACATAGTTCTAGGAAAATCACGTGATATCTGTTTTTTTTTACTACCATTATTTCAGTTGATAATGATTACAACGTAATTAAAAGTACTTTTGTGTAACATAGTTATATATTATTATCTACCATTATAGTTTAAAATTTACATATAGTGTATTTTTAATGGATAATTTGTTATGTTCTTGGAAAATCACGTGATATATATTTTTTTTGGATTACTGTTATTTCAGAAAATACTTTTGTGTATCATAGTTATATATTATTATCTGCCATTATAGTTTAAAATTTACATATAGTGTATTTTTAGTGGGTTATTTTTGTCTTGCGTTGTTAGCTGGGAGGTCATTGCAGCCACCTTGCAAGCAAGTAGTTGGTCGCAGACGGTTGTGGGTTCACCTCCCGGCCAATGCTACGACATATGAACAAAAATGTTATTTTACATATATATGATACCTATATAAATCACAAGAAATATGTACATATATAAAGAGAACTAGACTGACAGAGAGTTTTGTGGAGACCCTTCAAGTGCTTATATTTTACAAGGAGAATATGAAAATACGATGAAAAGAACTTGTTTGAAGGCAGATAATCGTAAAGATTATTTTCAAAAATCAGAGGTAATGATGTTTATAATTCTATAAAGATCCATTTGAGAATATGTATGACCTAAACGGAAAGAGTTAGACAAAGGATTTTTTAAACCATATCAGAGATATCCTGCTCCATTTACTTCAAATCTATAATGTTTTTAATTATTTATTTTTTGAAATAAGTGTTTCTTAATTAATTGCATAAGTAATAGCATCTGTTCAGAAATCCAACTTGTTATTATGGATTAGAAAGAAGATTAAAAACTCATAATCAATCATAGATTTATTTTATGTAGATGTAAAATAATTGATCTGATTTTTCTGTACAAAATCGTGTCTAAAGCTTGTGTGGTCAAAAAATGGGGACAGATCCATAATATAGACTTCAGCATTGTTGAGTCCAAATCAGATAAATATTTATATTGAATTCATTGCTAAATGATAGATTGAGTAATTCCACCAGGGAGCGTAGGTGAAGCGTTACTAATCTGAAATTACTGAAGCCAAGACTTTTTTAGATTTACGATATTTTCTAATTTTAAAAACAAATTTTCTTTTCTGATTGAAAAGCCCAAAGTTTAGTAAAAACTCACGCAAAAATAAAAAAACTTACCACAATTAATAGTCAAAATACGAGCCATAGATCACATGACCATATTCTCTTAAGCTTGCAAATTATAAACAATGAGGATTGCCAATTCCTCAACAAGCTTTGTGTTAAATGCTTAGCCAGAGAAAGTATTTAAAATATCTCTGTCAGAAACCCCTTCCCAAACCCCTGCCCATGGTTTTGTGCTTTGGCACTCCTCAGAGAGGTATTAGGGTAGGTTCAGACACTAGATCTAAAAATACCATCCCAAAGCCAGCATTTAACTAAAAGTTATCTATTGAGTGAAAAATCTTAAATGGTATGGCTGAAGATCTATCAGCCCCATATAGATATTTGAGTTGGATAGCTGGGTTTGAAGACATGTAGGTGTCTGAAAATTTCAGATTTTCCACTCAATAGATAACTTTTAGTTAAATGCTGGCTTTGGGTTGGTATTTTTAGATCTAGTGTCTGAACCTACCCTGACACCTCTCTGAGGAGTGCCAAAGCACAAAATCAAGGTCAGGGGTTTGGGGAGGGTTCCTAACAGAGATAGTTTTAAATACTTTCTCTGGCTAAACCTTTAACACAAAGCTTGTTGAGGAATTGGCAATCCTCATTGTTTACCATAATTAAGTTTATTAATTTATGTATATTTACTAAATGTTTTCTTTTTATTTTATTTGTAAATAAGAGTAAAAAAAATTTGTTTGCAAAAGGGTAAAGATTAACTTTGAAATTTGTTTGGGTTTTAAATGTTTTGAATAAAGGATATGTGTAATATTTTACCGATGCTGTTGTCAAAAGCTACTATTTCAATTACTGTCAGAAGTAGATTATCATTTAAGACTAATAAAATATCACGACTCTAGCTTATGTGATCCATGTGTGATGTGATGCATTGTGACTTTTTATACAGAGACAGGAATCTCTCAGCAACTATGCCCTGAGAAACCTGTTACCTCTCTTTCTCACAGCTATGTCACTATTGTAAGCTTTCGTAACTAATAGATGCCAGATGATAGTGCTTAATTAACCCATATTCAGCACCATTCTATCCAATATCCTCAGACTAGTTTTCAGCTTATGGCTCTCAACAATGACAAGCTTTGATTCTTGGAACAGTGCATTTGGATCTTCAGGATCTAATGTACCTTTTCTCTAGTGGCTATTATTTACTTCTCTGTTTTACTATCAATCTATCATCCAGAATTGAAAAATATGCAAAGGTTTTCAGTCTAAGACAACTTTCCTGCATAGTCATATAGAGCTGAAACCAGTTCAGTATCTACAATAAGATATTTGAATATCAGAAGTGACAGAGTTATACCATAATACATAGATCTGGAGCTACAAAATGTACCACTCTTTCACTGCATCAAACAAAACAAACCACTATTTTTATAAATAGAATGAGATTATACAATATTAAGATCCACTTAGTACTTGTCTCTTTATAATAACATTTTGACATTCTTTTTCTTCCATCACAGCTACATCATCTAATAAAAGCTTTAGTAACCAATATATCCAGGTGGTAGAGCTATGCTTAGTATCCAATATCCCCAGACTAGTTTTCAGCTTATAGTTTTCATAGTACTGTATTGGATAGGGATTCGTTAAGCATTATCATCTCATCTGACATCTATTAGTGATTAAAGCTTACATTAGTATGATGCTTAAATAGCACCATGTAAGCTAAAGTCATGTAATAGACTCATGATTTTTTGCATTGTTAGTTTATATCTATTTTCAATTGTATAATAATATTAATATATGTTTATTGGAATATATTTTTTTGTAATATTGAATTTCAAAAACCCTACACCTTTCACTTTTCAGCAAAAAAGCTTTTATTATTGATTACAGTTTCGACTGTACCATGCAGTCTTCATCAGATCTTCTTAATTATTCCATATAAAATCTTTTTATCTTATTCTATTCTTTCATGCTATTAACTCACCGATGTTATAATAAGTATGCGGGAGGCTCTCAAATCCAAATACATGATAGAGGCTTGTCAAAGGCTGATTACCTTCTGATTAAGAATTACTAACAAAAACTGTGTTTGTAAATTATATATGGTTATTAAATTCTGATTCAGAAAATTATTATGGAAGCCTATTTGGACCCTCTGATTTGTTGTTAGTCATCAAATGTTGGATTAACTTTCCATATCCTTTTTTGTAACTATATGTTTCATTTATAATGTATATCATAAAACTCTGAAATTGTTATAATAAGAAAATAATGCTTGTTATATGTCAACTCTTATTTCAAAAAAAGGCCTATTTAGGATTTTACCCCATATGAAACTCAAACACCTCCAATATATATATATATGTAAGGCACATAAAAACAGCCAATAGATTTCAACATTAAGAATCTTCAATCTGTTGTCATGGCAACCTTTTTATTTTAAGGCAAATCTTCAATCTACCTTGAGTGTGGATTGAATATTTTTGGTATTAATAAGTGTAGACTGCTTTCATATGATTTACATTCATAAACCAGTTTAACTTTGAGCAAAATCATCCTAATAATATATGGATGTAAACAAAGAAATAAGTGGAGATATTTTCCTGCAATTACTAGATGTGTTACCAATTATGTTGCTAGATAACTATGGATTACTACTGAGAACTGTTAAACAAAACAATTTGCTCTAATAGTCCACAATAATTTATATATACATAATTAAACTTTATTAATAACAAATTATATGCAAATTACATATTTAACTATTGTTAAATGGAAGTTGCCTTGACAACAGTTTGAGATTGTTGATTGTTATTGATATTAGGATTGTCTGAGTGTTGACTGGTTTTTAATGATAACTATTAACATATTTATGTGGAAAAAAATTGCATGACATATGATACATATTTTATATATATATATATAATCATTATGACTAGTGTTTGAGGGCAGATGAAAATGATTCTATTTTATGTAGATGCATGTATAATTTACTTGCTTTTTATTATTCTAATGTACAACTAATAAAATTAAGGTTCGCCAAATTTTAAGCATATTGGTATGTATTATACCTCTCGTTATTATTTCTTTTAAGAACATTATATTTTTTGTTGTCAAAAATTACAGAGCAGTGAGCAAGCCACATAGTTCTAAGATTACAAACAATTACTATGCCATAGTTTTTTTTTGGGGGAGGGGGTATTTACCTCCTTTAATTTCTAAATAAACCCAAGACAAAGAACTATTATGGAGTATTAAAGCAAATTATTTAGCTTATTGTTAATAATAATTGATTGTTGTCTAGCAACATCTCTCTTTTTTTTCATATGTCATAGCATCAGCCGGGACACATACCCGCAAACATCTGCAACCAACTACTTGCTTGCAAGACAGCTGCGATGACCTCTCGGCTAACAACGCTTGACAGCAGGATCTCTTCTAACACATTTCTCTAATTATTACATGACCATATTCTCACTCATTTTTTAATTTACAGTTTTGGGTAAATAAATTAACTATGTTATTATATGGGATGTGTACTAACTTAGAGGTCATGCTGTAGGCAGCTCGGAGAAAGAACCAGTTATTTTCTCACAGCATACTGCGAATATGGATACAATACATAGTATTCCAACATATATATTCTCATCACTGCGGAGCATAATAAATGATCTCCCAATCAATCATTATCTCATTCTGAATACTTAGTCATGTGGTCACTTACTTTTTCCAGCTTGATTTTATCACAATATTGTCCTTTTTATGAATACATTACTTTTTGTTAATTATATATCATTTTTGAATGCTGTGCATGATTTGGTACAGTGGTAGGGGTTCAGATCCTGGAGTGGAGGGGTCTTGGATCAATTCCAGTTCTGGGATTTTCAGTGCTCGAACATCTTATAATCTTCCAAGCAATAAAGTCACTTAATTATATACATACATATTCAAACAGTTTGTTTACTTGTCATTCATCTACCAGATTAGACAGAAATGGAATCTCCATTTGTAACCTGAATTATTTATTTAGGATAGCAACTTTGGAAAATGACATTTGCTAGATTCACCATCAAATTCACCGGAATGTTTCTGGAATTGCATTTTCCAAATGCTATTTATCCATCATTGCTATCCTAATAAATACTAGATGTAGATGGAAGTTTTATTTCCAGTTTGCTGGTAGTTAGATGGCAACTAGATAAGATGTTTATTTAAATTTAATATAGATCTGTACTAGATTGTACAGGTTCCTAAAATATTAATTGATACCATTTAATTATATTATTATACATACTAATAGAATACTACATGCGATGTGATGTGATGCATCTGGCTTCTCCTTTCTTGTAGTCATGAATCTCTCACCCACTATGCCCAGAGAAACTCATTAGCCACCTTCCCTTCCCATTACTCACCCTTAAGTTCTCATATTCTTCTCTATCCTGCTCCATCCCATTTCCACAACACAACTGCTACAGTTTCAACCATGCTACCTGTGTTGTATTCTATTACTATATGGGTTTCATATTAACTTTATGCATTCTTTAATTTATTATCATATATAAATACCTAAAGTTTACGAACCAATAGTTAAAATGTACGATTAACTTTCTATTAGTTTCTGTTGATAAATAATGTATTAAATATAATGGTCGTGTATTCAGTTGTGTGGATACTATCAAAAGTGTCTGGCTGAGAAATCAAATTGAGAATAGTAATTAAATTTTTACGAAAGTTGAACTCTGCTTTCATATAACATAAGCGTGTGTGGATATTTAACCCACCCGGAAATACATGAATATATAATATTGATTGCAAGGTTTTTTTTCCTAAGTTTTAAAATTGCCAATTAATTTACAAGAATTTTCGGAACTTTGTTATTAAAAGATTGAGACGATTAGATCGCTCATTGCAGGAATAACCGCTTGACATTTACATTTAAAAAAATGAATTTCCTCTTTATAATTACCCAATATTTACATATACAAGTAGCTGTATAAGCGTGTGGATGTATATATAGGGTACGTGGCTAGCTTTTCAGATAGGAGATAAAAAAAAACTAACACAAACGTTGTTTTAACGAACCACTGATAATATAATAGATATTTCTTTCCCTCTTTCGTCCTATCTTTCTTTCCTTTTCCCTTTCTCTCTCTAAATATATATATATGCGCAAATATATAATATTTTAAGTCAATAACAGTAAATATTATTTTATTACTATTTATAAACAGAAAAGAAAAAGTTGGAAAACTAGTCTATATATATATTATTAACATAAGGCCCTGCGCGGTTGGGTAATAGGTAGAGTATCCAAACTAAGATCGAGGCTCACAGGTCTGGCGTTCGAACTTCTTATCAAACCTGAACAATAAAGCCATACGCTCTTTTTTTTTTTTTTTAAAAAAAAAAAACATAGTTAATGTGTAAACATATATAATTTTTATTCAAATTCCATTAATAATGAATGACTGTGACGTAGAGTCTGTATAATCAATCCATCTAATTTTCGATTTTATTAGTGCTAATTTCTCTACTTTGAAGTTCATTATATATATCATCAACAACTTATTAGATCCCCTAGATGTTTTGATACTGTGGCACCATCACCGTAGCCCAAGGTTTATCAATCGTGTCCTAACTCTGTCACTTATGAGAGCTTGAAGCTCAAATATACTTCTAAGTAATGAAGCCATTCGAATATTTGAAATAAATAACAACAGCTTACTGCAAGGCACAAGTTTTTCCAACTCCCCTACTCACTTAAAAAAAGTAATAAAGGTGAAAAGTATTACCCACTAGGTTTCTCCATTGCTGGTTGGTGAGAGTTTTAATGGTTTCTCATCATTTTTTAAATTTTCTAACCAAAATATCTAATTAACCATTTACTAAGCAATATTAGATAGCTAGTTTGATATATATATATGAGTAATAGCCAGCCAAGATTTAAATAATCCCAATACCATGAATAATCAACAATTTTAAACTGTTGTCAAGGCAACTTCCTTTTAACAATAAAGATGGAATCCCACCTTTAGATATTTATATAGACACTAAAGATTGCAACTTCACCATAGAAATTGAAATTATTGATATAAAGAAGTTCAAATAAATCTCTTTAAATGGGTAAATACAATCCATTCTGAATGCAGACTAATAAATAGTCGATTATAACATTCAAAACTGCAATTATAGTTTTCAAATTAAATGTAAAGTATTACTTAAATAATAAGTGTAATAATGTTCAAGGCTAAATGGGTTTGATGTCTATATGTGTATTAAACTAGCTGTCTAATATTGGTTGTATTAAATTCAGGACAAAAGAGGTATAATATGTCATTAGACAGCCTTAGGATTGTCAATTAGTAACCAATGGTTTCCTAGCAATATCAAAAATAAAGTTATCGCTGGGTGTTTACATTGATATCATTTCCCAAATTCCATTGTTTACATCATAATAAATCTTTAAACAAACAAATAAATAAATAATACTTTTGTAAATAATATAAATATAATATAAAATAACAATTTGTGTCAATTGTTAATACAGAGTTTCTTTAATAGAAATAAATAAAATAATAACTAAATAATATTTCCAAGTGCTTTCAACTCTTACGAGTCCTTATCAAGGCAGTGTAAAAAATTCTATTTTCTCCTAGGTGATGAATTTAACATTTCATTGTATTGGCCAGGAAGAACTAATCAAAAAGCTGGTTAATTTCAAATTCATAGCACAAGATGAATTTTGTATAAGATATGATTCTTTAATCTTGCGTTTTTTATCATGTGTTTCCTGCATTAATATTGTAAAATCCAGCAAAACTCTCCATATAGTAGTGCCATCTTGTGCTAACAAGAGCAATCAATGGATGCCAGAAGGCTTGTGCATAAAATCCCTATCTAGTGCCTACTCATCCAATATCCCCAGACTAGTTTCTGGCTTGTGGCCTTCATCAGTGAGGAGCCTTGGATTGGAGAGCACTGCACCTAGATCTTAGGATCTAATGCAACCCTCCAGCACCCACCTTTTAACTCTATTTAACTACAAAACTATGAGATTGAAATTGAAAACACTATTAATATTTTCAACCCAAGCTCAATAGCTTATATAGTCATATGGGTCTGAACTCAATTCAGTACCCATACATTTTGGTGTCTTTGGCTCTTTAACAACCATAGCCACCACTATCCTATTAGGCAGGATTGGTGTTAAACCACTAAACATCACATGATCACTATCTCATACTAGCACAATAATTGTTATTAAACAATTCAAAATACAGCAAAACTCTCCATATAGTAGTGCCATCTTGTGCTAACAAGAGCAATCAATGGATGCCAGAAGGCTTGTGCATAAAATCCCTATCTAGTGCCTACTCATCCAATATCCCCAGACTAGTTTCTGGCTTGTGGCCTTCATCAGTGAGGAGCCTTGGATCTGAGAGCACTGCACCTAGATCTTAGGATCTAATGCAACCCTCCAGCACCCACCTTTTAACTCTATTTAACTACAAAACTATGAGATTGAAATTGAAAACACTATTAATATTTTCAACCCAAGCTCAATAGCTTATATAGTCATATGGGTCTGAACTCAATTCAGTACCCATACATTTTGGTGTCTTTGGCTCTTTAACAACCATAGCCACCACTATCCTATTAGGCAGGATTGGTGTTAAACCACTCAACATCACATGATCACTATCTCATACTAGCACAATAATTGTTATTAAACAATTCAAAATACAGCAAAACTCTCCATATAGTAGTGCCATCTTGTGCTAACAAGAGCAATCAATGGATGCCAGAAGGCTTGTGCATAAAATCCCTATCTAGTGCCTACTCATCCAATATCCCCAGACTAGTTTCTGGCTTGTGTATGGGTACTGAATTGAGTTCAGACCCATATGACTATATAAGCTATTGAGCTTGGGTTGAAAATATTAATAGTGTTTTCAATTTCAATCTCATAGTTTTGTAGTTAAATAGAGTTAAAAGGTGGGTGCTGGAGGGTTGCATTAGATCCTAAGATCTAGGTGCAGTGCTCTCCAATCCAAGGCTCCTCACTGATGAAGGCCACAAGCCAGAAACTAGTCTGGGGATATTGGATGAGTAGGCACTAGATAGGGATTTTATGCACAAGCCTTCTGGCATCCATTGATTGCTCTTGTTAGCACAAGATGGCACTACTATATGGAGAGTTTTGCTGTATTTTGAATTGTTTAATAACAATTATTGTGCTAGTATGAGATAGTGATCATGTGATGTTGAGTGGTTTAACACCAATCCTGCCTAATAGGATAGTGGTGGCTATGGTTGTTAAAGAGCCAAAGACACCAAAATGTATGGGTACTGAATTGAGTTCAGACCCATATGACTATATAAGCTATTGAGCTTGGGTTGAAAATATTAATAGTGTTTTCAATTTCAATCTCATAGTTTTGTAGTTAAATAGAGTTAAAAGGTGGGTGCTGGAGGGTTGCATTAGATCCTAAGATCTAGGTGCAGTGCTCTCCAATCCAAGGCTCCTCACTGATGAAGGCCACAAGCCAGAAACTAGTCTGGGGATATTGGATGAGTAGGCACTAGATAGGGATTTTATGCACAAGCCTTCTGGCATCCATTGATTGCTCTTGTTAGCACAAGATGGCACTACTATATGGAGAGTTTTGCTGTATTTTGAATTGTTTAATAACAATTATTGTGCTAGTATGAGATAGTGATCATGTAATATTGTAAAATCCTTTGGACTACATATATGGCCTGTATTATTTTGGTGAACAAAACAAATATTAAATATTGCCTTCAACAACATAAATATATGTATAATAGAGCAAGAGAAGATGATACAGTTTATTCAGCTTTTTATGTTCACCAAAATAATACAGGCCATATATGTAGTCCAAAGGATTTTACAATATTAATGCACGAAACACATGATAAAAAATGAAAGATTAAATAATCATATCTTATACAAAATTCATCTTGTGCTATGAATTCGAAATTAACCAGCTTTCCGATTAGTTGTTCCTGACCAATACAATGAAATATTAAATTCATCACCTAGGAGAAAATAGAATTTTTTACACTGCCTTGCTAAGGACTCATAAGAGTTGAAAGTGCTTGGACATATTATTTAGTTATTATTTTATTTATTTCTATTAAAGAAACTCTGTATTAACAATTGACATGAATTGTTATTTTATATAATAAATTTTTGAAAATATTTAACATTTATATGGTAAAGTACCCTTTAAATAGTTCGGTGCATGTTGAAAGCTTTACATTTTTTCTGCAATGAAACACTAAAAGAGAAGTCAATAACTATCAAAGTCAAATACCAAATAAAAGCCATTTACTGACCAATATTTGTATGGTTAGTAGGTTGGCTGTAGATTAGTCTCTAGAATTTAATGCTCATAGAAATCTTTAAAAAATATGTTTTTACTTGCATTCCAATTCCATATTATGAGTGGAGCATTTTTTAAATGATTGTTTTTGGTTTTAATCAGTGCCTCTCTCAGCCATCCATTACTACTGAAACTCAGATCATCCTTTTCTCAATACGCATACATTTCACAAGCAACCATCATTCTCTAGGTACCCAATCTCCATATCTATGTTGACTGCCCAATGTATTTCATTGTACTCCTTTAACTCAAGGCTTCTGTCCACTTTTAACACTTTGTGTGAGCCATGAACAATATTTGCACTGTGGTATATACTTTCAAATTTTTTATCATTGCCTCTTTTACTTCACCTCTACTACATCACAACTATTTACTAGGTCAAGATCTCAAACCACTCCCTTTCACCGTGTCATGCGATTTGTGAACAACCTTCACATTTCAGATGATCTAGAGGTAACAATCACATAGAGAATAGTTCGCTAATCTGCTGATGATCAAGGTGTTGTTTGAACATACATAGTCTTGTACTGTTTTGTTATTTTCTATATGCCCTTCAACAGAGAACAATTCTATTGACTTAGAATGATAAATTTAAGTTATTCCTATTTGTCTTCACACATACATTATAGAAATGACATACAGTATCCCATCAGTAAATGTTTTGAAAGCATAGGTATTTTAATAGTCTAATAGTTTATTGCTTGAGAGATTGTAAAAATTATCATACTGAAAGTGACAGAGTTGGTCTGCCGTCCACTGATTTGAACTCTGGAGTTTATCACTCTAAACCTATTGATATAGCACCGAAGCGTTATAATGTAAACATTTGAAAATAAAATGCCAAGATCAAACAATGAATGAATATATTCCTCAACTTTCTAACTATGATAATATATAGAGTTCACTTTGTAAAATACATCATAGTTGAATTGGACGTAGGAAATGAATGAAACGTTCAGAATTTTCCAAAAGGGAATTTTATCATTAACTGAGAGTGGTTTTCCTGGAAGAAGCAGATCCTGCATACTTTATAAAGATTATTTCAATAACATTCTTAAAAAATGAAAAAGAGAGAACAGAATATTATTTCAGTATAATTTGGTTTGTATTCACTTTCCCTACCATGCATGAGAGTGGTATAGTGAAAATTACACTACAGAAATATTATTATAGAGGGCATATAAGAACAGACTTTCACATGACCCACCACTCTCCATACTATCTCATAACATTGATACACTTGAACACATATATGCTGAAAAGATAAATAATCACCAATATACGTATTTCAGGCTAAACCAGCAATCATCGGTTGGTCCAGATTACCATCTCTACACATATGCTATAAGTGCTCAGATATATATTAAGATAGCCAATCCTCATACTTTAATGGTCAGGCTTCAATCCACTCCACACTCCAACTCTTCAACCGTCCATCCAATTGAAAATCTGATGATGGAACGCTCAAAGGCCACCCTGAGGCTGAGATTCTTGTCACACCCATGTTTACCTAAAGTCAATCTGACCCCTCATGTAAAGGATATAATCCATTTAATACATATACAAGGGATGGGCAGACATCTCTATTATGTAATAACTGAAACACAGGCTTATTATATATCTGTGTCTATATATGTAATATGTAGGGCATATAAGCACAGACTTTCACACGACCCACCACTCTCCACACTATCTCATAACACTGATACACTAATTAAGTAGATAATCTCTAGTCTAATAAATGACTAATAAAAATTGTTAATTGTGTTTAAAGTTGTGAGGCAGAAAGTTTGAAACTTTCCATCTAAATTGTACTAATTCCCTACTCATATGTACTGAACTATATGTGTAAGAGAATGCGATCTAGGCCAACTGATGAGTGCTGATTCATCATGAAATGGGTGTCTTGGGGATCATACATCTTTTTCATGTATCTTTGGTCACATGTTTATGATTACATGCATCCACAAGGTATTAAAAGCAGATTAAAAACAGTCCCTATTTTGCGTGAGAGTGAGTCGTGTAGGGAAAATTACACTACAGAAATATTATTGCGTAAGTGGATAATTTGTAGTCTAAGGAATAGCTAATAAAAAGTATTAATAGAGAATAGAATACCACCAGGGAGTTACATGGTGTTGTATTTCATAAAGATTGGTTGCAATAGTTAAAGACAGTGCTGCAAATTATCAAAGAAATGAAATAATGGAAGAGCCTCTTCTATATGAGGACGTATTTATGATTCACAGATCGGCTTGTGTAGTAGTCATGGCAAAACTAGCCTTTAGTATAATAGTAATATTTTTATCTTTTTTATTATTTACCTTAGAGTTGAAATGGCCACATTTGTGGGAGAGTGACCGGCGAATTGATTTGTATTTAATATGGGTACTTTTGCCTACGTAAAGTAATTTAGTTCAAGTTACAATTAGTATAATTAAATAACATATATAGAAAAAACCTAACTTTTTTGTTTAACAATGTAATTCAAATCATTAAATTTTTATTTTATTTTTTTAAAATAAATTTTTAAGTAGGAAATTACTATTAGATTATTAAGTAATAAAGCATGTCATTTACGTCAAAATCTTTGATATTTTAATTACAGAACTGATGTTACCTTGAAAAAGACTTTTTCTAAATATGAACGTGTGCGTGATTAAAAGTTCTTCATTATCACATGATTAGAATCTAGTCCTTGTCACATCTTCAGAAGGTAACAATAAGTTTTCAAACATAAAAGTGAGTTTTTATTAATCTTATATTTAAAAATGGGTATTTAAAAATACTAATGTTACATGTGTGTGTATATCATTAATTCATTAAATTTACTTCATTAATAAACAAAATAATTATATATATACACGTAATAAACAAAATAATTATATATATACACGGGGCCTTTCAGAAAAAATGGGAGGCCCAGGACAAGTAATATTTTAGAGGTCCTTCAAAATTTAAAGTAAGAACACGTGGAAAGCGAGAGAAGAAACGAGAGTTTTTACTTACAGGGCCGATATAAGGAATTTATGAGCAATTAGTTATGAGTCAGACCCAGATAGCACTTGGATAGGATAGATTCACTCTATCACTGTTAGTATTGAAAAACACTGTTAGCACAGAACTAACTGCCAGAGGAGCTGAGATTATTAGTTCTGCCGGTCGCTGAGTTTTCAGTCACTTTCATTGCAGAGTTGTCAAATTGGCACCTCATCCCTAAACTGGCTTAAGTTTTTCGACTCGTGGTGTGCCTGCTTGGAAAAGTTTTTTTCGAATATTTTTTGGGGAAATTTAACTGTAAAAATTAAGGCTCTTCTATGGGCTATGACATTGCTTTGTCTTCTCCTATAATTTAACATATTGAGTTGCCAAGTTGAGGCCCTTAATATTGCAAGACCTGGGCAACTGCCCCTCCTGTGTACTCCTCTAATTGGCCCAGTATATATATATATGTATAATAAAAATTGTGTAGAAATGAGTGGAATAAGATATATGTGATTGGTGAATGATTTGGGGGAAATAGTCCTGAATAATTAAGGGGAAAGGCTTAAATAAAACAGTTAATTTTGGCATACAGTATCTCCCTTTTGACAGATACTTGACCATGGTGATAAGATAGCCAAACTTTTAGGTTAGAGCGATATAAAGAGGATTATTTATATCAATATATGTCTTTTTATTATCAAAGTGCAAGAAGAACATTATCTTCAGATTGAGTTTTAATTTAAATCTGTATAATTAATAAAAAATATCCCCTGTATGGTTTAATGAAGTAGTAGAGTAGATGATTCTGGACTTCAGGGTTCAAGGATTGTGGCTCAGTTGTGTTGCTTCTGATGGTCAAACCGTTTTACAGCTCCAGAGCAACAGGCTAATCATTATTTTTTGTTTCCAATAGATAATTCTTCTATAGGATTTATTCTTAGTGTTTTAGCTGTTAATATCATAATATTTTCACTACAACACACAAAAATCAAAGCTAGTTATAATTTTAGCATATAGATGTAATAAACACCTCCGCACTTCCCCATTGTTTTCAAATTCATATAAATAGAGATATAATAAAGGACAAATAACTCCCAAGATGCATTTCGTGCTGAACCAGCACTCATCAGTTGGCCCAGGTCACTATCTCTCACATATATCTCTATTATATGCAAAGTATTTATCTAGAGTAAATTGTTACATTTTCATTTACCATTGTCAAACTCCCTCCACTCACAACTTTGACGCCATCCATTTCAAATAAATATAATAATAATTATTACTAATCATTTTCGAAACTAGAGATTATCTCTAGCACAGATATAAACTTTAAACCTCAGTTAAAGATTAATATATCTGATTTTTTTTTAAATTTTACACACATATGGAGGTATTCACCTTTCTCTGTCCCCGTATGTAATATCTTTATAGATATAATAAACATTTCCATACTTCCCATTCTTTTCAAATTCATATAAATAAAGATATAATAAAAGACAAATGACCCCCAAGATGCATTTCGTGCTGAACCAGCACTCATCAGTTGGCCCAGATTACTATCTCTCATATATATCTCTTTTATATGCAAAGTATTTATCTAGAGTAAATTGTTACATTTTCATTTACCATTGTCAAACTTCCTCCACTCACAATTTTGTCGCCATCCATTTCAGATAAATATAATAATGATTATAATTAATCATTTTCGAAACTAGTGTAGAATTGGACACGTATACAACCCCTTAAAGAAAACTCTAATTAAAAGAATTTTTCTGCTAACTATTAGCAATAGAGATTTCAATTTTCTGCATTTGCTAAAGTTTCTAGCAGAGCTTTATAGCTTATTTGTTAAGTTGCAGTTTTTTTGTATATTAGTATTCTTTTGATTAAAAAATCTGTTTTAATGAATTTGACTTTTTTTTTTTTATAATTCGACTAACAATTTCATTATTGGCATGACTTATACATAAAAATGATTGGAGAATATAGATTGAACCTCAGGATAGATACTGGTTCAAAATGATGATGATGATATAAATACTGTATATCTTAATTTTCTAATTTTCTATTTCTGAAATTTAAAGTTTTATATATTTAAAATTGTTTTTAAAAGAAATACAAATACTATTTTATATTGCAAAGACCCGTTTTGTTTAATTTTTTTTTAAAAAAAAAATAATGTTAAACAATTGTTGTTTTTCTGTAATTAATGCTAACAAATAAAAATTTTATTGAGGAAATAGACAAAGAAATAAAATTAGCAATAAAATTATAAATGAATATTTTCTAAATGATATGCAAATAACCTGTAATTACAAAAACTGTAGGATTTTTTTTATATATATCCTATTATAAATATATATTTTTCATATTTTTATTATTATAAGTATATATTCATAGATCTAGAAAAATATAAATGTATACAATTCAGCTTATATACATATACAATAGAGATAGCTATCATTTAGTAAATAATATTTCTGTAAAATAATTCTCATCACCCCATTCTCAGGCAAGGTAGGTTACTGGTTTCTATCTTTAACATAATCATGAACATATGACCAAAGACGTGTGAAAAATATGTATGATCCCAAGATGCACATTTCATGCTCCAGCACTCATCAGTTGGCCCAGATTAAAATCTCTTACACATATCTCTATCATTGTTCTAAATGTACAGACAGCCAATTACTATAATTTAATTGATAAATGTCAAATTTACAGCCCTCACAACTTTGACACAAATCACTTAATGGAAGCTCATTAATAATTTTTATTAGGCACTCATCAAACTCGATATTATCCACTAAATAATAATAATATTCATTAGTGGATAATCCCTTGTCCAAAGAACAACTAACAAAAAATATTGATGGCTACCATTTGGTTTTATAATGATGAAGGAAGGAAGTAAAAATCACCATATGAATGGAGTCCAATAAATACCTGAAAAATCCTTTAATTGACTAGTAATTTAATTTTAACAAGAACCATTGTCATATCTAAGATTACTTCACATCTAGTAGTCACTACACTTCTTATATTGTCAAAGATAATGGCTCAAAAATATCTAGACATCTTAATGTTTTATATTTAAACCATTGATCTATTTGGTTAATATATAAAAATGAAAAACTCTCCATAGCATAGCAATGCAAGCCAGAGTAATCAATGGACACAGGAAAGTTTGTGCGTAAAATCCTATCGAGTGCCTACTCATCCAACATGCCCAGATTAGTTTCTAGTTTTAGGCTTTCATCAGTGAGAAGCTTTGGATCTGAGAGCACTGCACCTAGATTTTAGGATCTAATGCAAACCTCCCACAGCCACCTCTTACTTAATGAACTAACTATAAAGTTTTGAGTCCGAAATGAAAACACGTTAATGTTTTCAATTCAAGCTCATTAGCTTTATAATCATATAGATCTGAACTCAGTTCAGCAACCATACTTTTTGGTGTCTTTGGTTCTTTAATAACCACAGACACCATAAACCTATTGGACAGGATTGGTTTTAAACCACTAAACATCACATGATCACCATTCTTTATGCTTACACAAGCTGTTTACACAGAGGCCAAACACAAGATAGAAATTAGTCTGAGGATTTTATGCACAAACCTTCCTGCATCCCTTGATTACTGTGGCTTGAACTGAGAGGCCCTACTGCATGGAGAGTTTTGCCTCTGTGTAAACAGCTTGTGTAAGTATAAAGAGTGGTGATCATGTGATATAAAAATGATTGCCTGAAGGTTTGTGATGATAACATTTTGTTTGTAGATATATTATGGGGTTATTTACATTATGTAGTTAAAAATATAGAAAAAATCAAACTTGTCAAGCATTGATAGTCGAGAGGTCAGCGATGGCTGCTTTACAAGCAGTTGTCCCAGGTTAGTGGGTTCACTTCCCCTCTGATGCTATGATACATGAAAAAAAATCAAACTTTATTTTCTTCCAATTGAAGCAGAAGTAACTACCCCCGTGGAGTTACAAAATGCCAAAATTACAGAGACAGAATGATACTAATCTGTCTTTAAGCTCTGTTGTAGACTAAGTTTATATAAGAACAGAGCTTAAAGATAGATTGGCCTATTATTCAATCCATTGTCAAAGACTCTCTTATTTCGCACTATCCATATAGCAAAGTTTATAAAGGTGGCCAGTCTAATTTTACCATAAAGGCCACCCTTTCCCACCTTTGTGATATTTGTACCTGTAATGTCTGCTTCCCTGAATCTTTTAAGGGCCCAATAACATACATTATTCCATATTTTACATTGATCTAGGATATGGCTCATTGTCTCTTCATTTTTATTACACATCGGACAAATTGGATCTATTCTATATCTCCGCCTGTAACACAGAAGAGCTTTTTCTCAAGTTACTTGGTGAGGCCAAAGAATACAATTGGAAAGTATGCCAGCACTGGTTAGCCAGTCAGACATGGGACCAACTGGAGATCTGAAGATCAAAACACTTAGGTACTTATAGTACTGTCATGGCAAAATTAAAAAACTGGACATAATGACTCCTATGCAGAGTCTAAAAGTTGTTACATTAATATAATCCAGTCCTTTCCATTTAATTGTTATTTATTGTTAAAACTCCGAATTTGGTGGTCAACTAATTGACCCAAATAATTCCTAAGTAGCTTATATTTATGTAATTTTTTTATATTTTTTACCATTAGTTTTCTTATTTATTGTTTTCATTATAGAGCCACTGCACATTGTAAGCATGTAACATGTAATAAGAAAGATGTTAAATGATATCCATATGTATCTTCTTAAGGTGTGAATAAAGTTGTTATTTGAAACTAAAGATAGATTGGCATCATTCTGTAATTTTTGACCTTACATAACTCAGTCAAAAGTAATTACTTTCACTTCAATTATAGGTATTTAAAAATTATGATTATTATATCATTCCAAATAGATTCAATGTTTAATAATAATTCATAGGTGAGTGTAGAACCTAACATTTCGTATGCTATTATTCTGACTAACAAGTGACAATAGGATCTTTATTTGCCAAGGAAGATAGTAGATAAAACTGTGACATCTAAAAAATATATAAACTTAGTCACAGATCTTTATAATGATATAAATGATTTGGCTTGGATCCAAAACCATAAGATTTTTCTAACTTCAGGCTATTATCTTGAAGAATATAAAAAGGTAAAATAATTTCTAGAAGTGAATGTGTATGAATTACAGCTTTTAACCCTGGTTTTCACTGATGAAGGCAAAAGTCAAAACTGATCCGAGGATGGAAATATTTTAGCAATATAATCTGGATGATTGCTCAAATTTACAGTAGATGACTGCAGTGTAGGGTGCAAAGAACTGCTCTCAGATGCATATGGGTATTATCATAGCACTGTACCATCTGCTTCTGATTGATTAATCAATAAGATGATGTTAGTATTGGGTAAAAATAACTGCTCTCAGAAGCATTTAAATGATATAGTATTATATAATCAACTCAAGGTTCCAGTAGAAGATTACTACAGAAGCATAAGAGTAATCATAATGGAAACTCTTTATGTTATTGTTAGTATATCTTTATCTTTTATATTACTGTTAGCTTATTACTTCTTCCATTTTTTAAAATTCAAAGTAGTTTCCATTCTTACTTTTCACACACATAAATTAAGGCAATTAATTTTTAACTTTTAGCATAGTAGTAAGAGAATGTTTGAAACATGAGCAAAAGGTTTCCGAATTGATTTCTAGCTAAGGAAAGTTTAAAAAAAAAAAGTCAGTCATTTTGATAAATCTGCTCTCTTAACTTGTTAATCTGGTACTTAAATATCATTTGACCTCCCAAGAAGCTAACAGGATGCTTATTTTTTATATTACTAATTTCTCTAACCACAAGCTAATAGCATTTAAATTACTATATATTATTAAGGAGTTTATTACGCATATCTACTTTCGAGAAATAAAAAATAATTTCAAGACTAAAATATTAAAAAAATTTCAAATTAATAATTTTTAGGCTTATTTCCCAATGAACTACGACCTTTCTTTTTTTTTTTATTTCTTTTTATCGAGTGGGTAGAGATATAGAACTGATTAATTCACGTAATCTAATCATAATATAATTCAGAGATAATTAATATTATAATTTTTTCATGAATGTACCTTTCTTATCTTTTTTGTAGCACGTGTCTATTGATATGAGTATATATACATGTGAGTATATATCCATGTGAGATGGATTGACGTAATAAGTAAAGGTGCTGGAATGATGTGGAGAAGAGAGGCTAGAGTTCGGAGAAGATGGATTGAACTTGGAGAGACCTCATCCTGCAGTAGATTGATAATGGTTGACGATGATAATAATATACTGAAAATGTATTTTAATAATATCAAATAAAAGTTTAAATCAGCAAATAGTAATTTTTATTAAAACGTCTGAACATTCTAATTAAAATAAAATGCAGATCTATTTTGAGGTTTTTGGTCAGATAAGGATAAATTCAAATTCTTCATTGCTCTGGAATACGGATTACTTTGCCGCAAGCATTTATGTGCCAAGTTGTAAGAAGAGTGATAATTAAAAACAAAAGCGTATATAAATAAGATATTGGCTGTTTACTGTTTTGGCATTTAATATCTAAGTAAATCATCTTTTTCATCATCAAAAACAACCATATCTCTAACTAAAAAAAAGCATAATATCGATGTAGGGTTGAAGAACTATTTTAAGTCCATCAATTCCGTATATATAATCAAAATAGAATAAACATATAACAATAAAGATAATATTCAGGCTATTCTTGTCTTTCTTATCCTATATGTGATTAATTTGCTTAAGCATAGCCAGTCGCCCCATGAGAGCAGTGAATTTGGCTTTAGCAGCTGAAAGCACTCAGTTACAGTTAATAAAATTAATTAACATATGGAATAAACCTTTACTTAGCTAATGGTTCAAAACTTTTAAGAAAACTAATAACAATAAAGGTACTGATAAAATTACAATCTTCAAGTAAATGTTCTGGGCACTCATACAGAAAAGGGGATCTTTATAATTTAAACATAGCTTTTTGTTAATGCTTAGCATGCATTCAATATGGCATTATGACTTCTTCGGTATTCCAAGCTTTAAGCACACTTGATAACTATTTTAATATTAAACAACATTTAAATTAGTTTTATTTCATATTCAAAATTATCCATTTCTCTGAGAAGAAGATTCTTGCATATTTTCCCTTTATTGAGAATCAAACTTTAGCTATTGCCCAAGCCTCTTTAATCTTTGACTTTTTGCCTTCCCTAAAAGTATATACAATTCCAGCTTATGACAACTCAAATTTATGATCAGATTTTTGCACATAATCCATAAATATTGAGGAATATTCAATACTCTTACATGCTTAATTGTATAGATATTTATGTGGCAAGTCATTGAGAAATTAGCCCTTGATTCCCCATAATATCCAAACTTACATATAGGTTGGTTGCATAGAATTTTATAATGAAATTAGATTTTTTGACTAAATTTTCTTCACAACTATAGTTTTACCTGTTTAACAAATAGACCTTATGTGAAAATTACTGACTAAAACATACATAATATATTAATGAATTAAAGATTATATGCTTAGAATTTTTTCAAAGCATAAATTGATTATTTATTAATTGTGCTTTGTATAAGGAACATGTAATACATTTGTTTAATAGCTTGTAAGATCTAAGCTTATTTACATTCATACTTGTCTTTATAGTAGTTTTGAAATCAATATATTTAACAACTTGTAACCCAATAGGTAGTAATATCATTCTTTCAAATCAGCAGAAAAGATGACAATGGTGAGAAGGAAGAAATAGACAAATGTTCATTTTATGAGATTCAGGTAGTGCATTAAGCCTGTTATGGAGGTAATTTCTGGGAAAGAATGCACTAGAAAACCACTTTGTCTTATAATTCCTTTGTTTTTATGAGCATGTCTGCAGGAATAATTACATTTTATATGAATGATGTTTTGGAGGCAGTCATGAGTGGAAGCAAAAAGAAAAGATGAAAAATATTGACATTCTTGGATGATATAAAAGGTGGGAAGTTATGAGGAATTGAAGAACTGGGCAATGAAGAGAATGGGGTGGAGATGGATGAATCGATGATATGACTATTCTCTAGACTTGTACATGAAATAAGAATATTGTTGATGATGATGATGATCAATATTTCAAAAGTTTTGAACACCAATGAAACAGTTAATTATCCAATAATTTAATCTTTTTAAACTCTGACCAAAACTGTTGTTATTTTCATACATTTATAAAAATAATGCCACTTTTCTATAACCTTCATCATTTTCTTAAGATTTTACCTGTAATAAAATGTCACACTGGTATGCAATTCAATTTTTGTGCTCATGAATCAAAATGAAAAATATAATGCCATCTATATTATAGACGTTTTTACTATTTTGTTTCTCCAATCCCCATCTACATGTATTTATTATTCAAATTATTAATAGTTATTCAATCCAAGTAAAATTGTCCTAAGTTTAAAAAAAGTGCTAAAAGATCACATGATCACCGTTTCCAATCCATACACAAGCTGTTTAAACAGTAGTAAATTTTCCATGCAGTAGCGCCATCCAGTGCAATCCTTTGTAACCAGTAGATGCATTACTGCATGAAAAGTTTGCTACTGCTAATAAAAAAAAAATAAAAGATTAAAGATGAGGTAACTAATCAGAGGGAGGGGAGCAAACTTCATAAGATAACATGCAAGACTTTTTGCCCATAAGATAACCTTACTTTTTGGCATAATTGTACTAAATTATCAGCACATATCTAGTAGCTTATTATTGGGATTTACTACTCTTTCCCAGAATGCACTGCAAACAAAGAGCAATTTCTCTTGTGATCTAAACTTTAAAACCATTATAATTTGATTTACAAGTGTCAAATTTTCTGCACTCACAACTTTGACTCCACCCACTTTTGATAAATACATTAATTATTATTACAAATCATTTATTAGGCTGTAGATTATATCATACTTAGACAGATGCAAACATTAAATCTCAGTTAAAGATTACTACAACTATTTTTTAATGAAACAGAATATACATGGAAAAATTCAACTTTATCTCTCTTTATTGGTGAATGTTTTTTTTAAAGATATATTTAAAACTTCTTTTCACCAACATATTCTTGAAACATATGAATAAAGACATCTGAATAAAATGAATGATATCTAAAATGCATTTCATGCTGAACAGTTATCTTTCAATTAGACCAGATCACAATCTTTTTCATATGTCTTCAGCATTTGTTCACTTATCAATGTTAAATTACTGCAATTTGATTTATAAGTGCCAAATTTTTTGATGTCACAACTTTAACCCTATACCTTCTGATGAGTACATTAATGATTATTATTAATCATTTATTAGACTAAACATTATGTCATTTCTAGAAATCAAATTTGAACCTCAATTAAGGATTAATAAACACATGAACTAACTTAACATCTCTTATTCCATTATATATCTTTTTTAGATTTGTTCAAAAAACTTTCACTTCACTTAGCATCAACGACCGACATTGATAATGAAAAACAGTGAAATATAACGTTACCTGACAGTGACCTTCTAAAAACCAATTGACCTTTAATGTGTTTTTTTAAAAAAAAACACATTAAACATGTTGATACTACTATCTAATAAACTTAGGATTGTTATTTATATGTAGGATAATGAGCACAGCCTTTCACACGACCCACCACTCTCCACACTATCTCATAATACTGATACACTTGAACACATATGTTGAAAAGATAATCACCAATATACGTATTTCATGCTAAAGCAGCAACCATCAGTTAGTCCAGATTACCATCTCCACACATAAATGCTATAAGTGCTCAGATATATATTAAGATAGCCAAACTTCATACTTTAATGGACAGGCTTCAATCTACTCCACACTCCAACTCTTCAACCGTCCATCCAATTGAAAATCTGATGATGGAACGCTCAAAGCCCACCCTGAGGCCGAGATTCTTATCACCCCCATGTTGACCTAAGGTCAATTTGCCCCTCATGTACCGGACATAATCCATTTAATACATATACAAGGGATGGGCAGACATCTCTACTATATAATAACTGAAACACACAGGCTTATTATATACCTGGGTCTATATATGTAATATATAGGGTATATGAGCAAAGATTATTTATATAAAATATTACATTTCTATATATATGATAAAAATGTGAAAATAATTTTTTATTATATATATACTGTATTTAGAATTCTTAATATAATTATTTTTATCTTTATTCGTTTATTTATTATGGAAGTTAATGTCAAAATAGTTTAAATTAATACGGTTGTGTTAACTTGTATATTAATATTAATTAAATAATGATTTTGTACTTTATATATTTTGTTTATAAATAATGAGAAGGTATTAATCTTATTTAATCACTTGGGCTGTTTTTAGTGTAATCTGAAAAAATGCCTTAAAGAAAAAGCAAATGTGAAATCACATCTTCGTTGGATTAGAGGTGTAAAACAAATAAACTAAGCAGAACTTCCTAAAAAAGTATTTTTCAGCGAACTTGCGCCTGGTTGTGCGTGGAAGTAGATCGTCTACGTTATAAGGATTATTTCAAAACAAAATGCAATATTGTTCTCATTAAAAAATGACATGACAGAGAAAGAATATATTGAAAGATTACGATTAGTCATAGTGTTGAAGTATTTCAGAAAAAGAAGTTTATTGCTGAAAAATTAAAATTGCATCGCAGAATAACAATCATTTAAAAATGGACTTGCATGTTCTATATATGAACGTATAGGTGATTCACAGATTAGTTTATATACTCATCACAAAATCCATTTTTAGAGTAGTTTTTTCCTCCCTCTCTTCCTCTGGTTTTTTCTTTTGGAGCTTGAAGGGATTCGTTTATGTTTAGTTGATATATGTATGTACGACTTAAAATAGTATGTTGATGCGTTACACAAAACCTTTAAAACCCAACTTTTTATATGTACTTAGCCAAAAGCATTCTGATAGGTTAAGATTTTCACATTTAACCCCATTTTAAATACAATGTTTAATAATTATTAAAAATTAGTAGAATATAATTTAAGGCAATTAAAAATCTCATCTAAATAATAATAACAATAACAACAACAAAGACAATAATAATAATAATAATAATAATAATAATAATAATAATAATAATAATAATAATAATAATAATAATAATAATAATAATAATAATAATAATAATAATAATAATAATGTTCTTAAAATAAGACAGAAGTACAATATACTTTGAAATCAATTTGAAATATATTGATTATATCTGTAGTTAGAATTTAGAATTTTTGAAAAAACAATCTCAAGTGAATTAATTACTAGAAAAAAAAAAGGTTTAATTGGAACAGAATAGACAATTATTTTTTTTTTGTCCATTAATATAAAAGTTATAAAGACAATAATTAAAAATAGAAAAATCACACATGCATACAAAGTAAACATAAAATATAGAAAAACCATACGGACACACAAAGTCAACATTTATAATTATATTAAGTTTTATATTATCAAATATACATCATATTCACGGAAGGATTAAATCCCGAATATTTCACTATAATAATATAATAGTCGGATTTTTAAAGAATTATTTTTTTTAATAACACACATGCAAACAACGTTTGCTTTCTCTTTTTGATATAACGTATTTTGGACTTCGTTGCCCAGTAAATAAGTTTATATTGTTAGTGATACATTTTTAAAAAGAATAGATATATCATTTTAGAGTATTGATTTGAGAATCAAAAGTTGATGTCAACTAAGGGACCTTATAATAATAATTAGAATACAGGAATTATATAGTAAAATAATCTATTATATAATTAAAAAAGAAATCCTTAATTTCTACTAGTAATATTTTATTATAGTGCCCACTATTTTTAAAATAAATTCTAAAACAGTACCTATAAATTATTTTAAAGACTGCAGTAATTTATAAAAATGAACTCTTTTCATTTCTCATTCACTAATTATCTATTACGTATATAAATAATATTAATTAGTTATTATTTCCCATATTATAACTATGAGCGAGCGTTTTAATTATATTCTGAGGTTAATTTATAATTTAATTTTTCTCTTGCTTATTAAGAAAATGATTTGTAGTTCTGAGGATAAAGTGTATAAAAAATAATTTAATTTATATTAATTAGTTTATTCCATGTTATTCTTATAATTTTATTACGTTCTTGTAAATTATGTGAGCATGTATTTGCGATTATTTGTTTCTACTTTCTTTTTTTTTTTTCGAATCTTTTATTTACAAATAAGCAATTGTTTTCAAATGTTTTAAATTTAATTATCATAGCTCTTCTATTTTTATTCTATTAATATCTGATCTGTTAGGCGAATGACGAAAAATGGGTTTGATGATAAACAGACACGTTGAACATTGCTATTTAAACTATACAAAGAGATATCTTTAACTAAACGCAGTTTCCGTTTTACGTCTTTCCTTCTATAAATAAGATAAATGTATTCGTCAGTTTGTGAATGAAATTAAATCCGATAGCGGCTGACGTTGAAAATATTCACATTAACATTAACGTTCGCTCTCCCTCTAGAATCGCATTAATAAACCGTGTATTGTTGGAGGTAAAAAAAATTTGCAATGGAAAATAAGGAAAAGTGTCATTTGAAACTAATTCCTAAGTGATATAATTTAATCGCTTATTTATAATTAGTAAGATTTTTTTTCTTTTTGACGTCTTTATATCTATTTTTCTTTGTTAGTTTTGATTTCATAACAGTAACATGCTTTATCTTCTTAGATATGTGAAAAACAATCATTACGTCACTTCTTTGTGGGTATTTTTTTTTTCTCCAGTAAAGTGTTTTCAAATAGCTAACTTGGAGTGAATTGATTAATATTATATATTGATAACAATATTTTTTTTTAAAGATAATATTTCACTCGCAAATTTAAATATATATATAGATTTATCAATGAATTCGAAACAGCAGGAAAAATTATGTAAACACAAATTTCTACATTAGATAACTGTAAAAAAAAAAAAAAAAAAACGAATACATATATCTTAAAAGTTTTTTTTATCAGTACACTTATCATCTTAATTCCTTTTATCACAGTTATCTACCTAGTCACCCTCTGTCACCATTCTTGCATTTCACGAACGACTTTCAGTCGTCAGATGGGCAAGAGGTACTTCCTGTGTGCACGAGAAGGTCTACTGTATAATATGAGAACCGTTACTCAAGAGAGTGCAACAGTCCCCCCCCCAGAGATCAGAACCAATAGCCTCTCATAGAAAATAGTGAATGTAGAACCCACTAAAGTTATCAGTTACCAGATGGTCAGGATTTAAGTATTTTTCCATTACTCTTTTATCCTTGGGCTAAACATAGCTGGATACCCATTTATCGATATATGTTGGATGATTGCGTATAGGAGGAAAAAAAATCCTACGACTTTAAAAGAATTTCATTTGTTTCAGATTTGAATCTAAGGTCAGAACAATAAGATATTTTAAAAATCAAGAAGTTTATTTAATCAAGAGGTTATATGAAGGTTGAATACTTTAACTGATGAGTTGGGTTTGAATTAAATCTCTTTGCTTTTCATTCTGTCATCTTACCTCGGCACTATAAATCACATAGAGCAATGAACTAGTGATATTTTTGGTGACAATGGCATTAGTGGCTCAAGCCTGTCACTCTACCCCTGCACTATATCACCTGATGTCAATTGACTGTTCCAGTTTCAGCAGATGACTCCATTGTAGAGTGAAGAGAAATGTTCTTCAAAGCATATGAATAATATTATACCACTATCCCCATCAGTCTATTGCTTACACAGGCTTACAATAGATGGCTTTATAGTAGAATGAGAAGAACTATAATTGGAGGAAGCTTATGTTACTAGTAATCTGGAAAAGTCATGTGATTTTCTTATCGGTATCAATCTTCCTATCCAAGAGTAAGAAGTCTTATAGTTTATATATATGACCAATTTAGAGTATCACATAAGAAATAAATCAAAACAGTCAGAGCAGACATGGGTAGTCATTCAATTGGACCACATCAGCAAATTTACTTGTTTGTTAACGTTTCATTTAAAAATTTATGAACAGCCATGGTAAAATAAAGGATACTCCAGTATTGCTCAAAAAATTACTTAATAACACGATACCATCATTTGAGGTATCATTACAATTTCATTTTCCTTCAGTAAATTTGTTGATTTCATGGGCTTATGGGCTTATCATTCACACTTGTATATTCATACTTCAAGATTAGAAGAACGTCTTCCCTGTTACCACATGCGACCCATGCGCAATGGCCAAACATGCTTTCTGTTTTATGAAATGAATACTGTATGATCTTATTAATGCGATGATACCCTATTGAAGTGCCTAACAAATCTCTGTAATTGACATTTGGATACAATTAACCATCATTAAAATAATAATCAAACACAACATCTAAATTCTATTTTCATAATGTTTCATACTTTAACATCTGAATACACACTTACACACTTTAAAATATGTGTTCTGGCATAAGTATGAAGATTTTTAAAACCAAAAACATTTATGAAGTAGCATCTTTTGACTTTTAAGAGTTATGTCCACTTCCTAATTTGCAAAATATAGAAGTGGTTTATGCAAGATACAAACCATGAAAATAGTTACGAGTGTTAATTCAAAACTTTATTTAATTAATAAAAACATGGAATATGCCAGTGTTATTTACTGGAACCTTTTTTAACTATCTAAATTTTTAATCAATTTCACATTATTGTATTTTTATAATTTGAAATTAAATTTAAAACATTTTTTCCTCTCATACATATCAAATAATTAGATTTTTTAAAGCTGAATAAAAAAAATACCTATTTGTAAACCTACAATTCAAAATAATACATAGGACCCCCTAGAAACCAAGAACATGTTTTGATGTTAATATTGTTAATTGGAGAACTTTATACAAATTTTTAAAGAATTTTATATTATTAAAATTTTATAATATTGAATTAAATTTAAAACATTTATTCCTCTCATAAATATTAAATTAATAAATTGTTTAAAGCTGAATAATAAAAAATTTGGTATTTGTACCTCTACAATAGATAAACATTAGGGGGCCCCCTAGTATCATGAAAACCTTCACTTTTTAGTCTAAGTGGAGTATATTACATGCTAAACTTTCTATTATTATCACAATATACAATCAATAATGATTATAACTAAAGTATAAAATCATCAGAATCAATTAATTCGTAATTTATAGATTAAAATAATTACAAGACTAATGAATTTAATAAATAATATGAATTAATGAATTTAATAAATGATATGAATTTAAAGTACATTTCTTTTAATTCAAAAACTTGAATAAATTTAGGAAAGTTAAATTGTTTAGATAGATTTAATAGGAGAATCTGTTTAAATGTTTAAGAGTATAGTAAAATTTCTAAAAGTGCTACCAGAGGGAAAAGTAACACATCCCCAGTGATTAGAATTTTTATTTGATGATCTCACTACCTGGAGTTTGAATCCAAACCAAGAGAGCCATAGAAATTGTTTCCACTCGCAAAAAAGTTTGGAATCTTTCTTTTAAGAATCTGACCCCTAGCCAATCTAGTAACTAACAATTTTTTTTAAGAGAGTAAAATTTCCAAATTGATTTATTGGTAAGAGTAGCAACTTTTCCTGGTGTTAAATTCATGATTACCTATAAAAAAAATAAATCTGTCTATATGTGTATGTTTGAATGTGTGTGTACACACGTTCCCTTTCTATACATATAATATCTTAAGGCATTATTTGGATAAAAACATCTGAAATTTATAGCTATTTCTCTCTTATTTCCACACATTACCACACCTACAATTAAATTTTAAGAAATTTGTTTTTTTCTTTTATTTAATCAGTCCCATAATTTATTAAAAGCCGTTTTCCTTCTCTCCGATTTGTCAGTAAAATATATTGGCAATTTTCCAATTACCTGGATTAGATGCTAGGAAACAATATATTTCAAAATACAAACTAACTGTAATCTTGAATTTTTTTTCCTGTTTAAACAATTTTTTTCAATGTGTTTATATAAATTGTAAAAATAATTTCACTTACTTTTTGCAGAAATATGTCTGTGCACATAAAGGCCAAGAAAAAATATTATCTTAAAAAAAATGTTTCTAAATAAAATTAAAATTAGCACTAATATACTGTATATAGAATTATTTTTTTTCCACTGCTATGCCACCTACTGTAAGCTGTCATAACTAATAGATGCCAGATGATAATGCTTAATAAATCCCAATACAGTTCTGCTGTATTCATTTTCCCCAAACCAGTTTCAAGCACATGGCTTTTATCAGTGAAAAGCTTTGGATCTTGGATCTTTAGCCTCTAATTCATTATTCCAAAGTCCCTTATTGATGAAAACCATAAATTTGATACCAATCTGGGAATATTGAATAGTAAAGCACTAGATAGGATTTATTAATCATTATCATCTGACATCTATTAGCTGCAAGTTACAGTAGGTGACATAGAGGTGTGAAGATAGCAATTATACTGCTGAAATAGCAATGAGTAAGGTAAAATCATATAGTAGAATCACATGACATAGACTCATTGTATATAACATATTTCCAAGATGCTTTTTTTGGTTTTTATCAATGCATCACTCAGCCCAATGTCACCACATCACTATTCACCAAGACAAACTCAGATCAACATCTCTTACTATGCCAGCACTTCTCAACTAATCCCCCCTGTCAAATGAATTATTGGGATCAAGCTCTTTCTCATTCAAAATAGGGACTGATTTCTATTCACTTTTAATAACTTGAAGAAATGTTAATAATTATTGTACTGCAGGATTATTTAAATTTTTTGTTTGTTTTTTAATCACTGCATCTCTCATTCAACCCCACTAACACAACTACCCACTAATATAATTAATAACTTTTTTCATTTACACTTTATTCAATGCAACATACTGTTTCTGTAATTAATTATATTTTATTATAGTTTCAGCTATCAATCAGTCTTCATCAGAGCTACAAAAATACACATGATTACATAGAAATGATATTTTTGTCATGATTATAGTATATAATTTCCATGTAATCATTTATCTTTAAATGTTTTTGTAATTCTGATGGAAACTACTGCGTAGTCAAAACTGTAAGAAAAGAAAATGAGTTAAGTATTGAAACAATATATTGCATTGGAAAAGCATAAATGAAAGATGAATAAAATCACTGTATAGAAGATAAAGAAAACGAAAGAAGACTCTTAATATTGCTTCATCCACTAATGTATTTTATCACCACCATATACATGTTTTTTTTACATACGTTTTTTTAACCTAAAGAAAAAGTAATGAAATATTTCATAGAAGTAGTTTAATATTGATTTTCACCATACTTTTATTAAGGTTTTGTAGAAATAGTTAAAATACTTAGTTTATATTTTACTAAATGATATAAAGACAACTGGATTCATAAGAAAAACCCAGTACAGGTAGAATATTAATGAATTTTATTAGTCATTCATTAAATTAGAGATTATTCACTTAATAAATATTTTTGTAGTGTAATCTTCATCACACCAATGGAGACTGTTATGATTCCCAAGATGATCAATTTGGGCTGAACCAGCACTCATCAGTTGGCCCAGACTGCAATCTCCTACACATATCTTTATCATTGTTCAGTAATATATAGATAGGCGATTTGTTTTTGTTCATATATTTATGATTACACTTCTCCACAAGGTGTTTAAAGCAGATAAAAACAATCTCTACCTTGTGTGAGAGTAGTATAGTGAAAATTACACTACAGAAATATTATTCATTATTGGATAATCTCTAGTCTAATAAATGACTAACCAAAATTATTAATATACTTTCATTAAGAAATTTGTGTCAAAGTTGTGAGGGCAGCACATTTGATACTTATCAATTAAACTGTAGTAATTTGCTATCTATACATATACTAAACAATGATAAATATATGTGTAAGGGATTGTGGTCTGGGTCAACTAATGAGTGCTGGTTCAGCATGAAATGTGCATCCCGAGGATCATAGATCTTTTTCACATGTCTTTGATCATACATTTATGATTATACCCCTCCACAAGGTGTTAAAATCAAATAGAAACCAATCCCTACCTTGTGTAAGAGTGGTATTATTCATTGAGTACAGTTCAAATATATTAATTTAGATCCTTCTACTTATGGCGCCCTCTGAAGAAAGCCTTGGAAATTTTTATGACTGCCAAATATATTTAACATGAGTTAGAATTTACGTACATAAAATTTTCAGTTTAATTTTAATTACATATACATTATTTATAAATAATTGAATGGTTTACTGTTAGAAAGTTCATAAAAAGTTGGAGTGCTAGAAGTTCCAACCTGGAAATCAATCCAAAGATAGTGGTCTCCAGAGTATGGTGCTCTTTCACTGCACTAAACAATCCATATTATTAATAAAACAATTCTAATATTGCTTCATACACAGAACAAGCATTGGTGAAATTTTATGTATCTATTCAATGTCTTCGATGTTTTTTCCAAATATGATGCAATATTAGTAATACCTTTATTACATTTTAGAGATGGAAACACCATAATTATTAACAAATAATAACAGTAAATAAATTAAAATATACCCACAATTTAATTTTTTTGAATGCAAATTTAAATCTTTATCTTATTAGCACAAGCACAATGTTTTTAAAGAGTTTTTTATATTATTTTTTTTGCTAGTAGTAGTAGTAGCAGTAGCAGTTGTGGCTGCAACAATAACTACAACTATAATGTTAATAATAATAATAATAATAATAATAATAATAATAGTAGTAGTAGTAATAGTAGTAGTAGCAGCAGCAGCAGCAGTAGTAGTAGTAATAATAATAATAACAACAACAATAATAATAGTAGCAGTAGCAGCAGTAATAGTAGTAGTAGTAGTAATAGTAGTAGCAATAATAATAATACCAATAACAATAATAATAATAATAATAATAATAATAGTAGTAGTAGTAGTAGTCATAGTAGTCATAGGAGTAGTAGTAGTAGTAATAGTAGTAGTAGTAGCAGTAGTAGTAGTAGTAGTAGTATAATAATAATAACAACAACAACAACAACAACAACAACAACAATAATAATAATAATAATAATAATAATAATAATAATAATAATAATAATAATAATAATAATAATAATAATAATAATAATAATAATAATAATAATAATAATAATAATAATAATAATAATAATAATAATAATAATAATAATAATAATAATAATAATAATAATAATAATAATAATAATAATAATAATAATAATAATAATAATAATAATAATAATAATAATAATAATAATAATAATAATAATAATAATAATTTGATTCTTCATTTAGAGAAGATAGAAAATAAAAATAAAAATCATTATTTAGATATTATGTATATATATTTTTAAGATACTTGAAAATTTATTAAGATGTAAAAGATTTTCACCACAAAAATCTAAATTGTAAGTACAGGGTAGATGAAAAATGGAGGGAAATTTCAAAGTATCGCATCTATAAGTTTGAACAACAAAAATAATTATATGCAAAGTTTCAATCTGATAAGAATTAAAATGAAGTTTTAAAACCATATTATATGAAATGCTATTTTTGATAATGACTTTGTATAAAAAAAATCATATCTTTAGTTCTTCTCCATGCCAAGAGAGATAGATGTCTTGCAATCATCCCTTGGGTGACAAAATTGAGATAACTTTTTGAAAACTAATTGCATTTTACTTATATTTCCTTTTAAATGTGAATTCCATCATGCTGATCCAAAGTCCGAAATAGGAAGAATAAAAGAGAGAAAACATTTATATTTGGTGGAGTATTCAAAAGCATTACCTATATTTGTAAATAGTTCCCACCATCTTGAGGGCTATATTGATTCTTGATTCTAACTTGATGATAAAGAAACCATTACTGGAAAATATGATTCCAAGATCTTGACGAGGGTCAGTAGACTTTATTCTAAGATTATTAACTTAATATTGAAATCTTAGAACTTCATTTTTATTGGAGTAAGATACAGAAGTACTTTATTTTAATTTTTATTCCAGATTTTCATACCATTTAGAAAAAAAATATTGATATTATATTGAAGCATTATACAGTCATGAATATAGTAGATGTGTCTAAAAATCTTGCAATCATTCACATAACACAAAAGATGAGAACATTGTAGACAGATTTTGAGATCATTAATATTTACATTAATAAGTAAAGAAGATATATTATCTTGAGGTACTCCAAGATAATATGGTGAAGATATTCAGCCATTAAACTTAACAAAAGCTGCTGTAGCCTTTATAAAGAATTTAGACTAACAAAGTAGATTATTTGTTAGACAAAGGTTATGTAGTTTAGTTAAAAGGATATTATGATCAACTTTATCAAAGGCTTTTGACATGTCAAAATAGATGATATCCAATCTACCCAGTTTTTCAATTGCATGTGCAATGTAGTCATATATACTGATGAGATTGGTTTCTATTGATTTATTTGACCCAAAACCATGTTACCCAGGTGCCAATAATTTGCTTACACAATGTACTACTTTACTGTAGGCATCTTTCAAATATCCTTACAGTGGTATGTAAGACCAAAATGGACTTATAATTATTCACTTGACCTTTATTTCTACTTTTAAAGATAGGAGTGACTTTAGCAATATTTAGAGATATGGAGAAGAAAGAGCTTACTGTAAAACAATTGTGAATGTGACAGAGACAAATAGATATATTTAGATAAACTTGCATAAATGAACATGGGAATATTATCTACAGATGGACACAGACTGGAAATCAATTTAGCTTGTTTAATGGCTGCTATAATGTCACATTCTGAAATTTATTGAGTGAAATACCTTTTTTTTTACATTCTCATTGTCGTTATAACATGGTTATCCAAAAAGTTTGAGAGAAATCATCAGCTTTTAAGGAAGAGTTATTAACCTACTGTATTTTTTTAGTGACACCCAAATAATGCCCAAAGTTCTTTAGGATTATCAATTCTTAGCTTGTTTGAAGATGAATCTTGGTAGATCATTCCTAAAGAGAATTTTGATTTGAGATGTCTCTTAAGTAGTAAAACTGTATTTTAAGTTTGCAGCAAGACTTGTTTTGTTAATCACCATTTATATATATTTTTTCTTGTCTTCTGATATCAAGATCCTCTAATATTTTTTCCAGATGTATGGGACATTACAAGATTTTTCAAGTCTCATAAAGCCTTAGACATTTTTTGGTTTTCTTAATAATTTGAATATTTTTAAATGCCCAAATCCCTGTCTTAGCAATTTTGAATCTGCAGATTAGAAAGATCTGGATTAAATGATGATCAACACAATCAAATATTGTTTATTGATCTGTCCCATCCTTGGTCTCAGTGAACACCCATAATTGTTCTGAACTGGTATGATAACTATCTGGATCCAAAGGCCTTATGAAAAGTCTGCTTCCAGGGTTTATTTCATCTTAATTAATTTAAACAACTGTTAAAACAGAGATTTATTATAGATAATGAATATTTTGCAATAAAAAAATTTATTTATATTACTTTATCTAAATAATTATTTGAAACTTGGCAAGTATTTTCATTCTGCATTGAATTATTAGAATTTTTAAGAGGTGTACAAGAGATTTCAAATTACATGAGCCCTTTTGTATATGCATATAAGATATATATTAATAAAACATCACATGACTTTCCCTACTTAATGTGATGTGACTTCTCCTTAAACGGAGTCAGGAATCTCTCAGCAACTATGCCCAAAGAAACCTGTTACCACTTTACCTTCCCCTTCCATTCCCCAGTCTAAATCTTCCCATATTCTGCTCCATTCCATTTCCACAAGATAATCTTTGTTAACTCTATGGCCTTTATATCTAAATCCCCCTTATCTTTTTCCAAACCCAGCATAAAAACCAATAACTCACTTTCTACTTAATGAGATGTGATGTGATGTATTATGGCTTCTCCTTAAATGAAGTCAAGAATATCTAAGCAATTATGCCCAGATAAACCTGTTAGCCACTTTATTTTCCACTCCCCAATCTAAATTTTCCCATATTTTGCTCCATCCCATTCTCACAACATAATCTTGGTCAACTCTATAGCCTTTATATCTAAATCCCCCTTATCTTTTCCCAAACCCAGCATAAAAACCAATAATTCACTTTCTGTATAATCACTTTTTTTATATTTATTCTTCCATAACTTCATTATATGTACCCTTTCTGTTTTCAAGCATTTACATTCAATTAACAAATGCCTAATATTTTCTATTCCTTCCTTACATAATTTACAAAATAAATCACCCATATTTTTCCATTTACATGTATATTCTCTTGTAGCTAAAGTTCCTGTTAGAGCCTTAAACAATAAACTACTTTCCTTACTATTATCATATATTAACTCACACCTAATATTCTGTTTATTTCTATATATATTTAAACTCTTTTTACTCCCCATACTATTTCTCCATCTCTCTAACCCCCTATTCTTTATTAATAAATCTATTCTTTTACTACAACACTCAACAATCCACTTAACACTTAACTGTCACAGTAGTGACATCTACCTTTACTTAGAATTTTATATGGACATTAGTTAATGGGCACTAGATGGCGATGTGATCAATGCCTCAAGACTTTCATGTTCTGTTTTCTGGCCAACTGATATTCTATTTAAAAAAGGATCGATGGCAAAGTTCTCATTTTGTGCTTAAGAAGTACTTAGTAAAATATAGTTTCTGAACTAATTTTACATCTATGTGACTGAATAAGCAAACATTTTGGACTCCACTGTTTAGAATCGAAACATTTCCAGTTACTATTTTGGATTACATAACAAGAATTAAGAGAGTATTACGTTGGACAATGTTCTTTGCTACCAGTTTTTTTCCCTCTATTCCATGCAAGCTTAAGTCTGGGAAAGGATTATTAACAGATAAAAATTTAGCACAGAATACCATGTATTTATTAATTACTGTAAATAATATTATGATGAATTCATGACAGTTTCCATGTATATGCATGAATGAACTACTTAAAATAGCAGATTATATTTTTTAGGTTTCAGAAATATAAATATAATTATAAATTCCATAGTTTGTCATCATTCATCAATACAAATGACACATTCTATTTACATTCCATAGTTAATATATTTGCTACAATTAAATGCAATTATATCTATAAAAATTGCAAATACGCATACAAGCACACACACTATAAGGCTTATGTTATTCTGATTAATGCTACAAACACGCAGAAAAGGCAAAACTTCATTCCCTACCTAGAAACAATTTTGTTTTTTTAGAATGCATATACATCTTAAAACTTCTTTATGCTTTATAAAGAAGTTCTACCTCGAGAAATGTCTTATAATCCTCAATTGCACAAATAAAGAGAGGCATTTAATAATAATAATAATAATCATAAATGTAGCACCCGATCGCTAGGTGGCATTGATTTTATTTATACAATCCTGTAAATAATGGCTTCATATATAATATAGTTATTCTCTTCCCTTACAAAATAGCCAAATAATAATGACATATTTTACATAAATTCAGTATATCTAATATTCCATTTTAAAATATTTATAACTTTTAGCTAGGGAAATTATATATTATTGCATAGTATTAATTTATGATACTGTAGTAGGAAAAAATGAACTTTATAATTTCTAATATAATAATAAGAACTAAATAATTAATTGTTGGAGAAATCATGTATACATGTGGATACGTGCGTGTGACCCCGTATATGTATAGGTAGATATTTATATATGATATATATAAATTCTATATTAAAAAAGTACATATACAAATATTTAATATTTTTGATTATAATTTTATTGCTATTTAAATATTTTTACATTAAAAAAAAGATTCCATTGTAAAAATATATACATTAATGTTTATTTTGACAACAACAAACGATAATGGTAAAGGTCACATGATGGTTGAATTTCGTATTAAATTTCTCTAATCGCATTTTAATCTAAATAAAATAAAAAAATACAGTATATAGCATTTCAAATAATCTACTGGCAGAAAGGTGTATTGACTCCCAGTTGTGTTTTGGCAATGGGCATTGGGAAATCAAGCAATAAAAAAATGATTGGCGTCCGCGGAGTATAAATATAACTCCGCATATATAAGTACACACACATTTAATTTTACACACATATATATATTGGAAAGTTTTTCTTGTTATTAATTTAAAAATAAAAATATCAAGTTTTTTTAATGATAGTGATCAAACATTTACTTAATATAGATTAATTCTAGTTTATAGTAAATACAAAGCGTTTGCCATTATAACACCAATCAATATACTGTTGACTGATAAGGAGATGTATTTTGCGCATTTTGTATAAGTTTGCAATTAGTTCTACGTCGACGGGATTTTTTTAAATTTTTTATATGTCTCAAACTTCTTAAACTATAATTAACCGCTATTAGTTATTTCCTTTTAACCAAATATAAGGAATAAAAAAAAAAAACTTACAGTGACCTTTGACCTTAATTTTCCTAGCCTATATTTCCAATGCTTTAATTTGCATCCGTAAAAAAAATGATTTCTATTGATAAATATATAATCCTGGTTCTGCATAGTGAAAGTATCCACAATCTGCCTAAATAAATCGCCACATTAACTGATTAACTCCTCCAGAACCCTGATGTGGGAAACAAAGCGGGATAAAAAGCGATGATATTTATAACTTGATCTTTATAAATTAAAATGGGAAATAAAAGCAAATAAACCTAATTCGCGCCATGGTTCATATCCCTGCGTCAAAGGAACGTCATTCACTCCCCATCTCCATGACAATTTTTTAATTTTCTTCTGGTAATAGTCTTTTTGACGTTCGAGTGCACCTCTTACGTCATCAATAAACTTTTGCCAGATTTTAAAGCCATTCGAATCTTCAGTTAAAAGTGATAAAAGATGCGGAGGAAATTAAATTTGTAATCTTAATAACAAAAGCGTTAGTAAACAGGGCGAGATAAATTAGTATACCGCATTATTATTATTAACTCTTTCTAATTCTGGTTAGACTTTATTTGAACTTAGATTTTAATGTGTAACAAAATCATTCACACAGGTCCACCCACACAAATTTTCATACTTCATTTTCTTTTCTCAATTTCTCTCTATCTTTTTTCAAATATATATATATAATAGCATTTTTTCAATATTGATGAATATAAGAAAGTACATTTATTTAATTTTTCTTTACAAAAGAAAATAATAAAAATAACTTTATATCCCAAACAGAGCAAATGCCTCATCAATAAATAGATAGATAGATAGATAGATAGATAGATAGATAGATAGATAGATAGATAGATAGATAGATAGATAGATAGATAGATAAACACTCAGATAGAAAGATAGATAAACAAATAAACAGACAGACAGACAGATAGATAGATAGATAGATAGATAGATAGATAGATAGATAGATAGATAGATAAAACAATGAATGGATAGATAGATAAGCAGCTAGGCAGACAGACAGATAGTTAGATGGATAGGTAGATAAATAGATGGTATATAAATAGATAGTTGAATACGTTGAAGTGGAGATGTAAAACTAATGAACAATGCGCGACTTCTTAAAAGAGTGTTTTATGGCAAGTTTAAACATGTTTTCGTGGAAGCGCGAAACTCCATCTACGTTTTAACGATTACGTAGGACATTCTAATCAAGTGAAACATTGATTCCCATTGGATAAGTATGTTAAAGAGTAGTATACGTAAGAGAGCTACAATTAATATCAAATATTACATAAATATGGACCAACTATATTCTATATGTGGACGTACTTGTGGTTTACAGATTGATTTGTATAGTCTTCACAAAATTCATTTCTAGAGCCTTCCCCCCCTCTTCCCCCCCCCCTCAGACTTGGAAAGTTCATGACTGTTTACAAGTGGTTGCTATGTATATGTATGTTGTTGGGTAGACAGATAAATAGATGGATGGCTAAACAATGTGATGTATAAATTAATGTATGAATAAATTGAAAAATAGACAGACAGACAGACAGACAGACAGACAGATAGATAGATAGATAGATAGATAGATAGATAGATAGATAGATAGATAGATAGATAGATAGATAGATAAGTAGATTGATAGATAGGGATATAGCTCAGCAAATAGATAGATAAATAGATATGCAAAAAGAGATGTATAGATAGATAAAATAACCTTTAAATAGCCCATTGCAGTACAAAAGTTTATTCAGTAATTCCTTGTAGAGAAAATGCAGTACCAATATACTACAGGTTGATAGGTGGAGGTTTGAGCTGTTTTCCTTATTATTATTAGTTAAAAATAGCTAGTTGCTCATTGACAACTAGGATTAATTGGATACCTGGGCCAGATATTTGGAAAAAAATCCAAATTATTGAAAAAACGTTTAAATTTATTTCACCTGGATTCGAACCCAGGTCATATTATTATCACTTTATTCATCATTAGCAACAAATATTGTTATAGCAAAGAACTCTCCAATACATCACAAATATTTGTCACTAGTATTTTTAATTACATATCTTTTAAAAATATATTAAAACACTTTTTAAAAAGTTTTTTTGTTTCTTTAACTTTCTTTCAGGGTCTGATTTAGATAAGGGTTTGAAAGTTTTGATTGATTTTAAATCAAGTACCCTAACAACAAAATTGGTGAACCATCAGATAAATTAATTTACAATTAGTCTTTCTGGCATTTAGAGTTTAGAAATTTATTCATAAAAAATAATTATCAGCAAAAGTATTATCATCATCATCAATAATTCAATCTTTTTGGATGGTTATGGAGAAACCACAATATACTCTTCCATTGCTGATGATTTCCACTTCTTCAGTCTGCATAAATATCAACCTACATCTTGGTCTTTTTTGTATTCTCTGAGAGCAATTTGCCATCAAGATATTATGATGTAAATTGTGTCCCAGCTATCAAGTTTTACTGTTCTTTATTACTATAAAGCAAAATTTCTATTCTTACTCTTTTAAAACAGGCAAAACTCTCATACAATATTGCCACTCAGTACAAGCCAGAGTAATCAATGGATGCCAGAAGGCTTATGCATAAAATTCCCATCTAGTGCCTACTCATCCAATATAATTTTTGCAGAAATTTTTCTTTTTGAAAAATAAAGTAATAATAAAAAACTGTAAATATTAAATACAAATTCACTTCTTGTCAGCCATTTTGTTTTAAATATTTATTGTGCCCCTGAAACTGTATAATAAAAAAATGGTGATCATGTGATGTTTATTGTCTTACTCTTTTACAGAAGAGTATACAAGCCAGTTAATTTTAATTTCTATAATACATTGTATGTATATTTGGTACTTACATATTATCCTGTCTCCCAAGTTTGACAGCCATTTTTTAATGATACAGTTTCAGGGGCATACAAATATTTCTTAATGTTTTTTATTTCAATTTTATTTTACTGAATACATATTAATTGTTTAGTTTTAAAAAAGTAATAAATCGATTATAAATTCCATTCAGAAGTTTTATTTCAGTTTTTTTTTATATTATAACATGTAAACACCGACACCCTCTAAACATTGTCATAGTTTAAATTTACATTCAGTGTCTTTATTTTGGTCATTATCATTTTGGAAAAATCTTTCTTTGACAGAACAGCATGTAGTGGAGTATTTCCAAAGCTATGCAATCTTGCCCCCTACCCCAAAGTATATGTTAATGAGCATGATATGAAACTTTGTTTCTTATATATATATATTATAATGATCCAGAGTATGGGAGACTTAATGTATCTACACTACAGGGTGCACTAGGCATTTAAACCTATAAAATTTATATAATAGGCAGATACGTAAGTTATAAAAAAAAATTTTTTTATTTTATATATTTTGATTCCGGTCGTTAGCCCATTGTCACTAGCTCAGTGGAATAGCAGAGATTTATATTTTATAATAAATTCTTATCTAAGAATATATAAAAAAGAATAAAATAAGCCACTGCCAGTAATTATACACACAAACATTTATTTATGCATATATATAATATTTAAAATTGTTTTAGTATCAGTTTTACATTTTAAAATTTAACTTACATTTTAAACTTTGATTTTTGATTTTAATTTACATTTTAATTTTTATAAATTTACATTTTAATTTTTATAAGTTCGCACAGATGGATATATAAAAGTTTGTTTTATAATGTTGAGTATAGAGCAGTTACATAGATTACACGGTTAAAAACATTTCAAAATAAACATAAACAATCAAAATATAAAATCATTGGTGGAATTGCAGAGGGAAATTTATAAGAAACCCAATGGCATTCATCATAAGATGCCACATTGACCCCAATAACTTAAAAGACATCCGAATAAATACATTTTAGATACTCACCATAAGGTATCATTATTTGCCGAATGTCTGTATATTTTGATCAAATATGAAAACCAAAAACATAATTAACCAATAACAAATCCATGCAAGCGTCTATACCCGACTTAAATTTAATGCATTTTTATTTAGTGTTGAGTATGAATAGACTACATAGATTTGCATTTGAAAAGAAAATATTCTACCCTTATTTAACCTCAGGCCAAAAGTTCGCAGTTAAACCAACGTCAATCTATCTGATATATCAATGCATTCAATGTAACACGAATACGGCAGCACAAATAGGTTAAGAGAAGAAATTGCCTCTCATCAGATAGGAATACTACATCTATCTGATGAGAAAAGCAATAAAAAAAACTACATAGGAAAGGACTGCGGTCATTTTTGCCGACTTACGATCGCATTCCATAGGCCAACAGAGGTGTGCGGCGTATCCCCAAAAAAAATAAAATATTTTTTTTTTTTTTTTTAAAAAATTTTTTTTTTTTTTTATTTAAAAAATTTCCCCCCCCCCAAAAAATTTCCAAAACTTTTTTTTTTCATTTTTTGTAGAAAACGATCGGTCATTTCTCTTTCTTTTTTTTTTTTAGCAGAACTGAAGGAATTGAAGAGTGCATCTTTTCAATCCCTTCTCCTTCAACTCTGCACTAACACGTATCACCACTGCTATCACACATCTCTGTCTCTAATTAATTTTTTTATTTCCAAACCTTTCCTTTTATATTAATGTTGCGGCTTAACTCAACATTACATCATGATGATGAAGACCCTTTCATTGAGATCTGATTCCTAAGGGATTTCTTTTTATTTGCTATTAGTTTCTATTGTTTTCCTATCTGACTGTTGCTTATACATTTAAATGCCCAAGGGCTAGTTCACTTTGACTAATTAAAATAATCATTTCCATTTTTCAATAACATCAATTAATTTGTTTTCCAAACTTAAAGATATATTTTTATTTCCAAATCTTTTTAAGTTTTTGCTTTTAAAATACTTTTTCTATTTTTAATAAAGTTTTATTTTAATAATTTTTTTCTTCTGTGCAATTTTATATATATATGAGTTTAGTATAGAATTTTAATTTTCAATTTTTAATTCTTAAAAAAAGAAGTTTTATTTGTGAACTTTTATTTTTTTCATGTTTAATAATAAAAAAAACAATGTAATGTCATATGTGCCCGTTACAATATATATTATTTTTACATTAATAAATTGTAGTCTGTGTTAATGGGCACAATATAAATAGTTTACTTATCTTATATTTGTATTATTTTTACATTAATAATAAATAAAATGTGAATATTATAATTAATTTTTGCAAAAATTTTTCTTTTTTAAAAATAAAATAAAAATAAAAAACTGTAAATATTAAATACAATCCATTTCTTGTCAGCCATTTTGTTTTAAATATTTATTGTGTCCCTGAAACTGTATAAGTAAAAAACTGTAAATATTAAATACAATTGCTTCTTGTCAGCCATTTTGTTTTAAATATTTATTGTGCCCCTGAAGCTGGATAAGTAAAAAAGTAACTACCAAGCTTGAGCGATAGGATGCAGCTATAGATTTGGCAGCCATTAGCGGTGTGATTTACAGTTTGTGTTTGCCTCCATTTACATAGATCGGTGGTTGAAAATTCCATTTATGAAGCAAATGCAGTGAGTGTAAGTTGTCCTGAATCATTAATGTTACTGAAATTGCATCTTGGAAGACCAAATCCAGTCAGTTCTATTTTTGAATCTGGAAGAATAATTGTTTGGAACCCATAAGACTTCCATCTTTTGCACCACAATTCTTTGACTAGAAATTTTTAGTTGAACATTTAAAAAAGGGATCTTGATTTAAATAAGTTTTAAGTATGAAACTATACTGGCAAGTCTAATGTGCTTACTAGTTTTTTTATATATTTTCTATGAAACTTCTCTTCCGATATCTGGTAGATGAATGTATGAAATTAGGAACCCATTGCAATATAGATTTGAGTGTACCAATATTTCTCACATTAATATTTAATTGAGTGTTCAAAAATTTAGGATGGAAACTTTTTCCCTAAACAGAGCAGCAGTGTCACCTAGAGGAATATGCTAGTACTAAGGAAGCTATCTGTAATGCATTTGGATCACCAATCCAACTAGTGCCATCTAGCTTCCCAAGGAAATTATTTTTAAAAAATTAATTAATACCAAGTTTTGAAAGGGTATAAATAGTTTTACATGATTGGATATTTTGATAAAAGCTTTAAATGTTCTTAATTATGGTTGTTTCCTCTGATGTACACAATGGATGCTAGAGGCGCTGTTTCTGTGTTAGCACACAGAACATACAGGATAAGGGCTCTGAAAGCAGACAATGCTTCTTCCAGACGCTAGGTGGCGCTGTTCGCCATGAATATGCACAGGAATCCTCCACAAGGTAGCTGGCAGCAAAACTGCCTGCCTGGTAGCGCTGGTTGCCATGCGTAAGTCCATATAGATTACGTCATCTGCTACCAGCGACTACCAAGAACCTAGGTGGCGCTGATTGATGTAAACACATCCAGCTTACATTGTCTGCTACCAGAAACTACCTTTGAATATGGAAGTAAACTCTAAAATAAATAAATCAAATAGTTTATTATTTGGGTGTTCATAAAGTATTCGAATGTTAGAAGTAGCAGAACAGAGACATGGCCCATGGATTTTGGGCTCCAGAGTTTACTACTATATCACTGAATAACATAAATACAGGATGAAGCAAACTCTTAAATAGTATTGGTCACCAAAAATTATATTCATTCTGAATATACACTGGACTAATCTAACATTATGGACAAATCTATTTTAAACAAAAAAATATATCAGATGATGAAGTTTAGGAAAATCTCCAAACAAAGAGCAATATTTTAATTGGCTCATTAATTTCAACCTATAACTAATATTCCACTTATTAATTTTTGCTGCAAATCTTATTTTATTTAGAAGCCAACATTTTTTCCCATATCCATATTCATAGATGATAAAGAAGATATTATAAATTAGAAACATATCAGTATTTTATCAGTTCTATACAGAATGTTTAGCAAATTAGTTATAACTTGTCTGGATTTTAACCAACCAAAAGAACATGATGGTCATAAAAGTGATTTTAGTACAGTGGATCATATCCAAGTACTGAGAGAAGTTATGAAAAGAACCAATGAACATGAGTTGCCATTATGCTTTGGATTTGTAGATTATGAAAAGACATTTGATTCTATAAGCATTTTTTCGAAGATTAAAGCATTGAATCATCAAGATATAGACCCAGGATATTGTCATAGTCTAAAGAATATTTATAAAAATGCAACAGCAACAATTAGATTACATAATAATACTAGGAAAGTCAACATTAAGAAGGTTATAAGATAGGGTGACTTCATATCTCCAAAACTTTTTACAGCAGTGCTGCAAGAAGTATTTTGTGGATTAAAATGGAAAGCTAAAGGAGTAAAAGTAAATGGAGATTATTTAAGTCATTTAGATTTCGCAGATGATGTAGTTGTTTTTACAAATAATGCTTCAGAGCTTCAGGAAATGTTGCAAGAATTATCAGATGAAAATAAGAAAGTACGATGAAAGTTAAAAATTAAAAAGACTAAAATCATATTCAATGGATTTGCTCAAAAGATGAGAATAAAGATTGATGAGTTAGAAAAAGTTAACAACTATAACTACTTTGATCAGATTATTACTATAGATGGAAAAATGATGAATGAAATTAATCATAGAATTAAACTTGGTTGAGTGCTTTTGCTAGAAATAATTTAATATTAAAAGAAAATATCCCCATTGATTTGAAAAAAAAGTTTTTAATAAATGGATTTTACTAGTTCTCACTTATGGATTTGAGATTTAAACACTTAACAGAAGAGTAATACCGAGACTCAGTGAAGTATGGAGAGATGCATATTAAGAGTAACAAAAAAAGATAGAAAATGAAATACATGGGTAAAAGAAGTTATTGTCATCATTGAAAGAATTAAGAGATTGAAATGGAGTTGGGTTGGACATATTTCTAGAAGAATTAATAATAGATGGATAGTTTGAATCTTAAACTGGATTCCAAGAAATTGTAAAAGACTTAGAAAGAGACCACATGTGAAATAGATAGATGAAATAAGAAAATGTGCTGGTGTGATGTGGAGAAGAGATGCTGGAGATAAGAGAAAATGGATTGAACTTGGATAGACCTTCATTCTGCAGTGGATTGATAATGGCTGAAAATGATAATGTTGTTAGAAGTAAAAATCATCTATCAATATGTAGGATTTTGGGAGGTGATGAACTCTCTAAGCATAATCTATATTAAATAACATTGTACCACAGGTAAAACAGCTTTATTATCATCTGCTTGGTAAGTGGATAATGTTGTGAACAAGATGTTTAGTTAAATTTAATATAGATGGTACTTATGTAGTTGTTTCTCTCCTCAAATATATATATATATAATAGAGAAATCGAGTCATATGTCACATGACCTAATTTAACAAGCTTGTATTACAAATGTTATATATAGAACTCACAAATAAGCTCTGCACAGCTTGTTAAGAGCTTATTTGCAAGCTCTATATATATATCAAAATCAAATAAATATATGACAATGAAGATATCAACAAAATTACAAACTTTTTTGCAAACTTTTCTTCACAACCATAATTTCACTTATTATTAGATAAATAGACTGTCTCAAGTGGAAAACTTCTTATCAAAACACACTTGTAATTACCCAAAATTCATCACAAATACCAATAAAAATTAGTATTAAAAGAAGTTGTTAAAACCATCAAAACATCACATGATCACCATTTCATATGCATACACATGCTGTTAATAAGAGTACTAAACTTTCCATACAGTAGTGCCACCAAGTGCAAGCCTTCATAATCAATGGATGCATGAAGGTTTGTGCATAAAAGAAGTTTTTTTATAAGATTGAGAGCTTCAGATTCAAAATAGTCATTGCATCATCAGACACTATTTTATGATCGGTATTATTACCTTCATAAATATTTAAGGGGGAATTAAAATACCTAAATTAATTAATAAAAGTAATCATGAAAAGTAAGGATATGAGTACTGTTTGGAAAAAAACTTGGTTTAAATTCATTATTAAAGACCTCAATGGTACTTACGTAGTATGTTTTCTGGAAGCATGCCATCCATTTTTAAGGGCTCAGGGACTTACAACACATGATATAAACAATATGTCTGACTCTAAGTTATTGTATTCAATAATTATGATTCATTTATTTATTAAAATGATAAAAAACACAAAACTTCAAAGGGTTGTTATTCAACGTTTTTAAAAATGTAAATACAGTAAATAAAAATTAAAAAAAAACATCATTTAGTAGATGATAACAAACGTGCAAGTTGACATCACTTTTTGGGTGGGAATATCCTTCTGAAACACACAAAAATCCAAAGGATTGTAAGTAACATGTAAAGGCAGCAAAGGAAATAAAAATAAAATATGATTAAGCAAAATATAGCAAACGTGTAGGCAGACATCACTTTTCGGGCGAGCACTATCCCATAATTTTGCAAATATTCCACTGTATCATATTCCAGTTCTGTCAATGAAGTATTTCAGATTTTAATTATATTTTCAAAAATGAGATTGTAAAGAAGGAATGTTTAAAAAACCACGTGTAAACTAATGCTAAAAAAAATTACGATGATTTATCTATTAGCATCGTGTTAATAATTTTTAAAATATTCCAATGCATCTCATTATGTTGATGATATATTCCAAATTTTAATCATATTTCCAGTTCTGATGATGAAATATTCCAGATCTTAATCAGAGTCCCAAAAATGATGCAGTAAAAAAGAAATGTTTAAAAAACTCAACATGTAAACTAATGTTAAAAAATATTATGAGAATTGGTCAAGTCATATCTCTTAGTCTTAGGTTAAGTGTTCACTGATGTTAACATTTTGATATTATTTTAGAAATGGAATTTATGGTAGGACTATTCCCAATTTTTTAAATAAATTACATTCTCAATTCTAAATTGATATTTTTCAATAAATTTAATTTACATTACATTCTAACATTAACACATGGTGATAAAATTGTTGTTTTTTAAGCATTCAGTAAACCCATGTGTAAAATTAAAAAATTTGTAATATTTCATCTACATAACTAGAAATACGATTAAAATTTGGAATATTTTATCGACAGAACAAAATGTACTGAAATATTTCAAAATTATTAACATGAAACTAACCGATAACAAGTGACAAATTATCACAGTTTTTTTAACAATAGTTTACATATGTTTTTTTAAAATTCCTTCTTTTCTATATCATGATTAAAATCTGAAATATTTCATTGACAGAACTGGAAATATGATTAAAACTTGGAATATTACATCAGCAGAACAATATACAGTGGAATATTTTCAAAATTACAGGAAGTTGCCTGACAGAAAAGTGACGTCAATCTGCATGTTAGGTATAGTTTAGTAAATTATGTCTTTTTTTAAATTTTTATTTACTGTATTTATATTAAGAAATATTGAATTACAATCCTTTGGACTTCTGTGTTTCTTTATCATTTTAATAAATAAAAAAGTATAATTATTGAATGCAATAACTTAGTCTCCGCCATATTGTTTAAACCATGTGTTTTAAGCCCCTGAAATGGATTATTTAACTCTTTCCCTGCCTCTTACGAGGCTCCTCGTCGACATCTGACATCACTCTAACTCAGCCAGTTTTTATACGAAAATATTCGTTAAACACGTATTGAATTCGTTTTTAAAAGTTCTGTAAGATGGTGCCATCTTCCGATTTATTTTACAAGTAAAAAATAAAAAAAAACGCATTTAAACCTAAACAAAGAAGGAACATTATTTGTGATTGGTTCTTAGCATGCTCTCAGCCGAAAAAGACATTCTGATTGGCTGGAAAGAACAAAGAAACTGCCTGATCAAAGAAAATAAAGAAAAACGCTGAGATTTTCATTTCGAATACGATTTAAATTATTATAAAAGAATATTTTGAGAAATTAAAATTATTTTCAGAGAGAATAATAAAAAAACAAAATTATTTTCGAAAAATATTGAAGATTTAAGTAAAAATATTGAAGATGTAGTAAAAAGAAATATTTACTTTTCTATAACGTAAAAGTCGATCTTTTTGTTTATATTATAGCTTTTATGTTGCCGATATTGAATATTTTAGAATAAATAAATAGCAATTTATTTTTGAAAGAACTTTCGTTCTCTTCATAACCTGAAAAATTAATAATATACTTTTTATAAACGTATCTGAGTTGAATTTAATATTATAGGCGAATATGTTTTAACAATAGGCTTTGTCTTCAGTTTGTGAGTTGGCCAATTAAAAGATTTGATTTTTATCTGATACAACCAATAATAAAATTAGCGGTTAAAAGGTTAAAACAATGGGTGGCAAGCTTCTAGCATTCAAACTATGTAAGTAACAATTCAATGATTTGAAAAAGTATACAGATAGTTACAGCATTTCAGGAATAGATTATAAAATTCCATGCAGCAACCTTAATATTTGAAATATTTTTGTGAATGTGGAAATATCTGTTCTATTTTATTTTAGAAAAATTACAGTCAGATCATGTAGATAGTGACCAATGAAAATAGTACACTCTAAATACTTTTAAATGTAATCCCTTGAGTTATAGAGATAATATGCTACAGTAAACATATACATATTTAAGAAAACAAATTCTCCCAATTTTCCCTGCTTTCCTTATTAAAATAGACTCTTCCATCAATAGTTGTTTATTACTTTTAGATGCAAAAAGTGTTTACAGTTTATTATTTTCATTGGTTACTGTCTATATCACCTGACTGTGATTTTTCTAAAATAAAATAGAACAGTTATCATTGGTCACTGTCTATACCACCTGACTGTGATTTTTCTAAAATAAAATAGATCAGATATCATTGGTCACTGTCTATATCACCTGACTGTGATTTTTCTAAAATAAAATAGAACAGTTATCATTGGTCACTGTCTATACCACCTGACTGTGATTTTTCTAAAATAAAATAGAACAGTTATCATTGGTCAGTGTCTATATCACCTGACTGTGATGTTTTTAAAAATAAAATAGAACAGATAATTTCACATTCTTAAAAATATTTCAATAATAACACCTGTTAAAAATTATTAATTTATAATAAATATATTATAAAGGCACAAAGTTAGGGGTGAACCTGGAGTGATGGAAAATCATCATCATCAACTCCAGTTAATAAATGAAATTTAAATATTCAAGGAGAATAGTGTGGAGTGAGACAATGTATTTAGGATAAACCTGGAGTGACAGGTTATCATCATTCTCATAAAATACATCATCCACAAATAAACAATGAATATAATGAAAGGAATGAGCAGGAGAGATCAGCAAATAAAAAGACTAACAATACGTTCAGCAGAATTATAGAGAATAATAATAATAGTCATTCATCATCATGAATGATCTAAAAAAATAAAATCAACAGTCAACCTTAAGACTGGATTTAAAAATAGTCTACTATAGACCAGGCTGATTATTTAGCCTTTGGCAATCATGGGCAGATTATATAAACAATATTTGGATGCACAAACTTAAGTGATAATCCATTAGAACATAACAATTAAATAATAATGCTGGGATACTAAAATATGATCATCATCAATGCCTTGGCCACATAGTACTATTAATGTACTAGCCAACTATTAACTAAATAAAAAATTAAAATGTAATGCATCGACTTTAAAGTGTATATCTTTGCACTAAGCAGGGTCATCTGGATGTCCAAAAAGACTAACCATAATCTCCAATCCATATAACTGACCATTATGCATGAATTCAGCTCAGTGAGCAAGAGCTCTATAACTGTTAAAGTAAGCTAGAAATAATATGAATATATAATACTCTAAACCTATTTTAGGATTGAATACATTCACTGGAATATCTTAAACAATAAAATATCAATTTATTAATTAGAAATAATAACAATAAATGAAAGCTCTGTACGCTATGCTGTAAATATAGATACATCATTCTGATTTTGATTAAAATAATACAAAAAATATACTATTACATTGCAACAAAAATATATGCTATTGCAATTTATATATATCTCAATAGGTTTACATAAAACACATCTATATAGAAGCATTCAAATGTACTGTATAACAATTTAAAATTAACATGTTTGAATTGTCATAAAACCAATAGTAAAAATTCATTTTCAATAGTACATAATAATTAATTTTAACATATATATAGGTACGCATTCAAATGTGTGTGCACACACAGGCATTTATAAAAAAATAAACTTATTAAATTCATATTGTTATTTTCACAAGATATAATTCAATTTTAAAAAATATATCACATGATCACATTGCCTCTGTTTAAAAAATATACATAAAATTCACACCTGTGTGTGTATAAAAACAATAGATAATACGAATCAAAGTTATTAATTAATCTATTATTTTTTATGGTAAGTAAATGTTTTTTTCCTTATTACTTTTAAGTGTAACCATCATTAAAAATATTGCTAACAAGTCCTTTTGTTCTCCAATATAAAAAGATTTTTGGAGTTTTTTTTTTTAAGTTTCAAAAGTAAAATACAAACTAGGACCAATCCTCTGTTGTTAGAAATACAATTCAAGGAAAACTTATTTATTTATCAAACTTGTAGATTAAAGACTTTAACTGCAAAGTATTTAAAATTATTTAATTTTTTCAATAATTTTTTTTTATTCAACTGTAAGACTCCTTTACACACTCTATATATATGGCTGCCATTAATTATACATTTGTGCTTCTTTTCACATAGATTAATCAGCATATGTATAAAATCAAATCACAGTAATCCTTCAGCAATTTGACTAGCACTGGAAACTCTTGGTAAGCTGATTCTTTATAATGATGTCCATAATAAAGTAGTATAATGTCTTATTGACATTTTTGGGAAAGGTATAGAACATGTAACTGTTAACATTCACTCAGCTTTTTTCAGGCTTTATAATTTGATAGATGTTGGGCATGACATCTAGTACACAGGCTATGGAACACAAAAATGCTGGACTGTGCTTCCATGTAAATTCAAATTCTACTATTCTGGCATTAGCCACAGCTAGCTTGTGCTCTACACCTTGCCTTCAATTATAACTTCATAATAATAATGCTGTATAATGTTGTAATCCCTCTTTGATCTTTTAAATCCACCTTTTATACTTTATGGTGGAATTTAAAAACAACAGTTAAGTAATTTTTTTATCTTGATGAAAAAAGATAATGACTCTTTTCAGTTCACTTTAATTAAAAACAAATATTTACCTCAAAGTTTTCTTAATCCTTTCAACAACTTCAGAGTATATTATACTAAATTTTATCAAAAGCTTTTATTGAAAAATCTCTTAATCAGATAGTGGAATTTTATTACTAGTAATAAATCAAGATACTGCAAATCTTTAGCACTCATTACAATACTTAACTGACAGCCAATCAGATGGCATGGATAGCTGATTGTCTGTGAGTTAAGTATTGTAACAGGTGCTAGAGATTTGCAGTATCTTGATTTATTTCAATTTTCAACTATCGGCACTTCGCAAATTAAAATATTATTTAATTACTAGTATTATTTATGGTAAGATAAAAACAAGCTTGTTTTATATTTCATTTTTAATTATCAAAATAAGATTTTAAACGTTTGATGTAAAATAATTTTTTTAAATTCAAAATTATTATTTAACTCTTAATTGTTATTTCATGGTATATTTTTTAAAAGAAATAGACCAAAATATTGTTTGGGTTTGTTTCTACTTTTCCTTCCAACTTTATATCTATGCATGCATACATTACTCTGTTGTTTTATGCCACGAAACACATAATTATCTCAGTATATACATACAAAAATTACTTTTTGGAAATCAAATGTCATTATTACTTAAAAAATGGTAGTTCTCCAATTAGAGCTTTAGCCTTGACAAAGGTGAATGCAATTTCATTTTAACATTTCATTTCCATAGACGAAACCCTTTTTGGAGATTTTAGAAACTTTATGCAGAATTCCTTGTTTGCTGTTGGACATAATAATTTATTTATGTAAATGTTGACTTTTATGATTGCGATAAAATTAAAAAAAAAGTCAAAGAGATTCTTTTGATTAATCATTTTGGATCTGAAACAATTAATTTTATGAGAGTCATATTTTAAATTAATGATGATTACCTTTTATGTTAAAATGTGGGCAGTTATATTTGTTATTTATATGTATGATTTGATCAATAATTTTTAATTCAGAAGATCTATTTGTTTAATAAGCTAAAACCAGGATTGGGTCAAAATTGTATAATTTTACTTACTATTTTTATTGCTATATGTTTATTGAATTTTGATTTTACTTATTAACATCATATTATTCAGTATCTTACAATTAAATATTAGTAAATACAGTAATCAAAAATTTTGAAAAGTACAAAAAATATAATCATCACTTAGGAGCACTTTTGACTACCCTCATAATCATTGTCAACTAATACTTTAAAAGGTTAATCTTCTCATAATTCCATGTTCTTAATATTTGCTGCCTGCCTATTAATTAAGTCCTGCTTGTATTATTATATTAACATAGTTTCTTTTTTTTTATTGTTATTTCTCTCAATTTGCATTATTTTTACATTATTATAATTAAAATTAAAACCATATATACATGATTTATTATGGTCATAAAAAATGGAAGCTGTTGCATTATTATTATCTTTACAATTTTGTTTTGTATTTTGAACCCTTTTTAATAAAAGCAAGTGCTTTTTAGTTCTTTTCTCCAATGTACATCTTGATTTCCTTAGGTATCCATGCCTACATATCCATTCATAAAGGTGTGGTAGTGGATATATAAGGGAATCGAGATCTACATTGGGGAAAAGAATTAAAGAGCACTTGCTTTTATTAAATAGGATTCAAAATATGAAACAAAATCATAAAGATAATAATAATGTATCAGCTTCCATTTTTATGACCATAATAAATCATGTATATATGATTTTAATTTCAATTACAATAATGTAAAAATATTGCAAATTGAGAGAAATAAGAATAAAATGAAAATAAAGGAAGATATGCTAATATATAAATACTAGCAGGACTTAATTAATAGGCAGGCAGCAAATGTTAAGATCACAGAATTATGGGAAGGTTAAACTTTCAAAGTATTAGTTAATGAAGACTTGAGGATAGTTGAAAGCACCCCTAAGTGACGATTATATTTTTTGTACTTTTCAAAATTTTTTATTATTGTATTTACTACTATTTAATTACAAGATTTTGTATATTGCTTTAAAGAGATACAGACATCGATTTATAATATTATTACATATATATATATTTACACCCTGTATAAAAATTTATAGAAACTTACAGTTTTATCTATGATAATGTTTGATAAAAAATTAACCAATTTCTTGCAAGATACGTGTTTTTGACAATCAAACTTGATGTCATCAGCTGCTTGGGAGATCAGCTAAGATAACATCAATTATACCAACTCAATTTCTATTTAAATAGACTCACAAACTTCAATTTGATATATATAAAAGATTCATCTAAACTAGAAATTATAATAAAAAATTACATCAATAATGATAAATACTCTGAACAATTTATTTATAAAATCCCTATAATATCTAGTTACTAGCACATATGAAAAAAATAAATATTTATTTGTTTATTCTTTGCTTATGTACAGACAACTGGATATCTTGGAGTTTTTAATAAATCAATGATCTGAAAAATAATCCTGAAACTAATTATAATCTTTAAAAAATCCAAATTTTATTTAGCAGTCTTTTATTTAAACCAGATCATGCATGACAGGTAAATGCACTATCATGACATCAGCAGAATTATATATTGATTTACATGCATTGAATTTATATATTTTTATGGATTTTTAATTTGATAAAGAATTGAAATTAAGAGATTATATCTATGTAAACAGAAATAACATTACCTTTTGATGTTGCCAGGAAACTATTATAACTAGGTGTATTGAAAATATTTAAAAAAATTACCCTCAGTGATTTGTGGAATATTTATTATGATTTTGAGTTCTTATTTACAATGATAAAAGCCAAAAATTGATCTAGAAATAAGCATACAATTGCATTACTATCCAATAAACACTAATTATTTAAGCGTATAATAAATGGTATTAGAGGAGCAGTTTTAACTTTGAAACTCTAGTCCTCATTGATAATGGCAAATGCCAGAAAATAATATGAGGATGAACATTATATTGCACTGCTTGGATCAATTATTCAAGTTTACAATAGAGATTTCTTGAGTAGACATTCCCTTTCAAACCCATGTCCTCACTGATAAAAGCATATGTCAAAAATCCAATCTAGGGATAAATTGCACTATCATCTAGAAAAACAATAATTACTCAAACTTATAGTAGACAAAACAATTTATGAAGAAAAGATGAAATATGAAAATATTTTTAAAATGATCCATTAAGGATTGAATATCTAGAATTTTGTAAAATGATATGAAAAAGTTAACAATAATGGTAGAAAATATGACAGGGAATTAGCAAGGAAAGCTAAAGAAGAGAACAAAAGTCTCAAAAATATAAACCAATATCTTGATATTATCAGAAAACTTATTTCTGAAATAAGAAGAAAAGATGGAATTATTACTAAAAAGAGAGAAGTCATCATGAAATGTCTAGAAGAGTTCTACTGAGAATTATATAACAATTAAAAAATATATAAAAAAGTATTCCAAACAAGTACTATATCTTCTGAATTGCCCACGATTTTAAATGAAGAAGTGAGATATGCAATTAAATCAATGAAGTAGATAAAGACTTCAAGCAATGATGGAATTGTAATCAATATTTTAAAAGAAGCAGGTGAAAAAGTTTTAAAAAAAATGTTGGCAAAGTTATATACCAAATGTCTAAAGGTGTGTCAGATTGGAAGAATGCAGTATTGATGTTTAAAAGGTGATAAAGAAGGTATCAAAAATTACAGATGTATCAGTCTTTTATCAATTCTGTTCACAATTTTTATCCAGATAACTATAATTCATCCACAGTGAACTTTCGATTTTAACCAACCAACCTTAATTTAAAAGTGGGTGTACTACAATAGATTATATTCAGATATTGAGAGAAAGTTATAGAAAGAATCAATGAATATGAGTTGCCATTATGCTTTGGATTTATAGATTATGAAAAAGTATTTGATTTTTTTTTCTCATGTGCCATAGCATCAGCCAGGAAGCGAACCCGCAAACCCAGGACAACTGCTTGTAAAGCAGCTATCACTGACCTCTCAACCACCAATGCTTAAACACAAAAAGCATTTGATTGTATAAGCATTTCTTAAGTGATAAAAACATTTGATTATCAAGAAATAGACTCAGAATATTGTCATATTCTGAAGAATATTTATAACAATAAAATAGCCATGATTAAATTACATAATGATACAAGAAATATTAACATTGAGTAGGGGTATATAATAAGGTGATTCTATATCTTAAAACTTTTTACAGAAGTTTTGAAATAAAGGGTTTTGTGTTAAAGTGGGAAGCTAAGGGAGTAAAAATAAATGGAGATTATGTAAGTCATCTAAATTTTTCAGATGATGTAATTGTTTTGGAAAATAATGCTTCAGAGCTTCAGGGAATCTTGCAAGAATTATCAGATGAATGTAAATAATAAGACTGAAAGTAAATGTTAAAAAGATTAAGGTAATGTTCAAAGAATTTTCTCTAAAGAAAAGAATAAAGATAGATAATGATGAGTTAGAGATTAACAACTACAAATATCATGACCAGATTATTATTACAGATGGAAAACAATGTATTTGCAGTTCTTACCTATGGATCTGGAACATGGACACTTACCAAAAGAGCAATACAAAGATTTCAGATCACTCAATAAAGTTCAGAGAGATGTATATTAAGAACAGCAAGAAGGGTTTGAAAATGAATAATGTGAATGAGAGAACAAATATGTGTTTTTAATGTCACTGAAAAAATTAAGAGACTGAAGTGGAGTTGGGCTGGACATATTGCTAGAAGAGATAATAATAATAAGTGGACAGCTGAAATCTTAAAGTACAATGAGATTATAAAAGACCTAGAAAGAAACCATATGTGAGATGAATCGATGAAATAAGAAAGTGTGCTGGGGTGATGAGAGAAAAAAAGCTAGAAAATGGAGAAACTAAATGGTGATGATGAAAGTAGATGGAACTAGTGTAGCAATTCTGATTTTAAAATCCAAGTTCTCATTGATAACAGAAAAATTCAAAAAAAGATCCTGGTTTGAATTTTAAATTTGATGATGATCTAGTAAGTCATTGATCATTCAAATTTATAATAAATGATGTTAGAGTAAAAGGAGCCTATTCTTACACATTTGTCAAGTTGTAATTGCACTTTACATTGTAATTAAAATAAATATTCAGTTTTTCATGCTATTAAATGTTTTTTTTTATCACTTTCATATTGCTCTGTGAACTTATTGTTCTGATGTAAAAAAGAAAACCATATTGATTAGAAATGTTTGAAACTAGAAATTTTAAATTTATGATCAATTTTTTAATTTCAGTGAAAAAATATTCCATTTTCTGAAGAACAGTTTTTTTTTTGTTTTACTTTTTATTATATATAGGGTATATAAGCACAGACTTTCACACTCTCCACACTATCTCATAACACTGATACACTTGAACACACATATGTTGGCAAGATAAATAATCACTGATATATGTATTTCATGCTAAATCAGCAATCATCAGTTGGTCCAGATTACCATCTCTACACATATATGCCATAAGTGCTCAGATACATATTAAGATAGCCAATACTCATACTTTAATGGACAGTCCTCAATCTACTCCACGCTCCAACTTTACTTTTTATTATGGAAAGACCATGGTTTTTTAAAAATTTATTGCTTTAACATATTTTTTTTAAAGATTTGATGTAAATTAAACAAAAGATTTTAATATTATATGAATAAATGTGAGAAATATACCCATTGTTTTTGTAATAGTATTTTTTTGATTGGTTGGAGCAAGCCAGATTGTTTCATTTCAGAAATGTGCCCAGCAAAGTATTAATAATGCTAAATTAAAATTAAAATTTTTAAATATACCTGTTATATTTGATATGTGAATTTGACAGCATTACGAACAACTATAAATAATAATAAGATTATTTATTGGAGTGCCCTCTGAATAAAAAAAATTCAGAGAGTACTCCAGTAAAGCATTATGGATAAATATACATTCACATGATTTTTTTAATATAAGGTAATAATTTAATAATGATTAAAATATTTATACATTTTCATACTTTGTTGTAAATTGGATTATAAGGTACTACATAGTGGTTCGGCATGTGATTGTGTTCATTGAGCTTTATTAATAGTTTCATGTATCCAGCTTTTATTAATAGTCTTGTGTACCTAGCCTTCAGAGGGTGCTTCAGTAAAGCATTATGGACAAACATACATTCACATGGATTTTATATATAAAATTCTCAGAATCAATTTTTTCTTCTATTGGCTTAGAATATGTTTATAATTAGCAATAAAACTGAAAAACATATTAACAAATGTATTTATAAAGTGATATCTTGAAAATATGTATTCTGATTATAATTTTTTGCAACAATAGATTTAAATACAATTGTACTCCATGTCACTGAGGGTTAATCTCGGAATGTAGCGTAACTTATTTTCGTTATCTGTTTATGATTAAAAATCTTAAATAATTTCTAAAAATTTCCTCATTGGAAAAGTAATTAACTGGAATTTCTTGGGATTGTGTAACAAATATTTTACAGATAATTTACTTACTACTAGGAAATTCTGCTGGTTAAAACTAGACTGTGTCTGGAGAAAAGTTGCCTGCAGTAACTTCTAAATATTCAATTAAATATTATCGTGGGAAATATTCCTGGAATTTTCATATCCACTCCTTTGCAATGGCTTCCTATTCATTTACTTAGTTTGCCACCAAATAGCAGAAAAGATATTACCTCACAGAAAATTCATTGAACACTATTATGTAGATCAGATTTTCCAAGATCTCAGGCTACAGTTTCACCATCTAAGACTCCTCTCAAATCAAGAACTCCTTTCTGAATGTTCAAATAAAGAATCTTTTCAAAGAATTGAAGAAGAATAGTGTAAAGAATATATTTCTTTATCTTTCTTATGGCATTACCAAATCCATATAACCTTAATATCATTTATGTTCTTTATTACTTTTTACAATGCTTTTTTACAACCACTATTGACAGTTTCAATTGCACCAACAATCATCTTCAGAACTTGTTCTTATATTTTCAAATCTTAATTGCTATCTATTCAAACTTTAAGATTTGAAAATATAAGTAGAAGTTCTGATGAAGATTGCTGGGGCAATCAAAACCATCAATAGTAAGTTATAAAAAGCATTGTGACAACTAATAAGGAACATAGATGATATTAATATTATACAAAATATTTCTTACATGTTCCACTTAAATTTTTTTTCTAAATGCACCATTAAAACAAAGTGGATTAGATCTTAGATAATATTGGTCTCTCGTCAACAGGTTTATGATAATCCATTGGCATTGTGTTCATCTGCTTTATAAAATGAACTTAATAACCACTGATATATGTAATTGTAGACAAAGGCAATCCATGCATCATATGGCTAATGATTGTAAAATCTATAGCTATGATGGAAAATCGAAAAGCTTAATAAAACCATAAAGAGATTCTCTATAATTAGAATCTTTATAGTTTTTGTTAAAGATATTTTGTCAATAGTTAAATTGTTTTAAAAACAATCACACAGTAAATAAATAACTAAATGTATACATATATAAGTCAAAGTTATTCAATATATATCAACTAATTTCATAATTAATTAAAAAATAAGTAGTTGCTGTGACAAACTAGTAAGAACAAAAGAATAAAATGCAGCAATAAATAAGATTTATCTAAGTAAAACACACCAACAAAAATTATCATTCCAGTATTTTTTAAACACTTATTTAACTTAGAAATTCTGTTTGTTTGTTTGTTTGTCCATCTCAAATCTTGTAATGACTTTCAACATACTTATATCTTGTAATGACTTTTAACATACTTCTATCAAATTGATTATTTTCAAATTTTGCATACATTAGATATTGATGTTAATGCATTCTGACACTGAAACATTTTAGGATGGAGCAACTACTTGTCCAGTCTAATGGTGTTGGTGGGCTTGAGAAGAAATTCTGAGACATCCTTTTTTATGAATCCTGATACTTCCAGTCCATGATTGACTTTTCTTATGTGCAAGTATGAAGATATTAATAGTTCTTAAACAATTCAAAACAAAACAACACTCTCCATATAGTAGTGCCATCTTGTGCTAACAAGAGCAATCAATGGATGCCAGAAGGCTTGTGCATAAAATCCCTATCTAGTGCCTACTCACCCAATATCCATTGATTGCTCTTGTTAGCACAAGATGGCACTACTATATGGAGAGTGTTGTTTTGTTTTGAATTGTTTAATAACAATTATTGTGCTAGTATGAGATAGTGATCATGTGATGTTTAGTGGTTTAAGATATTAATAGCTAACAAGCAGTTTTCTGCTCTATATTTATCCATGGCTCAAATTGTTCTACCAGTGGGCAAAAAGTCTGATGTCACATTTGTCTAATGTCATCTAACTATGTCAAATGAATTTTAAATATATGTAGAATTATCCCTTTTTTCATTGAAAACAATAAGATTCATTATCCCAGCTCTCTAATTGTCCTGCTTATGCCATTGGCCATTTCCTTATTTACATTGTCATTTCATTGGTTAGCTGTATTACATGTTATCTGACCTTGATAACGTAATTTGGACAAGTCTATTTTTTGTGGGTAAGCTTAAGATGAATTAAGGTGAGCTCAAAGTAAGATATTAAAATCAACAAATATAAAAATGAATTTGGTAAGCTATGGTGTATGTATATATTTAGTAACAAGGAAAAAATATGGCCTTGACATAATTAAAAATCTGTTACCTATCAGCATTAAAAGTATTTTTTACAATATTTAATACTTATTAATTCTCTAAGGGTATATGGTTGTGTTAAGTAAACCATCGCTGGTAATAATTGCTAATAATAAAGACAGATAGTCTTTTAATAATCCTAATTGATGTTTTATCTAGAGACATTTATAATTCATTATATATCATTAATATAGTAATTGACGTATATCTATATATTCTTTTGCGATTATTACTGTTATGTAGTTTATATTCAGATAACATCTCTATGTAATATTATATTTTACTTTGGGCTTACCGTTAGTTATTTATGTCAAACTTATAAAATAAAGAATTTATTAGTTCAATAAGCTGAAAAGTCTGTTTTGATCACGTGAAACTTTATAATAACGAAATTTTACGTGATTTGTTTAGTAAATCCTTCTTTTATAAAGTCATCAGGCAACAATTGGTAACTCTCGGATTACGAAAAATTCCGAAAATAACCAAGAGTTACATGCATTTCTAATTTTCTTTGCCAAATAGCAAAAATGAGAAACTTTGGTTAATGAGAAAAACTTGTCGTAAATTATATTATCATCTCACTGAAGTAAATATGCATTTTACAAATATCATTCTTTTTTACATGAAATAATTTTTCTATTATTATCTTTTTTTAAACTTTTAAATGTTAATCAATTAGAAAATTAACTTACAAATCCATTTACTTCTGTTTCTAATCACCACCCAATCCTTTTTTCTTTTCAAAATATACATTACGTATAACCATATAATTCTATAATTAAAACACTTCCTCTTTTCTTTACAAAAACTGAATAAATTTAGGAAGACGCTAGACAAGGCCAATTTGATCCTTGAAAATGACTATAAAGTAAAAATAGTTGAAACGTTGGAACAAATGGATATATATATACAACAAATAAAGTTTTTGTAAAGAAAACAGTTGTTGTCTTGCATTGGTAGTCGAGAGGTCAGCGCGACTGCTTTGCACTTGCAGGCAGTTGCCCGGGTTGCGGGTTCACGTCCTGGCCGATGCTATGACACTTAAAAAAACAAAAACAAATAGGAAGTGTTTTAATTATAGAATTAAAATTAACTTACTTTTAAAATTACCAATAGAAAGACAAAAAATAAATTTCTGCTGAACTGAAAAAAAAAATCAAATGGTTTTATTGCTTAGAATTTGAAAAGAAATTTGACCCCCAGATACCAGAACTGGTGTAGATCCAACCTTTACACCCCAATGTCTCCCACTCTAACAGGGCACTAAATCATTCAGGACATTTAATTGAATTTTTATTCTTTTCCCTCTTTAGTTTAACAAAATCTCTTGTATTTTTTTTCTTTAACTTTTTTTTTTATATATATAAATACAATTTGAACATCTTTATAGCAAAAATCTTTTTTATTATATATATATACACCCACAATCTGATGTTTCAACTGTTCTCCAGTCTTTCTCAGAGCTATTCTTAACTATTTCAATTTTTTTAAACATTTTAAAAATAAAATAGCCAAGATTAACTCTGAGGAAGACAACAGAGTAGTTGAAATATCAGATTGTGTTTGTATATATAATATTTTTTTTTTTTTGCTATGAAGTGTTTCAAGTAAGATGTATAAATTGTATTAAATAAAATATTATGACAAAATAAAGGAAGTGTTAAATCTAATGACATTTATTTTTTATAGAATTAATATATTTCTTAAACGTAAAATAGATTTCTACTATTATTAACTTTGTTTCTTATAATATATATGTGTGTGTTGCAAACATGTACATAACAAATCCTAAATGGTAAAGTGTTATAATATCCACATTCTTAGGCTGGTTTCTAATTTTTGCTTTTATCAGAGAGACTTGGGATTCAAAACTAATGTATCTATATTTCTTTTACTTTTTTATACTATTCAAATCTAATAGCTTGAAATTAAATAATACATACTTAAGGTTTTGAATGTATAATTATTTAGATATAAAACCAAGACAAATTTCTATATATATATTAAAGCCCCCCATTTTACAGTAGATGGTTCTAAAACAGGATAAGAATAACTGCTCTTGGAATTATGAGCAAGCATGTGAGAAATTCATGTGATTTGTAATGATGTTAGCTGTAATTGCACAAGAAAAAAAGAAGCCTACAGTTGGTATAAAGAGATGTCTTTAAAATATATAGAAGCCAACCAAGTGTCAGATCTATGTAACTATAGAAAGTATTGGTTTTGGTTCAAATATTTTGATTTTATTTGAATTTTAAACAATTATTTTTAACCGAATAAAGAAATAGAAGGTGACTTCTAAATGCGTAAGTGCATGAATTATAAGTCCTCAATGATAAAGACGAAATCCAGAAACTAATGTAAGGATATGGATATTATAGCTTTATATTATCTGGTATCCATTGGTTAATCAAGCTTGTGATAAATAGCTCTGAAGTAAAAAATATTACAGCATTAAACTGTTTGTTGTTCATTCATTTGCCAGGTTTACAATCTTGGAAACATACAAATGATATTATAGCATTATACTGTCTGATGTGCATTCATTACTCAGGCTTACAATAGATGGCTCTGAAGTAGGATAATTTAAATCAGCATTAGAAGATACTATATATCCTTTAAATCTTTTATGTTTACCATCTATTGATGGTTTACAACTTCTAGTATATGTATGAAACCTTGTGGTGATGATGTTTTAATAAAATTTATGGATATGACTACTTCATCATCTAATATAAACTGCTATTTTTTTAAAAATTTAAATATTATCTAAACCTTTCAAATACATTTAACTGTTAATAATGGCATATGGTTTAGTATATAATATGCTTTGAGTGATATTATTATTGCCTTCTTGAAGCGATGATGACCTGACCAGTGACAGTACTACCATAGTGTAATACAATCACTGTTTGGGCCAGCAACATCTGAAGTAGAGAGGAGAGTAATATCACTAAAAAAAACTAAGGGTTTTATTGCTCCAGGAGTTCATAAGAAGTTCAAGTGCCAGAATCGACCCCGGGGTCTTCCATTCCCAAGTTCCAAGTTGAACACTTTACCAAATCGAACGCTTTAACAAATTGAACACTTTACCAAATCGAGTGCTCTACCACCTGCACCAAAACATTCAGGGTGCCATTCCAAATGTCACTTTGCATAAAATGTAAAATATCAAAATTGGCAATTTTATTTTTTATGGAATCGATCCTGGGACGATTCTGGGACCCTCCATTCCCAAGCCCGATGCTCTAACGAGTTGGGTGTTTTACAAACCATGCCAAACCAAACAGGATACTATCCAAATGTAGTGTTGCACACTAATATGTGGGCTATTACTAAACAAGCTAATCATTCAAAAAATAGCTGAAAAAATAAATAACCTTTCACCCATTAAACTATATAAAGTAACTAGAGCCAAAATATTTAATGGAATAGCCACAGGAATATTAAGTTACTACGGCCCTTGGATAAACCTATACAACAATACAGTAAACAAAATAAACAGAATAACAAAAAAGTACATTTGGGGAAGGGCAACCACTATAATATCAATGCCAATGTTAAAATTACCAATTAATAAAGGAGGGCTCAAGGTAATAGACCTAAGAATATATGTGTCATTTATTAAAGCAAAAACTCTAATAAATCTAATAAAGAATAAAACTTTCAATTCACCAGAATGTGACATAAAACTGTATAAAGAGATGGAAAAAGAAACAAGATCCTTTGTTGTCAACTTACTTATAGCATATAAAGACTTACAAGATGAGTTAAATATGACTAATTTAGAAGGGCTAAAATACAGTGTCCTTAAAAAGAGTAACAATTATCAGCAAAAATCATGGCTAAACATATCTGTAAGTACAGTTCTAAGAAAGTTTCATTCAACCTATACACCCAAAAATACACGAAACAATATATAAATTGATGAATGAGATATACCCCATTGTAATGCTTTTAAATAAAAAAACTATGTATGAATCTAGAACCAGGGTGTACAACCTGCAAGAACAGTGTAGAAACATTTGCACACCTGGTCAAAGAATGTAGAGCATTTAAACAAATAAGGATAAAAGTATTCAAAACCCCAATCATTAATCTAAAAGATATGATTAACAAACACATCAAGAGATTTGATCCACACAACGCTATGGTACTTATCCACACAATTAGAACAATGTGGTAAATAAGATGTTCATTAATATTCGATAATAAAAAATATAATTGGATTAATAAACCTGATAAAGGATGGGATAAATACTTTGAATAATGCTTAAAATACTTACCAAGAAAACAAATGATTAAAATCTGGGAAGGAACAGCACCTACAGCATGCGAAATATGCAATAAAAAAGTTATGAAAAGAAGATATACAATGGACAAAAGCACAATAGCAACCAGCCAAAGATCAAATTAAGACAGATTAATAAGCAACAAAATGTGACACCGAATTACTAACACCCACTTATTAAGCTTAATATAAGAACATATAATTTATTAAAGTAATGTATAAAAAATTGTAAGTAACCAAAAACAAAAATAAAATTGGAAAACAACAAAACCTTATAAATATGTATATATAATATCTTTTAATAAAGGTAAATACTTAAAAAAAAAAAAGAAAAGTTAAATATATTTGAAAAGCTTAAATAAAGTTCGAATTTATCAAAAAACATTTTATCAATTAATATAAGATGATGGAAACAAGCTAATATATAATTAATAATATATAGGTATAAGCTTTCTACCCCTTCCCTCTTTCTTTTTAAACATGCATAAAATGTAAAACATCGAAATTGTCAATTTTAATTTTTATGGAATCGATCCTGGAACGATTCTGGGACCCTCCATTTCCAAGCCCGATGCTCTACCAAGTCGGGTGTTCTACAAACTGCGCCAAACTATATAGGGCACCACTCCAAATATACCTGAGGGCTATTACTAAAAGTTAAATATATTTGAAAAGTTTAAATAAAGTTTGAATTTGTCAAAAGGCATTTTATCAATTAATGTTAGATGATGGAAATAAACTAATACATAATTACTAGTATTTAGGTATAATCTTTCTATCCCTCCCTCTCTCTTTTTAAATATTTATAAAATGTACAACATCAAAATTGGTAATTTTAATTTTTATGGAAAATACAGTTTGATATTTTAGTACATTAAGATTTTTCATTAAACATGAAATGATTATGTTTTTAATATTTTTTCCTGACATTTTAAAATGAAAATGAGGTTCATTTATAAATCTTATTTTGGGATTAGAAAACAAAACTACTTATATCCTAAATGTCAGCTGTTAAAAAGAAATGGTGTGAAAAACAATCCTAAAAAAAAAAAAATTGCAATTCTTTTAAGCTTTAAATGTCAGATGGTAGTGAAGAATTTCTGATTTATTATTAAGTAATAAAATCACTCAAAAATTTGATACAAAATATTAATTTTGAAAAGAATATATGACAAAAGAAAAATACTGATTTTCGATCCCACAGATCTCTTATGAATATTTCGTCTTTTCATTATCACAATTTTTTCCTTTATAAATAACACATAGAAAAAAAATTAAATTAAATCCAACAAATAATATAATTGGTGACGTAACATGTATGCATAATAAAAAAAAATTTTTTTTCTACGATTGAAAAAATTCAGAACTTTTAATTTTGGTTCCTAATTTTGAAAAGCACAGGTAAATATGTAATTATTTTTATTTGGAAAAATGTACTCAAGCCATTTTAGTTGGACGTGAGAAATGGTGGCATATCTTCCTGTCATATCTATCACCAAGGTTCAAATCTGGGGCAAGCAATTTAAAAAAATTCTAGATAATTAATCCATAGCTACATCAGTCAAAACATTCACTATGGTTATATAAATGGATGTCTAGCTGTTTTCAGCTATATAAAAAAAATAAAGATAGGAAAACAGTCAAACACTCCACTCCCTCTGGTGAATACCCATTCCCAAGAATACTGTCTTCTATTTTATTTCTACAAGGTTTGGAATTTTTAACCTCTAAGTTGGCTATTAAAATTTTTTTCCCTTTGACCTATACATTAAACTTAATTTAATTCCAATCTTTTTAATTATTCAGAAAAATGTAATTCAAATATGACTACTAGTTAATCAAAAGCATGCTCAGCATTCTATGTTGTTAAAGTATTAATTAAGCATTTCTTAGTATGTATGTTGTATGAATTTATTTTTTGAATTAAACTTAATTATACCATATTATCTTGGCTATTAAGACTAAAATATACTGATTGAAATATATACCCAACTCGGTAAATTTTTGGATCAATTTGCAATATTTGCAACATCTTTTTTATAACATAATGTGATACTGCCTCTGACAAAAAGGTTATTTTACAATATAATTAAAGTTCCAAATTTGATTTTTTTTTTGTTAAAAATAAGCTTTACTTACAAAATTTTTATAAAAATTAAAAAAAAAAATATTACCATAAATGTAAACAAAGTGGAAAAAATAAAATTATTATTATTTAGAATATAACTGTTACCACTTGTAACTGGGATCACTTTTATGAAAAAAACAACCAGTTATTATAATGAAATAAATTCGACTGTCATTATTTACAAAAAATATTATAATACTTGCATAAAAAGGCAGAAAGAAAAACCATAGATCACAAAAATGGAGAGATAAAATTCTTTATGTTTAACTATAATGGTACAGGATGCTGCTAAATGCAAGAGTCATAAAATGTACACTATATGAGCTCAAATTCATTCTGATTATTTTTTTGCAAGATACAGATACTCTTACAAAAGTATTGAGACTAGCACGTGTTCAATTTATAACATTCTATGAAATCAAAATTTATAAACATTTCATGCAGTATGACATACCTCTTGTAGCCATTGAGGGATAGATAATTCATGTGAAAATAAAAAAAACATTTTGGAGGCTTCTCTTGCCACATTTAAAAGAATTTGATATATTTATCTACCAGTTAACATTTGAATATTTTTTAATCACAATACATCAGATTAACTTTGCATCATATTTGTCAAAATCAACAGCATTTTCTTCAATGGAGTTATTTAATTGAGCAGATATAGCAGAATAATCTTCATAAATAGCATTTTTATAACTTTAGAAAAAATATAAGTATTCATATTTTTAACTTTGCCGAATACACAAACATATATACCATATTTTATTTATTAAAGAATAAATAAAGGTTTGTGTGCAAGATGTTAATAAAAATATGGTAAAATACTGCAGAAAAGAAATAGCTCATCAATTATGCAGAAAGGAAATAAAAGTTATGGATAATATCAACAGGCTAATTTACATATTAAGAAAAGTTACTTTATGCAAATTAGCTGAAATGATAAAAACATCTGCAGAAGAATTAAGCTGTGTATGAGAAGTAATGGAGGAAGAAGAACAAAAGCAAACTAGAGGAAAGTTAAACTAGTAAAGTGAAGTTGTTTTAGAATTAATAAAGAAGAGCTCTAGTTGAGAATCTATTTAAACTATCTCTGATATAGGGCATGGGAATAGTAAAGTGCTTACAGAAATAAGGCTACAGAATTGTAGAGTTCCAAACTACAGAAATAAAGAGAATTTATATATGTTAATCTCTAAGAAGATAGGAACTTTTTAAAAAGATTAAAGCAAACTTTATACCAAACTATCAAATCAGCAAGTTGAACTACTACTATCTTACTACTACTACTACTATTACTACTACTACTACTACTGCTACTACTACTACTACTACTACTGCTACTACTACTACTGCTACTACTACTACTGCTACTGCTACTACTGCTACTACTACTACTGCTACTACTACTACTGCTACTACTACTGCTACTACTACTACTGTTATTACTGCTACTACTATTACTAGTGCTGCTGCTGCCACTACTATTCAAAATAAATAAACTCATAATTTTATTTATGCATTGGTTGTTTTTTTATTTAACACTTATAATTAATTATTCAACTGCCAATGGGTCCTGAATATATATAGCAACAAGAAAGTTTTGAATAGTTTAGTCTAGTGGTAGAATGGTTGACATTGGAGCATAAAGTTCCTGAACCAATTTCATTTTTAGCACTTCCACTTTCCAAACTCCTTATGGACTCATAAGTAACATAGCCAGTTGATTAATGCTCTGCATGGATTAATGCATTGGAAAAATGTTGAATTTTGAAGCATAAGGTATTGGGATGGATTAGAATTCTGGAACTCTCAAATATCAATCTTCTTCTGAATCCCTGAACAATAGCATCATTCAGCTATTATTATTACTAGGAGAAAACTTATAGTTCTTATAATGACATGTGTAAGTTATATGGAGAAGAACTGTCTAGTTTTAAATGCAAATAACACATATGCAATTAGGTCCTTATTACATTTGTAATCTCCAACCATTCACTTTTGATGTCTAAGCAGCCATAATCATATGTTTCATCAAATCAAGGGACCTTGTATGGAGTAATTGAAAAAAAAATGCTGGAATTGATTTGTGTGTACTACTCTCTTATTATAATGCATAACGCTAGCTAAAAATTAAATAGAAAATATTCAAAGGACTATTCCAAATCTTTAAGATATTTTACCAATGCTGTGGTGTTTAACTCGCATTCAACATTACATGCTAGTGACTAAATATGTAAAGACAATTTGATGCAAGCAGTAATGGGCAACTGTGGTATATTCTAAATCAGTGGTCTTCAATCACCGGTCTGCGGACTGGTGCCAGGCCGCAGAAATTTTCTCCAGTCCATGCTAGACTGGCAAAAAAGTTTGTCATAATAAAATAATAAGATTTTAAACTTTTAATTAATATAAACAATTTTTATTTATTTTTTCATTGCATTTTTACCTGATTAAAAAAAAGGAAACAGAACAAAAACAAAATCTAATCAATCATACATAAATTAATTTGTTTTTCTATTTATCACAGATATTTATGGGGGGGGGGTGTAGAAAAAAGTTTTTTATTATACAAACTTCGGTTGTCTTTTGATAGCCATGAGGCTGCTTATCAGTGTTGTTAAAACAATAAAATGTGACATGACTTTTTTGATCTCTTAAATTTTTTCTACTTTCTCTTTTAATATTTTATTTTTAGTGTATTTTTTTGGCTATATGGTGATTTTTTTTTGGCTTTAACTTTTATTTTTGAAATCAATTTTTATTACCTTTTTTTAAAAATAAAATCCAAAAAATAAGTTCTGTCTCTAAATTTTACAAAGTATTTCTCAATACACCCCCACCATCCCAAAATAAAATACGATCAAAATTTTTGACTTTTTCAAGTTTGTTTTTTTGTTTAAAAATACAGCCCCCCCTCTTTTTTTTTAACCTATAAGGCAATATCTTTTTTGCCTTTATTTGTATATCTCTGATATACTAAAACTTATTTTTAAAACCAATTTTTATTACCTTTTTTTAAAAAATAACTTTTGTCTCTATCTTTTGTCTCAGTGAAGACAAAATATTTCTCACCCCCCCCTCCCAAAAAAACAAAAAAGATCTTTTTTGGCTTTAACTTTTATTTTTGAAATCAATTTTTATCACCTTTTTAAAAAAGAAAAACAACCAAAAAATTTCTGTCTCTAACTTTTACAAAGTATTTCTCAATCCACTCCCCCCCTTCTCAAATTAAAATAAGATCAGACTTTTTTAAGTTCCATTTTCTTTTGTTTAAAAATACGCCCACTTTTTTTGGCCTATAAGGTGATATTTTTTTTGGTTTTATTTGTATACCACTAAAGTACTAAAACTTTTATTTTTAAAACCAATTTCTGTTACCTTTTTTTTTAAGTGTCATAGCATCGGCTGGGATGCGAACCCGCAATCCGGGCAACTGCCTGCTGGTGCAAGGCAGTCGCGCTGACCTCTCGATCAGCAATGCAAGACATTTCTGTTACCTTTTTAAAAAAAATAAATACAAGCAAAAAAATAACTTTGGTCTCTATCTTTTGTCTCAGTGATGACAAAGTATTTCTCAACCCACTCCCTGCCCCCCCCCCCCAATTAAAATAAGATCAAAACTTTTGACTTTTTCAACATTCAGTGAATAACATTTTATTATTTTTGCATGTTTTAACAATGAAATAATAAACATAAAATGCAAGCACATTAATGAGAACGATTGTTATTGTACTGTTTTCTGTAGCAGTATGACTGCACAACTCAAGAAAGATTGTTCAGCATGTGAAGGTAAGCAACACCATTACAATACACAGTAACTAGTATGCTGTTTTGGTCAGTTATAAGAATTATGCTTATCTAAGGCTCAGCAGGTTACATCTTTAAGAAAATTTATCAGAACTTCTTTCAGTCTGCAAAATCTTATCCTTATTTTTGCTGGTCCTCAGGTGTGAAAAGGTTGAAGGCCACTGTTCTAAATAACAAGAGTGCCTGATGGGCATAAAACCTTGAATATTAATTTAATAACAGTTCACTATAAGCTTTTCTACAATTTAAGTGATCTCTCAAATATCATGAAGAATAAATTATACTATTAAAATTAATATCATACAAAATAAAGTTTTAAAATGTAACAAAATGATGTCTGATTTTAATATGCAACATTGTTGGTGATGAGGATGAGAAGTACGGTGTGCATAGAATCCTAGATATGAGATGGTAGATTAGAAACTTAAACTAATCAGACAATAGAGTGGTATTTATTGTTATAAACTGAACATTTTAAAATTATGGTAACTGAACTTAAAATAGACTAATAATAAATACTCAATTTTAAAAAAAAAATTGAGCAAACTGTAATGGCTCAAGTTAAGTCTCTTCAAAAGTTTGATTTATATTGTCTAGATAGTTAGCCAGCATATCTGGACAGACTGCATTTCTTCATAGACTCAATGATATAAAACCAACATTAAAGTTGCCTACTCTGGTCAGCATATATGGACCTGCTACTTATCAGATTTTGTTATGACAAGTAACCCCACCACATCCTCCTGAGATAAAATTGGAGAAAGCTATAGAATTTTTAAGTGCATATTTCAAACTGAAATCTCTAGCTCTAACACAAAGACAGAAATTCAACCTGGACAATCAAAAAGGTAAAAAAGCTAATTAAGTCACATATCAGTAAAGTATTAATATTATTTTTGCATTTGCATCTGCTATTTAAAATAACAAAATTTTGGTTTATATAGTTTTTTTTTTATGTTTCAATATCTTATACTCATAAGTTATCTTCATGGACCTTAGACATATATATATATATATTTATGTTTAAAAAATTTTAAACCTGGATATGTATTTAGTTGCACCTAAGATAATCTGCATGAGATCAAACATAGGGATAAAAACTATATAAAACCTAAAATTTTAGTATTCTAATAGTAGATGCAGAAAGATGCAACCACAGAACTATTGATACATCATATATATATATAATTTACATCTAAATATTTAGCGCTGTAAATTATTTTTTAATATTATTGCTAACACCAGAGGGTCATTCAATGATATTTAAATTAAATAATTGTAATAAGTTAATCTCAAATCCATTATATATACTTCAAGTAACAAACAGTAAATATTTTGCATTACGACACTTAAAAAATATTTTAATAAAAGAAATGTAGGTTTAATTTTTAATTATATTAAATATTTAGAAGTGAATACATAATACAATTTAACATTACATTCCTTACATGCAATTAATCAGAAGTTAAAGAAACCATTTGCTTCTAAGATCAACAAAAACTAACAAATGACAATAATAGAGTAGGTCTTAAATATATTTTTGCTAATTTATGACCAAATCATATTTTGTATTGACACATTTATTACTGTTTTTTAATCAGAAGACAAAAATTTAAAATTATTGACTTTAAAAGCATCCCCAACAAATTGCTCTTGTCCATTTTGATCAACATGGTTATTTTTTATAATATATCAACCCTCTGGCACTGTGACCGATTCTCCATGGTGAAAATTTTGTAAGACATAAATTGGACTTGATTTGGCAGAAATTTACATTTACAAACAAAATTAATTCAAAAAATCATGTTTGTTTTTATTACACTCTTATTTTATTCAAAATGTAAAAATTTCAAATAATAATTTCATCATTCCTTGATTTGGAGGAAGTCATTTCCATAAAATCAATGACTTCTTTTTATTAACATTTGTCTTTAAAATGTGAATGAATAAATATCAATATCTTGGTAAATTTATTATGCTTTGAAATATTAAAATTGTTTTATAATTTTTACAATATTGCAATATATTTTAACAGATGGTCATTGATGGCATGCTAGCAATCAGTTTGAAAAGATGTTAAACTATTAAGCGCCACATGATCACTATCTCTTATACTAGCACATAATTGTTTATAAACAAGGCAAAACTCTCCATACCATAGTGCCACCCTGTGCCAACCAGAGTAATCAATAGATGCCAGAAGGCTTGTGCATAAAATCCCTATCTAATGCCAACTCATCCATTATCCCCAGACTAGTTTCTGGCTTGTTGCAGTGCTCTCACATCCAAAGCTTCTCACTGATGAAGGCCAGAAGCCAGAAACTAGTCTGGGGATATTGGATGAGTAGGCATTAGATAGGGATTTTATGCACAAGCCTTCTGGTATCCATTGATTACTCTGGTTGGTACAGGGTGACACTACTATATGGAGAGTTTTGCCTTGTTTGAAAAGATGTGTTTATCAGAACTCTGTAGTTTGTTTTCTTAATGTTATGCTAGTATTCATTACCTTCTGTTTTTAAAAATAAAACATATACATGTAAAATAAATATGTAGTCAGATATATTTTTGATATATAATAATTATTGTACAATTATGATACAAAAATAATCATGAATCTTTATAAATTTTGTAAAAAGATCAAAGTTTAATCATACAGAAAATTAATCTTGCAAAGTATATGAAAGCAATAACAATGACCAAATGCATCAAGGTATGCCTAAAACACATTGAAGTCACTGCCTTTTCAATTACACAGACACCTTTAAATTTTGTATCAAAATAAAATATATGGAACTTTCTCACTTTAAAAAAATATTGAAATATCTTAATAGATAGCTAATATTCAAATTACTCTCCCAAATATTAAGATATTTTAGCTACCACTCTAAGTGAATAAATATAAAGTCTATACTTCAAACTGCTGACTCAGTTGTAACATCTTTATCTGTAATGATCCTTCCACCAGTTCATCTATGGAAACCTTATGACTTTTGCTTCCTCTAAATGACCAAGTTTGGGCCTCTTCCCAATGAAAACAACCAGGCTTTGAATAACTTTTTAGACAGCTGTTTACACTTTATATTTATTCATTTAGGGTGTAGTGGAAATATCTTAACATTTGGAAAGGTAATTTGAATATTAACTATCTCTTACAATATTTTTTTTAAATTGAGAAAGTTCCATATATTTTATTATGATATTTTAATTCCAAAAAAATGGAAAGGTGTCCTCATAATTGAAAATGCAGTGACTGTAAAGTGTTTTATGCATATCTTGGTGTGTTAATTCCAAAAAAATATCTAAAAATATTAGGATAATTGAAAATGCAATGAATTCAAGGTATTTTAGGCATACCTTGATATGTTTGGTCATTGTTAAACCACTAAACATCACATGATCACTATCTTTTATACTAGCACATAATTGTTAATACTTTAATTGTTGATTATTCTGGTTGGCACAGGGTGACACTACTGTATGGAGAGTTTTGCTTTGTTTGGTCATTGTTATTGAATTTCTCATGGTTTGCTTGATTACTTTGAGAACATTTTCCTAAGGATTAAACCTTTGATATTTTTGCAAAGTCTATAAAGATTCACAATTATTTTTGCATGATAATTATACAATAATTATTAAAAATATATGTGATTGCATATTTATTTTATATGTATATGTTTTATTTTTAAAACCAGAAGATAATACATTCTCGTGTAACATTAACAAAGCAAACTACAGAGTTTTGATAAATACATCTTTTCAAATCGATTATTAGCATGCAATTTCTAATCATCTGTTAGAATATATTGCAATATTGTAAAAATTATAAAACAATGTTAATATTTCAAAACATAATTAGATAAATTTACCAGATATTGATAGTTATTCATTTACATTTTAAAGACAAAAGGTAATAAAAAGGCCTTGATTTTATGGAAATGACCTGTTTCTTCAGATCACTGAATTAAATTGTTATTTGAAATTTTCAAGTTTTGAATAAAATATGATTGTAATAAAAACGAACAATTTTTTAGAATTTATTTTGTTTGTAAATGTAAATTGCTATCAAATCAAGTCCAATTTATTATATTGTCTTACAAGACTTTCACTAGGGAGAATATGCCACAATGCCAGAGGGTTGATATGTTATTGAAAATAAAGATGTTCATCAAAATGGACAAGAGCAATTTGTTGAGGGTGGTTTTAAAGTTGGTAATTTTAAATTTTTGTCTTCAGATAAAAAAGAAAACAGTAATAAATGTGTCAGTATAAAATATGATTTGGTCATAAATTGGCAAAAATATTTTTAAGACTACACTTTATTATTTTCGGTTGTTTAGTTTTTGTTAATCTTAGAAACAAATGGTTTATTCAACTTCTGATTAATGACATGTAATGAATATAATGCTAAATTGTATTATGTAGGAACTTAATTACAAATTAAACCTACCTTTCTTTTAGCAAAATGTATTTTAAGAAGTGCCTTAATGCAAAATATTTACGTTTTGGTACTTGAAGTATATATAATGGGTTTGAGATTAATTTTTTTATAATTGTTTAATTTAACTATCATTGAATAGCCCTCTGGTGTTAGAAAATGACAATGCATTTTAAAGTTAACATTATATCATTTTAACTTTGGCCTTCTCCATATATCAAGCGGTTTGTCTACAATGATTTCACTAGAAGGCACAAATTTATTTAATCAATCAGAAATTTATTGCTAAATGTTTTTACACTTGATTGATATGTATATCTACAAGTGTAAAATTACTTTTAGTGTTAATCTTACCAATGTTGCCTTAAATTTTAATATGTAATAAATAATAATTTATAGTATTAAATATTTAAATGTAAATTATTAATAATTATATATATATATTTGAATCCAGGCACTCTTCACAAACCTGGGAGCCCAACTGTAAGTATAGAGAATCTGAACTCAGATTTTTCAGCATCCTTCAACTATCCACACTATCTCATACAACTGATACACATGACCACACACATGTAGAAAAGATTAATAATCACCAATATACGTATTTCATGCTAAACCAGCACTCATCAGTTGGTCCAGACTATCATCTCTCACACATATATATAATCAATGCTCAGTTTATATTAAGATAGCAAATCTTCATGCTTTAATGGACAGGCTTCAATCCACTGCAACCTCCAACTTTTCAGCCATCCATATCATTGAAAATCTGATGATGAAAACTCAAATCCCATGCTGATGCTAATATATATATATATAGATTGAAACAGTAAGATTCGTATTCGAATCTTAAATTTCACCTTTTTCTGTCATCTCTCACTGACCGGTCTATCCCGCCCAAATTTAAACTTTTTGGTATCAAATTGTGTGTGTAGCAATATTAAAAATGTATAAATATATGTAGAATTCAGCATAAACACGCACACATTTCGATCTCAAAGTAAAGGCAATAAATAGGGATAAAATAATATAATTTAGATTTCTTTTAGTTATATAATTTGGTATAATTTTAATCATTTATTTTGAATTATAAAGTTCGTATTATTGCTTTGTTTAAATTTCGTTTAATAATAATTCTAAAAAAATCTGATGTAATATTTAATTAAAAATTAAAATAATCTTATGTTTCCTTTTTGTCTTTGAAATTTAAAAGCATCGGTCAGTGATAGATAATAGATTAATTAAAGAAAAATTCTCCAAAATGTAATTAGTAAATGTAAAATGTAAACAATAAAACGGCAGCTTTCTTTAATTAAAAAAACCAACAAAATGCATTGATTGTCCTCAGGGCAGATTAAGTGGAACCTAAAAATATCTTAACAAAAATGTGAAAGATCAAGATAAGAAAAGAGGCCATCTTAGACTTGCTGGAGACATTCACTAAAACTTTAGCTTTGCTCTCGATCACTGAGTCTCCAAAAATAATAAAATAATTTGTTCCTGCCAAGGTATGACCGAGTAAAGCACCTAGATTATTCTCCATCGGGAGATGGCCTATCGGATGCCGAACATTCCATTGCCCCTCATAAATTCACCATGAAGATCTGCTGCCTGAAATAAATGAGAAAGCTGCTGCTGCTGTGAAATTAAATGAAATATCTAAATACAAGAAAGAATTGCCACTCGTGAACTTTTTTCTGCTAAACTAATGGAATCAGAAAACTTCTTATAAAACAGGTACCTGTCTGTGTTCAAACTCTAGAGTACTCTAATAACATGCTATAGCTCTTCTTCATATTACTTATCTAAATTGTAAAATGTAAAAACTACCATTTGTATAACTAAATCGAATAATTAATGTAATGTGTAAATGTATCTAATAATCTAGCTTACCTCAGTCTATCTTTCTTGGGTGCATATTTCTATAATCTACATTTCTATCTATAGTTATTATTTAATTATTGCATGCTCATAATTATCTCAATTTTCAAAGTTTAAATCTATGATCGCTTAAAACAATGAATGCGTGTCAAAATTTCATTAATATTTGTTTTCCTAAATAACTTAACTTTCATATAAATCGACACGCATTCAATGCTTCATTTATTGTAATGCAGGGGTCTACAACTTCGCAAATGGCTGGCATATTAGTTGTAATCATTCCCAGTTTAGATATGTTTTGTATATATTAAATCTTAATGAATAATTCCATCAAATTACATTTCTTTGAGAGTCGCCAACGTTCTTTAGTAAATGTTGATCATGTAGGACCGAGTCAGAAATCTACTTAAATCTCATCATAATCGTTTATACAGTATACATGTGTTATGTTTTAGAGATGCGATGACCCATTCCGCCGTGAAATTTCCGGATTCTTCAGGGTTGAAATTAACCCCAGTCGTCCTACACAAGCGGGCATAATGGGTGCTCCCGTAGGACTTGACAACGTCATGCAGCCAGCCGGCAAAACTGCGACATGGACCGCTTGTCCCTGGTTATGCTTATGTGACACCTTACTTTGTTGGGCCGAGGCAGAGATCAGCCCGACAGTTTTATAAACTCATTCATGGCATTGCAGTTTCAATATACTGCCATTCCATATCGCCTTTCTAAAGCGTACCACGTGTTCCTTTACTTAGTTTTATTATTCTATATATCACTCTGCCTCTGCATTATCTTCATAATTCACTCTCAAATAAATGTTTGCCCTTAGTCATAAAATAAATATTTTAATTAAATAAATATATGTCCGCTGCCACTCTTAAATCTTACTTTAGACTCTTGCATTGCAAAGGTATAAATTCCCCAAGGCATGCATTAGAAATACTTACTCGAGAATTTTAGGTAGCTAGATTATGCCTTCCAATAAGTGAATTTCCTTTGTAAACATTACAGTATCGGAAATACCGCTACTGAGTTCTCAATATAAAATAATGTCTAAATAAATAAATGTATTCTTTAAAATATAATCATGTCGCAAATTCCGCTACTGAAGCTTTGAATCCCTAAATATTATTAGTAAATGATTTTATTAAAATGTATTAATAAATAATTTTAAACTATATGTCTGCTTACATTTCATTTATTCGATACCCATTCTATATAATATTTCCTCGATTATGTAAATATGAATGTTTAATTAATATTAGTTTGATTATTGGCTAACTCGAGAATAAAATCATGAATCTCTTGCATATCCCTGACCACCGTGCCTAAGGAAAATTTACTAATGTCGCATCAGATGCGTTGTTTCGTGGATTGTATTGTGGAACCGATAAACTATGTTCGAACTCAGTACCACGGGTGGCTTCGCTACTCGATGGTGCTGCTGTTCTGTATGGTGGTCGAATTCTGCACTATGTTTACGAGTCACATGTTTTCTGACTGTTACAATATGATGTATCATTAGTTCTGTGGTTGCTTCTTTTTGCATCTACTATTAAAATACTAAAATTTTAGGTTTTATAGAGTTTTTATCCCTGTTTTGACCTCATTCAGATTACCTTAGGTGCAACTAAATACATATCCAGATTTAAATTTTTTTAAAGATGAATATATGTACAATGCCCATGAAGATAAGATATTGAAACAGAGAAAAAAAACTACATAAACCAAAATTTTGCTATTTTAAATAACCAACGTAAATGCAAAAATAATATTAATACTTTACTAACGTGACTTTGTTAGTTTTTTTACCTTCTTGATTGTCCAGGTTGAAGTTAAAGATTTCACTTTGAAATATCCAACTTAAAAATTTAATAGCTTTCTCAAACTTTATCTCAGTAGGATGTGGTAAGGCTGCTTGTGATAATAAAATCTGATAAGTAGCAGGCCCATATATGCTTATCAGAATAGGTAACTTTAATGTTGGTTTTATGACATTTGAGTCCATGAAGAAATGCAGTCTGTCCAGATATGCTGGTAGCAGATGATGTAAGCTAGATGTGTTTACCTATGACTATCAGCACTACCAAGCAGGCAGTAGTGCTGGCAGCTGCTTGGCATAAGGTTCAGAATAACTCAGCAATTATGCCCAGATAAACCTGTTAGCCACTTTATTCTCCATTCCCCACTCTAAGTCTTTCCATATTCTGTCCCCTCCCATTTCCACAGCATAATCTTTGTCAACTCGATGGCCTTTATATCTAAATCTCCCTTATCTTTTCACAAATCCAGCATAAAAACCAATAACTCACTTTCTGTATAATCATTTTGTTCATATATATTCTCCCACAACTTCATTATCTGTACCCTTTCTGCTTTCAAGCATTTACATTCAATCAACAGATGCCTAATATTTTCTATACCTTCCATACACAATTTGCACACTAAATCACCCATAGTTTTCCATTTACATGTATATTTTGTTGTTGCTAAAGATCTCATTCAAGCCTTAAACAATAAACTACTTTCCTTACTATTATCATAAATTAACTCACATCCAATGTTCCATTTACTTTTATATATATTTAAACCCTTTTTACCCTCCATACTAGCTCTCCATCTCTCCAAATCCCTATTTTTTATTAATGCATCTATTCTTTTATCCCATTCCTTACCACTATAACACTCAACAATCCTACTAAAACAACCACCCCACCTTTTATACAAGTATACTGATATAAATTCTTTATCCAAATCTTTTACATACTGCATTACCTTTCTCACCCATCTTGTTACCTGCCCTTTACTCATAACCCCCCAAAAATTATGGAATATTTATTATTTGTTATTAGTCTATTTTACATATAGTTGCCATGATTTTAATATGTTCAGTTTACATCAATAGATACCAACCTATTGTCTGATTAATCTAAATTTTCTAGTCTACTTTATCATATCTAGAATTCCATGCATGCCATGTTTTCCATGCATGCCATGTTTCTCATCTCGTCACCAATAATTTTACACTAAAAACAGACATCATTTTGTTACATTTTAAAGCTTTATTTTATATGATATTATTTTTAATAGTATAATTCTTCACAACATTTGTGAGTTCATTTAAATTGCAGAAAAACTTATTGTGATCTGTTCTTAAATTAATATTCAAGGTTTCATGCCTATCAGACAGTAGTTACCTATTACTGCTTGCACTAAATTATCATTACATATGTAGTCACTGGCATGTGATTTGGAATGTGACTTATTACTCTTCCAGAATGCCTTGCAACAAAGAGCAATATCTCTTGAGGCGTATTAGCATTGTATTTAATTGTCATGAGCTGCAGAGAAACTTTAGGGCTAATTAATACCTTTGGTTATTTCTTATTCAATGCTTACCTTTTATTACTGGTTATCACAATAAACAGTAAACTAATAACTTGTACTTTCTAAATTGATAGAAACAAAAACTGGTAGGTTAATGAATATCATTTCTGTAGTGTAATTTTCACTACACCACTCTCATGCAAGATAGGCATTTTTAACACCTTGTGGAGAGGTATCATCATCATCATCAACAACCATTATCAATCCATTGCAGGATGAAGGTCTTTCCAATCCATCTCCGATCTTTAGCTTCTCTTCCCCACATCACCCCTGCACCTTTCTTATTTCATCCATCCATCTCACATATGGTCTCTTTCTGTGTCTTTTACAATCTCTTGGAATCCAGTTTAAGATTTCAATTGTCCATCTATTGATCAAAGATATGTGAAAAAGATGTATAATCCTCAAGATGCACATTTCATAATGAACCAGCACTATCAGGTGGCCCACATCACATTCTCTTACATATATCATTATTATTGTTCATTGTACATAGAAGGGGAATTACTACAATTTAATTGCTCTGTCAAACTTACTACCCTCGCAACTTTGACACAATCCACTTGATATATAAAAACCGACAGTTCACTCTAATTAGGCTTATTATTTTATGGGCATTTAGTAATTTGTTTCTTAATTAACTATTTGGAAATATGTGTAGAAAATAATGTATATATTATAAAAGGTTAAAAATCCCTTTTAAAATTCTGTTTGAAGAACAGCATTTTTTGAATAATAGGCATTTGGTTTAATGATATTGTAGCTGGGTTTGCAAATTAAGATAATCTATTCTAAATATGAAATTTGTAAATAGGAAATTGGAACAGTTTCTAGATAAGATAATTTTAATATGTCGCTGCATTTTTACAAGATTACAAAATTTTCTGACGTGGATTAAATGTAATAATACTTATTTATTAATTTTTATGATAGTTCCATTTATATTTAATCTGTTATTAGTTAACTTATCAAATATATGCTTATAATTATGTATGTGCATGTTGGGAAGAGAGGATAACTAAATATTCTTTTAACAGGTATATATACAGCAGGTTGCTGTAGGGGAGTTTGTTTAAGGTAATATTTTTAAAATGAATCGCTTGTTGAAGGTCGATTTTCTCATTTACGAGGGAAAAAAATCGCTCTGACTTTGTGACTTAATTCACAAGCATCGTCTTCATATTTAAATGAACGCATTGAACTTTCGAGGTCCCCCCCCCCCCCTTCTTTAATCAAATAAAAATAGTTTAGGTAAAGATTTTTATTCTTACATGAATAAATTTATAAAACAAGCCTTCGAGGATAGCAATAATTCTTTTGGAGCTATTTTTTTGTAAATATTTGCGCGCATCCTTCGCGGTTAATTAAACCATTAGAACGGCAATAAAAATTATGGGATAGATAGTTTACGTCATAGAAAAGTAAAAAGAGACGAAAAAACGATTAAATATTAATAGTTCTTTGGAAAACAAAATTAAAATATGTATAATAGTTAATCGTCAGTTAAAACAATTTATGATTCTTGTTTATCTTATTAAAACAACCATTGAGGTAAGCTTATAGACGTGTTTCTGAACAAATTATAAAATCATTTCTACTTCTTGATGCGTAATGTGACAGTTATCGGAGAAAGTTAATAACAATAAAACTAAAGTGAGTAATATATCGAAATGTTCATTTATTTAAGAGATTAAAAGTAGGGATATGCGTCAATTCAATGTTACATATATATGAATTAATTACAATAATAACGCTTCAATGTATTGAATAAAAAAAGGTATCATAGAGCAAGTTTTTGTGTGTTTTATTAATGCACTGTTAATCTAAACTCCACTATATCGCACCGATCCACCAGAGCAGAAGGCTAGACTACCCTCTCACATTATGTACGTATTTTGCAACTAATCTCCACTTTTCAGATAAGCTAGAAATATCAAACACTCGAATCTCAACACGTATGCCAACAATTCAATACCTTTCATTATGCCCCTCTCACACAAAATAGGAACCGATTCATATCCAATTTAAACACTTTGTGAAAGGATGAACAATATTGATATATATTTTCTCAAGTTTATTGGTGCGTATTGTATTTCAATTTCACCATGTCGAAATCATCCACCAATACAGAAATTCAGACATCTCTCCACAACTATGCATACATTTCACGGTAACCTACCTTCTTCAGGTGAGTACAGGCAAAACTCTCCATACAGTAGTGCCACTCAGTGCAGGCCAGAGTAATCAATGTATGCAAGAAGGTTTGTGCATAAAATCCCTATCTAGTGCCTACTCATCCAACATCTGCAGACTAGTTTCTAGCTTATGTCTTTCATCAGTGAGGAGCCTTGGATCTGAGAGCACTGCACCTAGATCTTAGGATCTAATGTGACCCTCCAGCAGCCACTTTTTATCTCTACTTAACTACAAAACTATGAATCTAAAATTGAAAACATAATAATATTTTAATCCAAGCTCATTAGGTTATATAGTCATATAGGTCTGAACGCAGTTCAATACTCATGCATTGTGGATGAGTAGGCACTAAATAGGGATTTTATGCACAAACCTTCTTGCATCCTCTTGTCTGAAAATAAATAAAGAAGTGCTATAATCAAGAATCTAATTGGATTATCTCTAAAATCATGTGTGTGGACAGTAAGGTGCTTTTAGAAATATAGAGTTGAAAAACTACTGAGTTAAAGGGATTATAGATATTAAATCTCTAAGGAAATTTGAACTTTAAGGAGATCTGAGTGACCTAATTCTAAACTAGGAAATTAACAAGTTTAATTACTAATATCTTATTAATATAATTATTATTCAGAGTAAATAGACTCTTGAAGTTTTGTTTATACTTTATTGCTTTTTGTTATTTAATAAAATATAATTATCTAGCTGCCACCTGATTCCATGGTTCTGGATATATTAATTCCAAAACATTTCTCAGTTCAGTTGTTTTAGGCACTCATGCTTCATTTAAAAAAAGACCAACAATTTAACCCCTTTTAAATTTCTCATATTGAATATGTCTTTTCACAGGCTTATAAAATGGATAGCAACCTTCTATAAATTCTTATCACCTTTCTAAGATTCAAGTCACAGCATTGGCATATATTTTTTAATTCTGTACTACATGAAGTCAAAAATATCATGCTAATGTAATGGCTTTTGTGATTATATATATTTCCTGTATATCCATAAAAAAATTGTTTTATATTGACTCTTTGATAAATGTATGATTAGTATTCAATGCAGCAAAATATTATGAACTAAGTAGCCAAATCAATGGCATCATAAGAATTCTTGAGCCTCTTAACAAACCTTAATATATATTTAAATATGTAAGCCAAAAGTCTCTTAATACACACTACCTTACTGTGATTTATGATATTCTACATCACTGCTAAATATATATTTGTATCATTTGTGCTAGATCATCACTGCTTCTTATCTCCTAAAATTTTTTATTTGAACTTTGAATGTTTAAATATAGTGTGTAATAATGGTGAATCAGTTTGACATTCTTGTGGTCTGAGATTCGAATTTGGGCAGGATAAAACTTGGATATCTTTTTTAGACTTGAATCAGGCTTAGAATTGTGATACATTAAAAGTAGTGTATTTGTCTGACCTTCTTGCAGTGTTAAATTCGAAATGCAGAAGGGGAAAATCTGGACTTTTTCCAGTTTTAGATCCAATTTAGTCAACACATGACTTTGGGTTATTCTAAGTTAAAGCACAAAACAAAAAAAAATCCTGTTCAAATCCTCCTCATTCCATAACAATTGAAAAGTCTAATATGCAATTTGTTTTATTTGATAGTTTTTTAAGAGGAGCAAGTTGATAAAACTTTAGCCTGAAATGGGCTGTTTGAAAACTGTTTAAATTACATACACACAAAAACATACACGCACATGTAATTAGATCATATATATGAAAGGAAACTAACCTTCACACATGTGCCATAAATGGGCATGCATTCGCATCAGTAAATGTTTTAAAAGCATATATATAATAAAGAGCATGCCAATATTTCTAAGCAAGCTTATTTTATTATTATTTTTTATTATTATTATTGTTTTTATATGATAAATGCTATAAGAAAAAGCATTCAAATCTTTATCTATCATTGTCTCCATCCCCAGATCAGTTTCGAGCTATGGCTCTCTTCAGTGAGGAACTGGAAAAAATAAGATCATAATGCCAACATAAATATAAAATTTGAACAGTACAAAAGTATTCGGAAATTTAAATAAGCAATGTAACTTGAAAATAAAATTTCAGTATTAAAAGTTGAACAAAATGTAAATAAATAAACATGCATTTATTACATATAAGAATATATGTCCTCAAATATTTTTTTTTATCACATCTTTATCCTGATTTAAATTATTATTGATAAATTGCAAAATAAAGATCTCTCCAAATTTAATAAATTTCTTTTCTTTCCACATTGTCCTACAAAATACCACACTTTATCCATCCATTTTACATATGATTGTTTTCTAGGTCTTTTACAATCTTTTGGAATCCTGTTTAAGATTTCAACTGCCTATCTATTATCATCTCTCCTAGTAATATGTCTAGCCTAACACCATTTCAGTCTTTTATTTTTTCAATGATGTCAATGAAACCAGCTTTTTTTTCCATCCAATTATTTCACTTCCAATACATTCTTCATTACTCTCAATATACATCTCTCCTTATTGGTGTTTCTCCTCTGCTAGGTGTTTCAAGTCAGATCCATAATAACTGGTATTACTTGTTTTTTAATATTATTTCTGCCAAAAGTATACTTGATCTAAGTTTAATTCTATTTTTAATTTCATTCATTATTTTTCCATTTGTATTAATAATCTGGCAGGATATTTGGAGTTGTTAACTTCTTTTAATACATCGTTCTGCATCTTTATTATCTTTTTCTGAGACAAGCCTTTAGTTTGTTTTAATATTTATTTTTAGTCCTACTTTTTTATTTTCATATATATATTCTAACATGCCATTTGTATATTCTCCTATAGGCAATATAATATATTAAATAAAATGGGTTAGCTCAGTTAATGATTACGTTTGGTTAGATGCAAATAATTGGTAAATAAAATATCCTGCATTATATTAAAACATTCTACTAGCAAAATAATAAAAAGGTTCAGTTTATAAGATAAAATAAATATTTATTATATCATGAGACTTGGAAGTGAAATACAGATGACAAGAAAGATTACACTGAGCCAATATCCCACAGGATACTACCTCAATGGCATAAGAACACTATCCCCCTTATTACTATCTCAAATAAATAAACTTATAGTATTTTTACGACTTTAATAAATCCTACTCATTAAGATCAAACTAATAATTAAATCTTAATCTTTTTATCCACAATAATTTAGCTTAATAAAATCTCAGGTTCATAAAATTATTCTAAGTTAATTAAAATCACTGAAGTAAAACATGATAAGGGATTTTTATGTCATACTCTACTACACTTAACTAATAATAATAATAATAAATAACAATAATATTCTTCATTAGATGGACTAATTTTATATATCTTTTCTCTTTATTATAATCTTTATTACCATAATAAAATAATAAAATACTATAATATAATCTTTTATCTTCATATAATAATGTAATAAGTATGTGGTATCAGTTTATAATCTGAAAATATATGTGTGTGGCAATGGATAGCATATATTTTGATGTACCATTATAATAATCAATTTATGACCATAAGATAATGTAAAATGTGATTATTTAAATAAATAAATTCCAAGAAAATATTAGAATTCTTAAAATAATACTTTATTTATTTCTGTGCAAAAATATTATGTTTGATTCAATTATTCTGTGTGTATCATGCATTTTAATGGAAAAGAAAATAGTCTGAACACACAAATTTTGAAAAACAAACTTAACAGTTTATTATAACAATAAAATAAAATAACAATTTATTTACAATATTTACACTTGACATCCTAAATTTGCACCGTTATACATTTCTTATTAATTATAGTTATTAAAAACAATAGAGAATATATTTAAGTCTTCACTCTGACTTAATAATAATAATAATAATAATAATAATAATAATAATAATAATAATAATAATAATAATAATAATAATAATAATAATAATAATAATAATAATAATAATAATAATAATAATAATAATAATAATAATAATAATAATAATAATAATAATAATAATAATAATAATAATAATAATAATAATAATAATAATAATAATAATAATAATAATAATAATAATAATAATAATAATAATAATAATAATAATAATAATAATAATAATAATAATAATAATAAAGCAATACAATTTTATTTATCTCTTTGTGATCAATCTTTATGATAAAATCACATTTCTTTATACCTATTTTAACATATCATATCCTTAAATATTATTTCACTATGCTTCCTTTTAAAACATCCATTGAAACATAGTACGGAAAACACAAAATATAATAATATCGAGTATGGATCTTATACTAAAACAATTTTCGTTTTGCAATGTTGAAAAAATACTATATAAAATATCTACTGTTAATTTATTACTAGACTATGTGGACATCGTTGTTCACTACACTATGATTATTAAATACAATATATCTTATTTAACATTACTTTAATACTGAATAACTTTACTCATTGATGTATTCCTTATTATTTAAATAAATACATAATCGTACCTATGCTTATTTTACAGCGCTTTGTTTTATAACATTATATCTTAAAAATATGCAATACTCATAAAAAATGAAATAAAATATTTAAAAGTTATTTAACATTTCAAAGAGCAACTTTGCTTTATTTATTTTATTCCTAAAATTTATTTTTTTTCCAAAATAAATTTAGAACATTTCTATGATTCTTTTTCCTTTTGGGTCCATTGGATTTTCAATTCCAACTTGCACAAACTCTACTCCTTCTTACAAGTAAATGAACTTATCTTATTCAGACAATAGCATATCTTAAACTCTAAATTATTTATTATTTCTTTACAAAATATTCAATACTGTGCGATGTAGTTACTTTGGAAATTTGAGACAGTGAATAGATGCGTTGGCCTAGGGAAGAAAAATGAGTCTAACTCATAGTACACATTGAATAAAAATACCATGGCACAGTGTATCTATAAAAAATAGAGGCATGACCTATTCTGTCTAATGACCTCCACTACTATCAATGATGTCAAAGCTATTCCTTCAGCTTTATTGAAACATCAATACTTAAAGAAAATAGACCCTGTCCATAAATAAATATATCAGTCACAGGGTATTGTTAAATGTATTGTATAATTGCTAAGATTATGAAAAATACTACTCATATTTCCCTACTACATCCTACCTTGATATCATCTCTTTGGTTTTATGTTCTCCAGCTTACTCCCAAAGTCACTATCTTATCAACAGTTCCTAATAGATTTATCAAATCTTACACCAAAAAATAACTAATTCACATATTCAAAATAATAAACAAAATTCAATTGTAATTAAAATGATCTCACTAATCTACAAGAAAAGTCTGCTTTACTTTCCTATCTCATATTCTTAAACACATACAAGATAGTCATACAAATACTTTGAGTATCCAATAATATTAAAGTTTTTAAAAGAATCATATAACTATTCATCATCATGTTGTGTTATATTACTAATATGAAATTAAAGTATGCATATTCCCAGAAATAAATCTTAATTTCATAAGTTATATGTGTTGTACAAATACATTTATCTATAACTTAACATTCATACTTCCATACATTATAATTCATTTGGCAATCTGCAAAAGAGAAAAACAAAAAAAAATACATGACAAAATATATCAATATTCACAATTATTACCTAAGTGATATCGACTTGTCATCACTTATGATGTCTTCATATCCATCAATTAAATAAAACATTGCATTTATGAAATACATCCATACTTTTACACTTAAAATGTTAACTTATTTAAATTATCAAATTATTTTACTATAAGATTATAGTATCATTAGTACTAAATTAATGTTCATGTTCTTACTTTTCTAATTAAAATAATATTACACTTTAAAAATTAATAAATAAGTCAAAACCATAATTACGTATATCTTCAGCTGACGAATGTACTTTCTAAAGTTCAAATGTTTTTATTTTCTCGAGAGTTCTTTTTTTAAAAATGTTCTCTTAAGAGCAATTTTTTTTAAAAAACCCAACCGTTGCTAAGTTTCTCTTGCTTAACAATGAACAACCACCCCCATCTTGGCACATGCATTGTAAATCCTTCTGGTGAGATGAGCGAAGTTTAAAAATGAATAATAATAATAAAAAATTACGACGATGTCTGAATAATCTAGGAAAATTAAATAAAATAATCATCGATTCATTCTGGAAGAGTTCATAGAATAATAGTTTATGGTTTCTATTGTCCAGAAAGATGATTATTAAAATAATAATAAAATCATAATGTTGAAAAATAATATCTTGAAGCTTCCATTCTAAAGAATTCTGTATCGGCTTGGTGATGCATCATGTCCTGGTAACTTAACTATGGGTAATCCGGATAAACTTTTTGCGCAATTTTAAAATATTTCTGTCTCCATAAATTCAGTAATTGCTGGTTTATAATCCATTTTTTATAGGTTTACTCTTTAGGATAATTTTACTATTTATTATCCATTTATAGTTGTTTCATTATTGTTTTAAAATGATCAGTTTTTAAATAATTTTTAGCAAAAATGCGTATAACCCATATAACTTAGGTTTTATAACATACGCTTTTCCAAAAATACTTTCCATTAATTTTTACTTATGATAGTTTTTCTTGAAAATGTTTATAATATTTTCCTTCAAAAAGGATAAAACATTTATCTTCAAAGCATTATGTTTCCATAAAATTATTATATAACTTATCATATTACTTGTCGGTCTTAAACACGACTATCTCGCTATTATATAAAAATGTGTGGTTCATTTTTAATCTGCAAGTAGCTTTTCTGTTAAGCTTTTTGTACAATGTCCAAAATAATTCTGTGCTTACAAGAATAGTTCTCTTGGTCAATACTGTTAATATTACATTAACAATTATTATACTTATTTTTAAAATTTTCATTAAACATGTTTTACTTATTGGCATATCCATATTTTTTATTTGCGAAGTTATATTAAGTTTTGATGAATAATCCTGGTGAAGGGAACTTTAAATTAGCATTGCATATTTTTAATAAAGTTATTAAATTGATAAAAAATCAAGTCAGATGATCTAATTTTAATAAAGCTTGTATTTATTAATGTTATATATAGAGTAAGTAAAAAAAACAAACTCTTAACAAGCTTCAAAAACCCTTAACCCCATTGATGATGCTAGATGCAGAAACCATGGTCTGGGGTTGAGGGTTTTTGAAGCTTGTTAAGAGTTTTTTTTTTTTACTTACTCTATATATAACATTAATAAAGTTATTAAAATATATTTATATTACGCTCTCTTTGCAAATACTTAAAAATAAATATCCTATTAGTTTGCAATTAAATTACATGAGAGCACTAAAAATTGACTAAAATAAAAAATTTAAAAAAATTACTATCACATTGATCACTGATCACCCAACTAGAATTAATTGTGCAAGAGTATTTATACCCCACAAAATACCTCATCCTATTGGTGGATTTTTACTTTTCATTTGATACCGAATTTGCATATTGCTATAGTCTTACACAATTAAATTTTAAAAATAAAATATGACTCATTATAACTTTAAAATATTATTTAAAATATTAATTTTAAATCAATTATTATACTTTACTAAAATTAATTAAATATTTAAAATGACTTCTAAAAACAATATTTAATAAATTTATCCCACCTTTAATATTTAATTTATCTATTTTATTTTTAAAACAAAATATTTAACTTTTATTAACTGTATTCGTCTTATAATACTATTTTAAAACATGTTATATGACTGCTTTAATATTTTTTCTTATGATAGGCAAATAAATATATTCTATTCTATAATGCAATTTTAAAATATTTTGAACTATGATAATACAAATACTAGCAAGCATGTGTGCATTACTGTATTATGCAGGTCACATGATTTTACAACCTAGACAGATTGTATCCAATTTACTGTCTGAAAATAATTGATAAATTGCAACACTCATTATATTAAATAAATAATACAATAATATAAAATTTGGAATAATAATTTGGAAAATATAGAACTAAATATAACTTTTTACTACCATAAAACTTACTTTTAGAATATATATTAATTATAATTATTAAATATATTTTATAATTTTAAATATAACATTTAACTATAAGTTTAAACTGTTAAAATTTAATTTTTTTAAACATACTTTAAACATTTATAGCTGCATTATTTATTATGGCCAGCTTTTCCAACCATATGTAGTTAGTATTTTTAGGTTTCTTTAACTGTTTTAAGGTTATTCATTATAATTTTATGCATTACATATTTTTATTTAGCTTTAAATTGAACTTTTAAGATATTATCAATACAATAAAACTATTACACAAAGAGAACACTTTCTAAATTTAAAATTTTTAGTAATTTGCTGTGATGAGCTGATTCTGACCTATAGAAAAGGGCACAATATATATATATGTGTGTGTGTGTGTTAAAAAAGGTTACCTTGATAAGTGTTTGGAAATTGTTGATTGTTATTGATATTGGGATTATCTAAGTGTTGACTGTTTTATAATTGATTATATATATATATATATATATATAATTAGAAGGGATTTGAACTCAGATTTCAAGCTCCTCACAGTCATCCATTCCATTTTATATAACCAACATATGACCAAATACATGTGAAAAAGATAAATAATCTCTAATATACATATTTTATTTTGAACAAGCACACTCAGTTAGCCAATCATCATCTCCCACACATATAATAAGTGCTCAGGTTTATATTAAGATAGCAAATCTTCAAACTTTAATGGACAGGCTTCAATCCTTTCCAATCTCCAACTTTTCAACCATCCATATTATTGAAAATCTGATGAGGGAACTGTCAAAGCTCTTGTTAGTGTAAATATTATTGTCACTCCCATGTTGATTTTTAAATCACTCTGACCCCTCATGTATATGATCTTAATATGTCCATTTAAATACACAGGAGAAAAATGTGCAGACTACAGGCTAAATATGTAATATTTAAATACAAGTATTCTGTCCATAATGTAATTAGTAGGTATTTGAACTCAGACTTTCAAGCTCCTCACAGCCATTCAAACCATCTTATATAACCAATAAGATGGAATGAATGACTGTAGGAAGCTTGAAAGTTTGAATTCAAATCCCTTCTAATTTTATTGTGTTTAGTATGGATAATATACTTGTATTTAAATATTATATTTATATAAAATGATAAGTGAAATGGAAATAAAACCAAATGACACAATTCATTAAAAATCTTGGATAACTGAAACACAGGCTTATTCTAGCACCTGTGTCTATATACGTAATATATAGGGTATATGAGCACAGACTTTCAGATGACCCATCACTCTCCACTCTATCTAATAACACTGATACACTCAAGCACATATATGCTGAAAAGATAAATAAAAGTCTTGGACGTAAGTTTTTCTTATCTGGCCAACATTAGAAAAAGTAACAATCTGTTGTTAAAAATCTCAGAAACAGAGTATGTGTAGGAAAAAATACAGGATTGTTGTTGAAAATTGGGGAAAGCTCAAGATATTTGAATCCTTCAGTGTTTTTATTTTCTCTGTCTTTTTTTTTTTTTTTTAAATAAATTTAAAAGCATTGATAATATAATTTTTGTTTTTACGTTTTTTAATCTTTCTTTTCTTTGTCAATAAATCTGCTTTCAGAAGTAGAACTTACAAATACAAATACGTGTCTACCCTAAGAAGTTTTGCAAAAATTAATTTTTTATGTAGTGTGTTACATTGGGGGCAGGGGTTTAAATCCTACATATATGATTTTTAAAAAAATTGAAAAGAGAATTGTCTCGGTGACTTTTGGAACTATTTGAGACTGGGAACTGAATTAATATTTGTACAAATTCTACAATATGTATAAATTTTGTAGTGAAAGCTTACAAAAATCATGGAGCTAAAATTCCCCTTTTATGACATTGGTTGGGGAAGGGATGTATTAAATCTTGGTGAATAAGCACTTACCTTGTAGTCATAAGTTGGGTCAGATAAAAATATAAATACCAAATACATATAGGTTTAAAGAAATTTAAGTTTTATAATGAATATAATAATAATTCATGGCTGAATATATTGTATAAAAATTTAGTTAAACCATATATACAAACTTCTGCAGATTTAAGGATTGTTTGTAATAGTTTGTAAACGTTAAATTTATTATTTGAATTTTAATTACAATTTTGTTTTTAAATAACGGACATTTTATATATATACACACACATAGCTAATTGGCTATTATAAATAAATCTTATGAGCCAGTGAATACTTAAAATTAACCAATAGAATATCAGCACTTTGTTGTGTTCCGGTAACATTCAGATGTTAGTTTGTCAAGACATATATATATATGTAATGCGAAAATAAGGTCTGTTAATTAAAAGCTATTGCAATAACAGTAAAAATAATAAATATAATGGTAATAAACTATTATATACAGTTTTTTAATCTGAACTTTTGTTTAATTCCTTAACCCTCTTCAACTGGCATTAAATTATTAAATATATATATAACTGAAAGAAATATCATCAACTCAAATCTCATGAATCCTGAATTTTAATGTATATATTAAACCATAAATGCACATAGCTAATTGGTTATCATATGTAACATCATACTGCCAATACTTAAATTTAACCAATAAAATATTAGCAATATATTGTCAAGTTATATTAAAGGTGGCTTTGACAACATATTTTTTATTGATTAATTTTAAGCATTGATAGGATGGTGTGAGTAATATATATATAAACAAATGTCTCCCACTTATAAAACCTTTAATTTTGTGTAAAACTAAAACCATTAAAAGTTATAATTTAAAAAATGACCTATAGGTCATGAAAGCCACATTTAATTAAGGATTTGGAAAACAAGATGAAAGATCAGAGATATTTTGAAAAATATCCAGCAGATGAGCAGATTAGACGTTGAACTTTGGAAAGCATGTTGTTATTGGCCAACAGATAGATGGTAGAATAGAAAAGTAATAAAATCAATTTTGAAAATTTTTTTTTCATTCATTTCAGATATCAGAGAACAGTTTTTAAATTTCAAAGAGCTGCAGATTGTTTGGTAAAGTAGAAAGAATATTGGCAACATTCATTGGTTGATTTTTAACAGTAAACCTTGATTATGTCAATTGGATGAGTTTTATTCTTCAGAATGGGATGAAGGAAGCAAACTGCCAATGAGGAATAATATATATTAAGACTGTGCCTAAAATGTGATAGTAGGGACCTCTACAAATCTAAACAAGATTAATGACTTTAAAAGACAAGAGTGTTAATCTTGTGTTTAGATTTGTAAAGGTCCTTACTGTTGCATTTTAGGCACATAGTCTTAAGGTTATAGCCTTAATATATTACTTATGAAGTGAGTATGCACTTTACAAACTATTAATTACAATGAGGGATATATAGGGTATATGAGCACAAACTTTCACATGACCCACCACTCTCCAACTATCTCATAACACTGATACACTTGAACACATCTCTACACATATATGCTATAAATGCTAAAATATATATGAAGATAGCCAATCCTCATACTTTAATGGACAGGCTCCAATCTACTCCACACTCTAACTCTTCAACTATCCATCCAATTGAAAATCTGATGATAGAATGCTCAAAGGCCACCCTGAGGCTGAGATTCTTGTCACACCCATGTTGACCTAAGGTCAATCTGACCCCTTATGTACAGGTCATAATCCATTAATACATATACAAGGGATGGGCAGACATCTCTACTATGCAATAACTGAAACACACAGGCTTATTATATACCTGTGTCTATATATGTAATATATAGGGTGTATGAGCACAGACTTTCACACGACCCACCACTCTCCACACTATCTCATAACACTAATACACTTGAACACATATATGTTGAAAAGATAAATAATCACCAATATACGTATTTCATGCTAAACCAGCAATCTTCAGTTGGTCCAGATTACCATCTCTACACATATATACTATAAGTGCTCAGATATATAATGATTTTTTAGTATATTTCCATTGCAACTATTATAAATCATCATTACGCTTATAGCCTTCTCAAAGTAACCAACTAACAGCCATCAGACATGCACTGGCTTATCATTTTTCAGCCACATAGTTACAAATAATGGTCTTAAATTGTAGTTCCAAATCTGTTCCGAAATTTAAGTCTACTATTAATTACGACAGAAGAATACCAAAAACTTAATGAAACTGACCAACAGAAATTTAATCTTCCACATTCTCAACTTTGGCATTATTTACTTCGATTAAATGTTAACAATTATTATCAATTATTTATTACTGTAGAATCATAATATGACTTGGACCAACTGAAGAGAGCTTGGTCAGCATAAAATGCATTTGGGGCAGCATTTGTCTTTTCTTCAGATTACCTTTTTCGTGTCTTTTGAGATTATATGTCAGAAGTTTTCAGGATGTAAATATTATTATATGTAATCTTCCATAGTAATTCTTTGCAGAGACATTGCAGAGATTTATACATATACAATAAAGTATGGTATGTATTTTTTTATTTATTAATTTCATTTTCATATCAAGATATCTTTGATCATCCAATCCAGCTTATACAATCTATACACTTGTTCACATAAATATAAAAAAGACAAACAAGGGCTTTGAACATATCATCATCAGATTTTCAATGTCATAGACAGCTGAAGAGTTGAGAATGAAAAAGATTGAAGCCTGTCCATTAAAGTTTGAAGATTTGCTATCTTAATATAAACAAAGTACTGTTTATATATGTGTGTTTGAGAGATGGTGATCCGGACCAATTGATAAGTTCTGGTTCAGCATGAAATACATATATTGGAGATCATTTATCTTTGTCACATGCATGTAGTCATGTGTATTGATTGTATAAGATGGAATGGATGACTGAAAGGGGTTTAAAAGTCTGGGTTCAAATTCACTCTAATTATATCTGGATTAAGTATATATATATATATATATTATACTTGTATTTAAATATATATATATATCAACAAAACATTTTTACAGTAAACAGGAGAGACATATGTGCATTATGGGAGATATACATCGAACCTCTGACCTTCAGAAATCATCAAAGTTGAAGAAGTACTACTAAAAAAAAGATATTCTAATAAATTATTTTAAAGAATGTAAAATAGTTGCAAACTACCATTAATATTCATCAAATGCACTTTCATTTGGTCAGAGGAAGTCATTTCGTGTTCCTGGAGATGCATGAGTTCCTCAATAAACTTTTCATAATAGGGAAATAACATGTCTAATTGCCAGTTTGCACAGCACTGATTTTTATTTTGGTGCTTCTTTTAACATAGTTCATCCAAAAAAATTGTCAAATTCTGTTTGTTTTTATGTATCTCGCTGCTTGCATGTGATTGGCTGATGGCTTTGGTTTTTAATCTACTAAACAGATATAAAAAATAACTGAAAGACTTTATCACTTAAAGTTTGAGTACCGGAAATGGCAGACTGGGTTGTAATCTGAGGATCTTGCTTTTGCTCCAAAGTCTATCAGTCTACCATTGCGCTAAAGAAGTCACACCTGCTGATTTATATGCTTCTATGTTCTTGAGGGGGGGCAGTATTTTTATTTTATGCAATATATACACTAACTAAAATTTAAAAAATATATACTGGATAGTTGAATTATAAAATTATTTTTTAAAAAATATTCAAACTTTATTATATACCTTTCCAAATACATTTCACTATTAATAATAACACGATACTATATTTCAACTGATCTTATTTTCCTCTCTGTTTTCGAGAGAAGCTGGCATGACCATTAATGATTCACACTGGGAATAAAACTAATAAACCTTTGGATTCAAGATTCATCATCATCATCATCGTCATCAACCATTATCAATCCACTGCAGGATGAAGGTCTCTTCAAGTTCAATCCATCTTTTCCTATCTTTAGCTTCTCTTCTCCACATCACCCATACACACTTTCTTATTTCATCCATCCATCTCACATGTGGTCTCTTTCTGGGTCTTTTACAATCTCTTGGAATCCAGTTTAAAATTTCAATTGTCCATCTATTATCATCTCTTTTAACAATATGTCCAGTCCAACTCCACTTCACAAAATATAAAATGATGCTTTAACCTATTATGCTATTCTTTCAGAGACTAGTTGCTTAGAAAATCACTAATAAATTTAATTAAAACAATTTCCAATTCACTTACAATGATAACATATCACTATTAGGCCAGCAGCATCCTGAGAATAGAAGAGAAATTGGTGGCTGAGTAGTCAGCACAGCTGCCTTACAAGCAGTTGTCCCAGGTTCGCTTCCCGGCTGATGCTTTGACACATGAAAAAAAAACTTATTTTACTGTAACTTTTGCATCTATTACTAACAGCAGAATATAGTTAGAAATTTTGAGTAAAAGATTAAGAGCCATTTCACTATTCCATTACATGATGTTTGCAATAATATAACTGCAAGTAAAATGTCACCACCAAAAATCTTATGACAAAACTAATGACAAAAATGTATCAATCATTTCTCAACCTAATGGTCTTGGAAGTCTAAGACATGTCTTGCATTGGTGATTGAGAGGTCAGCGTGACTGCCTTACAAGCAGTTTCCTGGGTTGAGGGTTCGCATCCCGGCCGATGCTATGACACTTGAAAAAAAAGATATGTATATATTTAAGTGCCCCACAGCTACATTATTTCACTCACACTCCCCTTTAAATAAAGAAAAACTTGACTTTGGCAGGTCATTCCTTTGGCTGCAAAATTCAAGCTTTTCTTTATTTAAAGGGGGAGAACATGTGGCATGTTTAAAATATTTTATAAAGATTTCAGTTAGCATTATGTATTGTTTCTCTTTATATATATGTATATGTTAGTTGACAAAGACTAAAAAGATAGTCAAAAGCACTCCTAAGTGGATAAAAAAGTTATACTTTACATATGTCTAATTATTGTATTTATAAATATTCAATTATAAGATTACATATATTGATTTGAAGAAATGTGAACATCGAATTATATTATGTGTAGGTATGTATGATTGGTTGGTATAGTGGTACAGTGCCCTTAAGGATCATGAATTATGTCCACCCCTGTCACTTCAGGCATTCAATTTTTTTATGAACTTCTGAACAATAAAGCTATTTGAGTGTATTTACTTTTTTTAATAATTGCAAAGTATGTCTCAATAAGAGGGTATCCAATTCTCTTTCCAAGCTAAATGTAATCTCATTTATGAATGAACACTGTGTTATGTAGTGAGCATAGTTTAACTATTCACTACGAACATTTTAAGGTGCTAATGGGTCTGGTTCACAAATTATGACATTGAAATGAGACAATGGTGATTTTTATTTTCATAGATTGTTTTCAGTGTTCTCCCTGTTGTGAAAACATTCTAGTGATTCATGGCTTCACTCTATATGCTGCTTAAATCATTTCCAATATTGTAGTAGTTGTTTGACCCAAATTAAAACAAAATTTAATATTAGTACATTATTTGGTTGTAGATTGAAAGATGTACCTTACTGTCATTGTTCCTGTTCATAAGTCATAATCCAGACAAGCAGCACCTGAATAAAAAAAATCAGTCCAACAAAATCAAAAAAAATGTTGCATATCTGGAGCTGTCATCCAATCTACTACATCCTAATTCATGGCTTTTTTAAAATTATTATGCATAAAGCTAAAGATGCACCAGAAGACTCCATCAATAGTATTCTGTTCCCTGGAAAGATCCAGGAAATAGTCACATGACTATACCAATTCTTGTACCAGAAAAAGAGGCATCTCATCAATAGTATTCTGTCTCTTGGACAGATCCAGGGAATAGTCACATGACTATACCAATTCTTGTGCCAGAAGAAGAGGCATCTCATCAATAGTATTCTGTCTCTTGGACAGATGCAGTCAATAGTCACATGACTATACCAATTCTTGTACCAGAAAAAGAGGCATCTCATCAATAGTATTCTGTCTCTTGGACAGATCCAGGGAATAGTCACATGACTATACCAATTCTTGTGCCAGAAGAAGAGGCATCTCATCAATAGTATTCTGTCTCTTGGACAGATCCAGTGAATAGTCACATGACTATACCAATTCTTGTACCAGAAAAAGAGGCATCTCATCAATAGTATTCTGTCTCTTGGACAGATCCAGGGAATAGTCACATGACTATACCAATTTTTGTACCAGAAGAAGAGGCATCTCATCAATAGTATTCTGTCTCTTGGACAGATCCAGTGAATAGTCACATGACTATACCAATTCTTGTACCAGAAAAAGAGGCATCTCATCAATAGTACTCTGTCTCTTGGACAGATCCAGGGAATAGTCACATGACTGTACCAATTCTAGGACCAGAAGAAGAGGCATCTCATCAATAGTATTCTGTCTCTTGGACAGATGCAGAGAATAGTCACATGACTATACCAATTCTTGTACCAGAAGAAAAGGCATCTCATCAATAGTATTCTGTCTCTTGGACAGATGCAGAGAATAGTCACATGACTATACCAATTCTTGCACCAGAAGAAGAGGCATCTCATTAATAGTATTCTTTCCATGGGATAGATCCAGGGAATAGTCGCATGACTATACCAATTTTTGTACCAGAAAAAGAGGCATCTCATCAATAGTATTCTGTCTCTTGGACAGATCCAGGGAATAGTCACATGACTATACCAATTCTTGTACCAGAAGAAGAGGCATCTCATCAATAGTATTCTGTCTCTTGGACAGATCCAGGGAATAGTCACATGACTATACCAATTCTTGTACCAGAAGAAGAGGCATCTCATCAATAGTATTCTGTCTCTTGGACAGATCCAGGGAATAGTCACATGACTATACCAATTTTTGTACCAGAAAAAGAGGCATCTCATCAATAGTATTCTGTCTCTTGGACAGATCCAGGGAATAGTCACATGACTATACCAATTTTTTTACCAGAAAAAGAGGCATCTCATCAATAGTATTCTGTCTCTTGGACAGATCCAGGGAATAGTCACATGACTATACCAATTCTTGTACCAGAAGAAGAGGCATCTCATCAATAGTATTCTGTCTCTTGGACAGATGCAGAGAATAGTCACATGACTATACCAATTCTTGTACCAGAAGAAGAGGCATCTCATCAATAGTATTCTGTCTCTTGGACAGATCCAGGGAATAGTCACATGACTATACCAATTCTTGTACCAGAAGAAGAGGCATCTCATCAATAGTATTCTATCTCTTGAACAGATGCAGAGAATAGTCACATGATTATATCAATTCTTGTACCAAAAGAAGTGGCATCTTATCAATAGTATTCTGTCTCTTGGACAGATGCAGAGAATAGTCACATGACTATACCAATTCTTGTACCAGAAGAAGAGGCATCTCATCAATAGTATTCTGTCTCTTGGACAGATGCAGAGAATAGTCACATGACTATACCAATTCTTGCACCAGAAGAAGAGGCATCTCATCAATAGTAGTGGCATCTTATCAATAGTATTCTGTCTCTTGAACAGATGCAGAGAATAGTCACATGACTATACCAGTTCTTGTACCAGAAGAAGAGGCATCTCATCAATAGTATTCTGTCTCTTGGACAGATGCAGAGAATAGTCACATGACTATACCAATTCTTGTACCAGAAGAAGAGGCATCTCATCAATAGTATTCTGTCTCTTGGACAGATGCAGAGAATAGTCACATGACTATACCAATTCTTGTACCAGAAGAAGAGGCATCTCATCAATAGTATTCTGTCTCTTGGACAGATGCAGAGAATAGTCACATGACTATACCAATTCTTGCACCAGAAGAAGAGGCATCTCATCAATAGTATTCTTTCCATGGGATAGGTCCAGGGAATAGTCACATGACTATACCAATTTTTGTACCAGAAAAAGAGGCATCTCATCAATAGTATTCTGTCTCTTGGACAGATCCAGGGAATAGTCACATGACTACACCAATTTTTGTACCAGAAGAAGAGGCATCTCATCAATAGTATTCTGTCTCTTGGACAGATCCAGGGAATAGTCACATGACTATACCAATTCTTGTACCAGAAGAAGAGGCATCTCATCAATAGTATTCTGTCTCTTGGACAGATCCAGGGAATAGTCACATGACTATACCAATTCTTGTACCAGAAAAAGAGGCATCTCATCAATAGTATTCTGTCTCTTGGACAGATCCAGGGAATAGTCACATGACTATACCAATTTTTGTACCAGAAGAAGAGGCATCTCATCAATAGTATTCTGTCTCTTGGACAGATCCAGGGAATAGTCACATGACTATACCAATTTTTGTACCAGAAAAAAAGGTATCTCATCAATAGTATTCTGTCTCTTGGACAGAGCCAGGGAATAGTCACATGACTATACCAATTTTTTTACCAGAAAAAGAGGCATCTCATCAATAGTATTCTGTCTCTTGGACAGATCCAGGGAATAGTCACATGACTATACCAATTCTTGTACCAGAAGAAGAGGCATCTCATCAATAGTATTCTGTCTCTTGGACAGATGCAGTGAATAGTCACATGACTATACCAATTCTTGTACCAGAAGAAGAGGCATCTCATCAATAGTATTCTGTATCTTGGACAGATGCAGAGAATAGTCACATGACTATACCAATTCTTGCACCAGAAGAAGAGGCATCTCATCAATAGTAGTGGCATCTTATCAATAGTATTCTGTCTCTTGGACAGATGCAGAGAATAGTCACATGACTATACCAGTTCTTGTACCAGAAGAAGAGGCATCTCATCAATAGTATTCTGTCTCTTGGACAGATGCAGCGAACAGTCACATGACTATACCAATTCTTGTACCAGAAGAAGAGGCATCTCATCAATAGTATTCTGTCTCTTGGATAGATGCAGAGAATAGTCACATGACTATACCAATTCTTGTACCAGAAGAAGAGGCATCTCATCAATAGTATTCTATCTTTTGAACAGATGCAGAGAATAGTCACATGATTATATCAATTCTTGTACCAAAAGAAGTGGCATCTTATCAATAGTATTCTGTCTCTTGGACAGATTCAGAGAATAGTCACATGACTATACCAGTTCTTGTACCAGAAGAAGAGGCATCTCATCAATAGTATTCTGTCTCTTGGACAGATTCAGAGAATAGTCACATGACTATACCAATTCTTGTACCAGAAGAAGCGGCATCTCATCAATAGTATTCTGTCTCTTGGATAGATGCAGAGAATAGTCACATGACTATACCAATTCTTGTACCAGAAGAAGAGGCATCTCATCAATAGTATTCTGTCTCTTGGACAGATGTAGAGAATAGTCACATGACTATACCAATTCTTGTACCAGAAGAAGAGGCATCTCATCAATAGTATTCTGTCTCTTGGACAGATCCAGGGAATAGTCACATGACTATACCAATTCTTCTATCAGAAAAAGAGGCATCTCATCAATAGTATTCTGTCTCTTGGACAGATGTAGAGAATAATCACATGACTATACCAATTCTTGCACCAGAAGAAGAGGCATCTCATCAATAGTATTCTTTCCATGGGATAGGTCCAGAGAGTAGTCACATAACCAATTCATCCATGTTTTCAATACATTCTCTTCATTGCCCAGCTTTTCAATCTCTCATAGCTCTTTCCATCTCTTATATCATCCAACAATATCAAACTTTTCCATCCTTTGTTCTTGCTTCAATACACTAATCCCTTCAAAACACATTTTATTAAACCAATCAATCTACACTTTTCCAAACATTTTTATTTGTTGTTTTATTTATCCAATTCATTTTTTTCATTCTCTCTTTGTCCACATCTTAAAAGCTTCCAATCTGTTTCTAATTTTATTACTTATTGTAAGTGGCATCTATATTAACAGAATTCCACTAAACATCACATGATTACTTTTCATTGATGAAAGCTTAAGCTAAAAACTAGTCTGGGATATTGAAGGTGTAGGAATTAGATAGGGATTTTATGCACAAACCTTCCTGCACCCATTGATTACTTTGGTTTGCACTGAATGGTGCTACTGTATGGAGAATTTTGCCTCTATGAAATTTTCTTATTTACTTTGTTAACTTGGTGATTTGTATTTTTTTTATTCCTTCCTGTTTAAAGTCTCTTACTATGTAATATATGTGTTGTTTCAAAGGTGGCACTGCAGGAGCTTGGAGAGACAACCAATCACAATTTCACTAGTGAGGATTTTAATACTGAAAGATTTTTCCAAGGTAAAAAGCTAGCTGGAAAAAAAGAAAATTATTTTAGCCTAGTAATAATTAACATAATTTCTATTATAACAGAGAGTATCAATACTAGTTATTACTGAGTTTTAATTAAAAAAATTTGATAGTGGGCAGAATATTTTTTAATGATTGTCATGTTAGAAGCAGCCAATAAGAATCAAACTGCTAGAATGATAATCACATCTAAGCTTACATAATATCTATAACTAACATATATCATAATGGTTTTTAATGTGTATGTAAATCATTTTATAGGCTACCAAATATGTAAAGTTAAGAATGCAAACCCATTCATAAAAAAAACAAATCATATTCTTTACCAAAATGGCTCACAAGTTAGAATCTTAACTAATGATTTAAATGAACTTGCTAACAATGTCTATGGTTTTTTATACCAATTCCAATTTATTTTGTCAGATAGATGATCATCTTACATCTGGCAAAATGGAGTGACCTTAATGTAAAATAAATTGGCATTTCTGTAACAAAAATTGGGTATTATACCCTTTATTGCAATAGTCACTTTTTTACAATTCATTAATTTTTATTTATTACTTGGCAGTTTTGACTGTCTAGCAATCTTCATCAGATGTATAATATCTAATCATATATTTAAATTAAATATATCCATATATGTATTAAAATGCACTATTTATGAGGGTATTATAGCTCTGATGAAGACCACTAGATAGTCTAAACTGTTAAAAAATATTATCAAGAATTAAATAAAAATTAATTCATGGTAAAAGCGACAATAGGAAGGGTATTCATCATCATGATCATCATCATCATAATTTTCAACCATTATCAGTCCACTGATTATGTAGTTCTTTCCAAGTTCAGTCTATCTTCTTCTCCAATATCTAACCTCTTTTCTCCACATTATTCCTGCACACTTTCTTATTTCATTAATCCATCTCAAATGTAGTCTCTTTTTAAGTCTTTTACAATCTCTTGGAATCCATTTTAAGATTTCAACTATCCATCTATTATCATCTTTTCTAACAATATATCCAGCCTAACTCAACTTCAGTCTCCTAATTCTTTCAATAACATCAATAACATCTGTTTGTTCTCTTACCCATGTATTTCATTTTGAATCTCTTCTTGTTAATGCTAGCATCATCTCTCCATACTTTTTGAGTCGTCTGAAGTCTCTGTACCATTCATATCAGATTCATAAGTAAAAAGTGGTAAAACATGTTTATTATAAAATCTTCATTTTCAAATAGACATATTTCCTTTTAATATTAAATCATTTCTATCAAAAGCACTTCAACCACATTTATTTCTGATTAATTTCATCCATTATCCTTCCATATATAGTAACAATCTGACCAAGGTATTTGCAGTTGTTAACTTTTTTAGACTCATCATCGTGAATTTTTAATATTTATTTCATCTTTTGAGAAAATCCATTGAACATTACTTTAGTCTTCTTAATATCTACCTTTAGTCCAACTTTCTTACTTTTATCTGATAACTTTTGCAATATTTCCTGAAGCATATTAAATGGTATTTTTTTCATATGTCATAGCATCAGCCAGGACGCGAACCCACAACTGTCTGCAACCAACTACTTGCTTGCAAGGTAGTTGCAATGACCTCTTGGCTAACAACGCTTGACTAAATGGTATTATATATACAATCAATGCTTAAAAAATTAAAGGGTGAAGAGAAATTGTATTACATCCAAATGCTGACATTGTTTACAGGTTTATTTAAATGATTTATTAGGAATCTTGCTTATGTATCACCTTGGTTATGTAGTTTTATGACTTGTTTATTCTGTGAATAGTTTTTTATCATTATAAATGAGTGTTATGAAAAGGTCAAATAATTTAAATTTAAAATTTATACTGCTAGTGCTTAGTAGCATGCTTTCGGCAAAATATTGTCATAATCATAGTGCTGTCTTATTTCAGGGCTAAAAATTGTATCTTTAAATAAATTATGTAAACATAAACTGTATAATATGTGTATCTGTAGATAATATGTTATCTACACACTCTTGTGGAATATATTTTATATCATAAATGATGTATATATTTGGCCCGTAGTAGTTAACCCATTTCGCACTATATCCATGACTAAGGATCCAATCTGGAAAATTTGGATTTTTCTTTTCCAATTCCAATAAGGTTTGAGATTTCTCATCTGCCCCATATCCAAACAATTTAGCCAGCTGACTATTGGTTTGTAAATAGATACTCAACCTTCATTGACAATTTTATTACTCTGGCAAATATTTTCTTTTTCATTAGTTTCTCTGCAACCGGGTAGTGGAAAGTCCTCTTTACATAATATATTTTTTTAAAAATAAAACAGCAGTTTTTATAAATCGTCCAAATCTCTCTCCCATAATCTCTCATAAAGAACCAATGAAAAAGAATTTGATACATGCCAAGCTTGGCAAAATCTGGTAGTGAGGATTTGAATAGTTTTCTATTTTGGTTTATTCTTTAGCTGAGAGTAGCTAGATGCCCATTTCCTGAATAATATGAGATGGCTAGCTTTGGCTAAGAACCAAATGCTAAGCCTTTTGAAAATAATTCTAATTGGTTGGAATTTGAAACAGGTTATACAGATAGAAAGAACTGTTTCTGCACCACAAACTCTTAGATATGTCATTCACACACATAAATAAAAATGTATATATAATTTTGGAAGACAAAATTTATACAAATTCTACCCTGTTAAATTATATTCAATTGCTAGCATTTCAATATTTAATTATTAATAACTATTTCCATAGCTTTTACTCTATAATAAAGAAAAATAATATCCATCTGATTTGTGGCTGGCCTTAGAGTATTTTTAATATTTATAAAAAACCAGGTTTTTGGGGGGAGAAATTAGTTTCTGATTTCTTAGTTGGTTTCTTCTCTTTGAATTACTTTTTTTTTGATCCTTTTCTATTCTGATCTCACATGGTAATATAGTCTCTCTTAATGTATTCAAGAATTTCGCAATTTTAATGCAATTAGCTTGCCTCTACATCTAAATAATACAATGGACGCTTAAAAAAGTCCCACTTAATTCAAAACCCAATACCTAGTAAACACTAATACGTTCTATTATTTAGAGAATACTACTACTTCAGTCAAGACCACGATTCTAAACTACCAATTAGTATTTCTGTTTATGCGATCAACGTTCCTTTTTTTTTTTCTTCATGATTTTCGATTTTTTCAATTTATCCTCATCTCATTTCCGCCATAACGCAACTATCCTTGGCGCAGAAACTCAGACTATCCTCAATAAATCTCTAATAATTCATCTAAACAAACAGAGATCGCAAAATGTACTCGACTTAAATTTTTTCTCTGTAAAATTAATTTTTTTAATTATTTATTAGAGAATTTGAATAATGTGCAACTGATTTTTTTTTTTTTATATAGCTTTAGTCGTCCGTTTTGCTTTCGTTTTCAAATCTTACAATGTTATATTGTAAAACATAATTAATCGCTTATCCTATCATTATCTTACCTAGACAACACATTGCCTCGAAAGACTGATGTGGCCTGGGGGAAATCTTTGGCTGGAAATAATACCATAATTAAATTACGGTTTAAGCGCTAAGAAATGGATTAAAAATAATAAGCAGTAATATTATGATGTTTTTTTTCTTCTTTTCTTTGTTTATATATATACGGATATGTGTTATATTACTGAATAGGATGTTTTTTTCCTCATATGTCAAATGCGTTGACCGAGAAGGAACACCCAGGCCAGCTGCTTGAAAGGCAGCTATGCTAACCATTAGGCCACCAACGCTTGACTGAATAAAGTGTTTGTTATCGCTGATATGTTATTATAAAAGATATACTTATATATCACATTTTGATCATTTTTATATTAATTCACAAACTTAAAATTTAAATATGCATCTTTAGCTCCCATTATTAAACTTGCTCTGCGTATTTTAATACAGTGATGAGGAGACGGACTCTTGGGGTCCATGGATGACAGTTGTATCTGCCACATCAAGTGTTTAGATTTCTTATAAATACTCACGCAATAAGTCATTCGATTGCTTGATTTGTTTTTTATTGCTATAACTATAATACATTAAAAAAAAAAAAGAATTACAGAATTCAGAGATATATAGTCCCAGTTCCAATTGTACAAACAAAAAGTTGCCGACAAACATGTCCATGAAACACAAGATTAATAAAGTTCTTTTTTTTTAAAAAAAAAATCAAACATTTTTGTCACTCACTGATTGGTTAATTAATTATCTTTTTAATACTTATAAATTCTGTCCTTAAATCATAACAAATCTGCAGAAAGTATTTTTGTAGAAATGAGGAAGAATGATTTCAAAAAGAATGACATGGATAGAAATGTGTGAAGCTATGGAATACTCTCTCTTATTTCCCCAAAAGATTAAAATCAACAGTAGAAACATGAAAAGCACTAGACTGGAGAGAACAGATTAAGAAAGAACTAAGTTTATTATTATTATTAAAGCAGTAGCAAACTCCTCCAAACAGTAGTGCCACCAAGTGCAAGCCTTAGTAATCAATGGATGCAAAAAGGTTTGTGCATAAGATCCCTAATTTAGTGCCTACTCATCCAACATTTCTAGACTAGTTTCTAGCTTGTGGCTTTCATCAGTGAGGAATATTGGATTTGAGAGCACTGCACTTATGATCTAATGCAACTCTCCAACCATCACTTTTTACTTTTTTAGTTAACTATAAAGCTATGAACCCAAGGTGAAAACACAACAATATTTTCAATCCAAGTTCATTCACTCATATAGTCATATAGATCAAAGCCCAGTTCAGTATCTATACTTTGCTGTCTGGTTTGTTTAAAAACCACTGTCACCATCAACCTATGGACAGGATTGGTATAAAACTATGAAAACATCACATGATTACTATTTCTGATACATACACATGCTGTTAACATAGCCGTGATATCTCCATACAGTAGTGCCACCTAGTGCAAGCCTTAATAACCAATGAATGCAAGAAGGTTTGTGCATAAAATCCCTAATCTAGTGCCTACTCATCCAATATTTACAGAGCAGTTTTTAGCTTGTGGCTTTCATAAGAAGAATTTGATCTGAGAGCACTGCTCCTAAATCTTAGGATCAAGTGTAACCCTCTAACAGCCACTTTTGGCTATTTAGTTAATACAAAGCTACGAACCCAAAATGAAAGCACAATAAGGTTTTCAATCCAAACTCATTCACTTATATCATCATGCACAAGTGATCATCTAATGATTAAGTGGTTTTATTATTCTTAGCTGGAGTAAAAGATATTAGAATAAGCTGATGGAAATATGGTTTAGACATACCCTCTTTATCGACTAATAATTACACCATGCGTGGTTTAGTGGTGGATTTTGGAGTTAAAAGACTCCCGGATTACTAATTCAAAGCTCCCAAACATTGAACCATTTGATTATTTAAAACAGGCAAACTCACTATACATATTGACACACACATCAAGCTAGAGATATCAATGGATTCCAGAAGGCTTTTGCATTAATCCCCATCTAGTGCCTACTCATCCAACATCCCCAGACTAGTTTCTAGCGAGTGGCCTTCGTCAGTGAGATCGCCTCCTCATTAATGAAGCCCATAAGCCAGAAACTAGTCTGGGGATGTTGGACGAGTAGGCACTAGATGGAAATTTTATGCGAAAGCCTTCTGGCATCCATTGACTACTTTAGCTTGTTGTGTGTGGTAATACGTATAGTGAGTTTTGCCTGTTATAATAACAGTTATAAGTATGCATAAGAAATCGTGTTTATGTGACCTTTGATTATTTATTAATAATTACTATAAAACACAATTTTATATATAAATAACATATCCAAGACACAAAATGCACTTTGTAACTTTTTGTGTATTTTATAGTCAAATGTACAATTTATATCTAATTCAAAATGTGCAAAATGTTTGGACATCTGTATCACAAAAAGTTTTCTTTTTTTTAATGATATAAAGTCAGATGTGTCCACATTCACATGAATTACACCAAAATCAAAGCTCTTACAGATCAATAATATATGCTACTCCATTTATACAGTCAGGTGATGATGTATGCATCATATTCAAATTGGTTATTCAAATGTTCCACTTATTAGATAACTGGATGCTGTTTTATTTCTTGTTGATTATATTTTTATTGTTAGCAATACACCAAGCCACTCTTATTTTTTCTAACATTTCAACTCTACACAAATGAGATCCATGGTCAAAAATGTGACCGTGTGCCTGTTCAAGGTCCCAAAAAGACATATGTGTATTTAGAGCTGCTTTAAAACACCTATATACATATTTATGCTGTACTAATCTAATGGAAATATTAGCTTTTGATTCACCATTACATACAGACTGAAATGCTGAATGGAATTTTATTATTGATCTACAGTGCTCCCCTTTTTATAATTTATGTTTGGTGTTATTGATAAATCTATATCTGTGGTATATGGAAACTGCAAATTATTTGATATTAATATTCATAACTTTAATTATACATTATGCAAAAAAATGTTCATTAAGCGTTGGTGGTCGAGAGGTCAGCACAGCTGCCTTACAAGCAGTTGTCATGGGTTAGTGGGTTCACTTCCCGCCCGATGCTATGACACATAAAAAATAGAAAATAAAACAATAAAATATTAAAATTCATAAATTTATTATATTTTATGATACTCAAACAGCCATTTTTTTATTTTGGAACACCACACACAATTATGTTATTTATTACCTAAAGTACTTTAGTTTATGTTGAATGCACACATTTTCTTCTCCATTTATTATTTTTCTGAATTTGATCTACAGTATTTTTTGTAATGAAATGTTTGTTAAGTATTTGTAAAGTCATTACAGACTTTAAAACATCACATTGATTAGAGAGGGCATAATCTGTTAAAAGTAAGACTACTATTATGTTTTAGTAATAAAACAAGAATGTCAGATATTATGTTATTCATTTTATTTAAAAATAAAGCTTTAATGAAGTATATTTTTTGAGTGAATGAAAGATCATGTAGTTTTAAAATATCCACTCAATTTATTATAAAAAAATTACATTAATTTTGTTTATGTATACTATAATCTTAATTTATATATGCATATTATAAATATAAAAAAGTGTTTGTGATATACATATGTAGGTGTGTGTTAAAAAGTACCATATAATTGCAGTTTGCTAACAATACATATTGTATTGTTATCAAAGTTAGCAACAAAGTGTCAGCTATTTTACACAATATATAATGTTACATAATGAGCATGCCAATAGCTCCTAACAAATTTTCAAAATATTCCTATCTTCAAACCAGTTTCTAGCTCTGGCTTTCATCAGTGAGGTGCTACAATATTCAAGCATTATATTTAAAATACCAGGTCAAACCTAGCACTTTATCTAATGGTTACTCTGAAATTTTCAGATATCCATATCTCTCCAAATCCAGATATCTAACTTAAATAGCTATATGGCACTGAACTGATATCCTAGCATCTTACTGATGAAAGCCAGAGCTAGAAACCAGTCTGAGGATAAGAGTATTCTGAAAAGCTTGTTAAGAGCTATTGCATGCTCATTATATAACATTTGTAAACAAAGCTTATTAAATTAAGTCACATAATATATGACTTGATTTCCTTACAATATATAATGTACATGAGGGGTGATTGGAAGCAAATAAAGTAAACATTGCATCTCTACTGAAATTGTTTACGCATAGTAATTTACCTTTGTGAAAAGGTAGGTCTTGATTTATTATTTATCTTATATATTTTTTAATACCGTGGAAGGAATTTCTTCTCACATGCACTAGAAATCACACACACTGTAGGTAGTCCACTTGAAATTGAAGCTTATTGTTTAAGTAAACTAAATTCAATTTTCCACCTCTTGGATGCTATGGTTAGAAAAGCTTAATATATTGCATTTTTGAATAAAGCTTAGCACTTTTGAGGCCTACCAAAGATCCAAGCACTTGAAAGTCAAATTTACATTGGCATAAGAAAAATCAATACTTTAGAGCCTTAAATCAAAAAACAATTATTAACCATGTGATCGGAGAGAGTGTGTATCAATTCTAGTGCATGTGTAAAAGATAGTTACTTGTATAATATTACATATATATAAATGGCTATATTGTTAATTATTAAACATATATTTTTTAAATATATGTTTTTTTCACAAATTTTATTATTATTTTTAATTTTTTGGATTGGATTCCCCACATTTCTAATTTTAATAACTGCATAGAATATTCAACAAATAATTGAATGCATTATTGCTCGGGAGTTCATAAGAAAGTCAAATGCTGAATTTGCCAGACCTGAAATGGATCTAAGGTTCTGCACCCCAGAGTCTCACATTCCATTACAGCCCTAGGCCATTTATAGCATATGAATTATATATATATATTCACGCTTGCAAGCTGAATAGAAACTGTTTCATAAATGCTCCGAGTTTGTGTTGAGATCTAGTTTCTTATTCCTATCTTTCACTGATGATAGCAAGTAGCTTGAAATCATGATCTGAAAGTGGAATTAAAGTTAGAGATAGTGAATGCTCGCTCTGATGTTTATGTAAACAGAAAACTACGCTTGACGGTGTTTTTGGTAGAACGCCATTTGTTATCATAAATACAAGCGTTAGCAAGTTATTTAACTTGTGTTTTTTTGTTTTTCATATATATATATATATATATTGATTACTATATTTTACTGTGAATGTTTAGGGGGTTACTGGTTGGAACTTAATTATATATATATATAATATTAAAATTCAATGTCTGTATTTCTTCAAAGCAATATATGTAATTATATAATTGAATATTTATAAATACAGTAATCAGATATATTTTAAAAACTTTATCCACTTAGAAGCATTTTCGACTATCCTTGTACTCTTTGTCAACTAACATTTTGAAAGGCTAACCTTCCCACAATTCTATGATTTTAACAATTGCTGCCTGCCTGTTAATTAAGTCATGGTTGTATTTCTATATTAGCATAGTTTCTTTTATTTTTATTGTTATTTTTTTCAATTTGCAATATTTTCATGTTATTGTAATTGAAGTTAAAACCATAAATACATGAATTATTATGGTCGTGAAAAATGGCTGCTGGAACATTTTTATCTACTTTGCAATTTTGATTCGATTTCTGAACTATTTTTAACAATAGCAAGTGCTCTTTAGTTGTTTTTTCCAACGTACATCTCGATTCACCTATATATCCACTACCACATCTACATATACATTTATAAATGATACAATTTTTATTTATAAATGAGGTTTTATCTTTCAAATTATTTATTAATTTGTTTAATGTAGAAGGTGTGTAAAATGTCATATTACATATACCTTTATTTATCCTCCTTATAAAATTTACTTGATCATTTAAAATATATGGTATTGATATCCATAGTTTTTTGTTAGCAGGAAAATCAATATTATTATTAAAATTTTTATTTTTATATCTCGCATTAAAATCCCAGATAACATTATATATATATATGATTATAATTGTAACCAACATTTAACAATTTATTCGAATATATTTCAATATTTTTGCCTTTATCTGATGAATATTTGAAAAGGCTTTTTTTTTGTGCAACATGATGATTACCTGACGTGAGTACTGTGTTTAAGCCGAAAGAGCACTATAAGGAAATTCAAGGGTATCCATGCTCAAAGCCCTGACATTTCATGAATCATGTTCTAATCATGAATCACAGTAAAAGATGAACACTTGTAAGTGCAAAATGTTACTTAGATCATGTATATATAGATGCAAAATGAGGACAAAAGACATAACATTACTACCCCATCATAGCACCAAAAACAACAAAAAATGTGACATAACTGTGCCTTTTATGAAACATGTTAAATAATTGGACTGCAAAATGAGGACAAAAGACATAACATTACTACCCCATCATAGCACCAAAAACAACAAAAAATGTGACATAACTGTGCCTTTTATGAAACATGTTAAATAATTGGACTGCAAAATGAGGACAAAAGACATAACATTACTACCCCATCATAGCACCAAAAACAACAAAAAATGTGTGTCATAACTGTGCCTTTTATGAAACATGTTAAATAATTGGACTTTATTTTAAAAAATCAATCTTCTCACATTGCTAAATATAAAAATTCATAAACAACACAGAAATTTAAAGAGTTAACTGATAAGAAGACTTAAAAATGATTGGTTAATTAAAACTATGAAGAAGACTCATTTGCTAACCATAGTCATTTCAGATATTTTTGATGTGTTAAATTATAGGATATTTATGTGGAAACAACTATAAGTGTTGGTGGTGGTCAACACAGCTGCCTTACAAGCAGTTGTCCCGGGTTTGCGGTTTTGCTTCCCAGCCGATGTTCTGACACATGAAAAAAAAAACAACTATAATTTTAATAAATTAACAGATAGTATTTTTATGTAATGTTGATAATATTTCAATAGTTGAAAGGAATATTTTGATCATTACTTAAATAGAAATACCATATTGACCAGTTTTTAAATAATAAATGAATATTACCAACGCACATGGTTAGATGTAGATATCCACTTTCATAAAGTTAAAGTAGCTATTGTCTACTTCAAAGCTTTGAACATCTAATATGATATTTCAAAAAAGTTTAAAAGACGTCCATGATGTGTTAGCTTTGAAACTCCAATAAAATCATGATATTAACTCTATTTTGTTTCAAGATTCCTTTTTTTTTGTTTTAAGATCCCCTCAAAAATATCATGATTCACATATAATATCACACATTTTGTTGATAAGCTTTGATAGCAATAGAATTGCATATTACTTACTGAATTACACCTATAAGATATTTTTCAACACTTACATACAGATGCCTTTTCATGTACATATTCTGCAAATATAAATTAAGATTATTGTATAAACAAAATTAATTAATTAATAACTTAATTAACAACAACAATAATAATAATAATTCAAATCTTTATTTATTTAATGTACATATCAACAGCATTTAGCCAATTATAGATTGCACAGTAAGTTAGTTATTATATACAAATCTAAATAAGCAGTCATGCATTGGGGGCTGAGTGGTCAGCACAGCTTCCTTACAAGCAGTTGTCCCGGGTTCGTAGTTCGCTTCCCGGCCGATGCTTTGACACATGAAAAAAAAAATCTAAATAAGCATTTTAAAAAAAGCAAACAAACAAAATAATAACAATAAAATAGAAAACCAGTAAAATGAACAAGTAAGTAAAAAGGTAATATACCAAATGAAATTAAGGATAATATTTTTTTAAGATAATTTTAGTGAATTGTTTAAAATCTAAATTAAAAATATCTTTATTAGCAAAATCTTTGTTATAAATTCTAGCTAAACAAGTAAAAGGGAAAATGTTAATATATCAGAATTACAAATTTTAAGCCGAAAATATTGTGAGTACCAGTGTTATAATTCTGTTTATTGATACTTAATCTAGAAAGCAAATTAGACACAGAAATATTATGGGAAATAAATTTATGAAGAAATTTAAGATCTCTTGTTGTTTGTCTCAACATTAAGCCAATATAGTGATCCTTATTTAGACTATTTAATTTAAAAAAATTTCAAAAACAGACTGAATTTTTATGATATCTATCTTGTTATGAGGATTCCATATAATTGAACCATACTCCAAGATGGGAAGTACTAAAGATATAAAAAATTTAATTTTTGTAGATTTATTAAATGGTTTTTCCATATCTGTAAATAGCTCCGACAATTTTAACAGATTTATTCACCATAAAATTAATGTTGTTTTGAAAAGACCCATTATTGAAAAATTTTATGATCATTTGTTATGATTTTAGAGTCACCAATAACCTTAAGATTTCAGATTTTCTAGAGTAAGAGATAATGAAGCATTATCCATATTTATGTTTATATAATTATATTCATACCAATTCAGGAAATTATCTATATCATTTTGATGTAAAAAACAAAACAAATATGCCTAAAAATTTTGCAATCATCCAAATAACATAGAAGATGTGAAAATTTAAGATCATTTTTAGGCCATCAATGTATACATTAAATAATAAAGGTGCAAGAACACTGCCTTGAGGCACTTTAGTGAAACAATAATATGGTATTGACAATTTATTGTTAAACTTCACACAAGATATTCTATTTTAAGAAAAGAGTCAAACCAATTGATTAATAATTTAGAAAAACCTAATCTACAAAGCTTTTGAAAAAGAATTTTATGATTAACTCTATCAAAGCTTTGGACATATCAAAATAAATAACATCCAGCATAGATTGATTCTCAAGTGAATTGGAAATATGATCAAAAATAGTTAGTAAATTTGTTTGAATGGACATATTAAGCAAAAAGCCACATTGCTCTGGTGTCAAAATCTTATTGACATCAAAGATAATTTTATTATATAAACATCTTCAAATATTCCAACAACAGTATGTAGAACCGAAATAGTCCTATAGACATCAAATTTCTAGATCCTTTCTTAAAAATAGGTACAACTTTAGAAATTTTAAGGGATGTAGGAAAAGTACCATTTGCTAAAGAGCAATTAAAAATATGCAAAAGAGGGGAAGCAATATATTCAGCACATCCTTAACAAATGAGAGCTGCAATAGTGTCAAGGCCCACGCTAGAATGTAATTTAAGCTGCTTAATAATAATAATAATAATAACAACAATAACAACAACAACAATAACAACAACAACAATAATAATAATAATAATAATAACAACAACAATAACAACAACAACAACAATAATAATAATAATAATAACAACAACAACAACAACAACAACAACAATAATAATAATAATAATAATAATAATAACAACAACAACAACAACAACAACAACAACAACAACAATAATAATAATAATAATAATAATAATAATAATAATAATAATAATAATAATAATAATAATAGTAATAATAATAATAATAATAATAATAATAATAATAATAATAATAATAATAATAATAATAATAATAATAATAATAATAATAATAATAATAATAATAATAATAATAATAATAATAATAATAATAATAATAATAATAATAATAATAATAATAATAATAATAATAATAATAATAATAATAATAATAATAATAGTAGTACAATTTCCTTCTTCCTTTTTTTATGGATAGATTTATATATTCCATTTTCAACCTTCTTATACACTTAACAATACTATTATTTTAAGATATCAACAATACTATTTTTTACACCAAAACTTTACTCTTGCAGATTTGACTGTCTTACAGTATAATAGGATTATAAAGATTGTAAATGATGACTGCAGGACAGTCGAAACTGTAAGAGTAACATTTTGGAGTAAAAAATTGTATTATTATGTGTATAAGAAGATTGGAAATAATAATAACAACAACAATAATATTAATAGAGAAATCACGTTTACATATATTTTTACTATGTGGTGTTCAAAGATTTACATTGACTCAGAAAAATAAAATTAATAAAAAATTTACTGTCCCATATTCTCTATTTTCTAAATAAAATGAATACATTCGGGTCAATATCCACCCCACCCCCCAATCATAAAAATGTAATAATAGTTGCATCATGAGTGGTCCATGATATATGTAATTGTTTTGATGTTTTTAAATCCATATTAACAATTTATATGAATTGTATTTATAAAAAAAATAAATCAAAATTATTGCTATCTTATCTTTAACACATTTCCTGGTCTGTTTTTTCTCATATTGAAAGTGGCTGCTTATAATTTTTAAATTGATGAAATTGTTTCTGCTGAATCATTGCTAAAGAATTCTAGGTCAAGGCTTGATTAGTCATTTCAGGTATTTGTCATGTGATATCATAAAGAATTAGCTACTTGGTTATCTTTTTATTGGCCTGCATGGATTATCACAGTGGCCAAATGCAAGACTTGGAAAAAAGTTCTCACATAAATAATATATATAAAAAACTCAAATCAAACTCACTGTTTATAACTGTTTAAAGATCAAATGCCACTAAGGCACTTAGTAATCATATGACTTTTCAAACAACCATACAATTATTATTTTTTTGTGTATCTTCATTCCAAGTCCACCATATTGCAACCAGTGTAGAAAATCAGAGTGCCCCCTAACACTACACATTTATGATCAACACTTCCCCATCAGATGAGTAGAAGCATCAAATACTTGAATCTCCACACCTATATTGACAGCCTGATATTCTTCTATTGTCCACTCTCTTGCAAAACTCTCAACCAAGAAACTCAGACTATACTTTCTCACCATGCATGTATTTTGTGAATAACTCTTAGTCATCAGATGAAGAGAATTATCAAACACTCTTTTACCTTGCAAGTATTTAATAAACAATTTTCTTTCAAATGTGCAGAGATATTTAACACTTTCATATCTTTCATAAAAGCCTTATTTTCACATGTTTAGTGGCATAAAAATAACTCTCTTACTTTACATATAAAACACTTGCTTGTCAGGTATGCAGAGACATAAGACATTCTCTCTTACCATGCCTGTATTTGTTTAGATGAGCAGAGAAATGAAACACATTTTCTTACCATGCATGTATTTATTGAAGATTATCCTTATATCATATGAGTTGAGGCATGAAATATTCTCTCTCACCATGCATGCATTTCATAAACAAACATTTCTCAATATATGTGCAGAGGTATGAAACATCACTACTGACATCCCTCATTTATCATATGAGCAGAAGCATGAAGCACTTGCTTGTCAGATGTGAAGAGCCATCATAACCCTCTCCTACCATGCAGGTATTTGTTTATCAGATGAACAGAGGCATAAAACACTCTTCCACTATATATGTATTTCACAAACATTCTTCTTATCAGATAACAAAAAGTGTGAAACATTACCATTTTTTAAGAAGCATATATTTCATGAACAGCCTGCTTATCAGATGAGCAGAGAAATGAAATAACCTCTTACCATGCATGTACTTCATGAACAATCTTCACCCAATAGATGAGCAGATGCGTGAGACATCCTCTCTCACCATATATATATTTCTTGAAAATTCTCATCAGATAAGCAAAAGGATAAAATACAATCTTTTATTTTAAGCATACATTTCATGAACAATCTTCATTCAACAGATGAGAAAAGACATTAAACACCCTCTCTTATTTTGCAAGTATTTCATGAACAACCTTTGCTCATCAGATAAGAAGAGGTATCAAAAGCTCTCTCATATCTTGTATGTATTTCATGAATAATTCTTGCTTGTCACAAATGCAGAGGTATCATGCACCCTCTCTTGCCTTGCATGTATTTATTCATCAGATAGGCAGAGACATCAAACACCCTGTCTCATCATGCAAGTATTTCACAAGCATTCTCCTTATCAATTCTACCATCTTATCCAAATTCGTATTTCATGAACAATCTTCTTTCATCATATGAGCAGAGGTATGAAACAGCTTTTCACTATACATGCATTTCATGAGCAATGTTCATTCAATGGAAGAGCAGAACATGAAACACTATCTCTTACCATGCATGCACTTCATGGAAACCTCATTTATCTATCAGATATGCAGAGGCATGAAGCAATCCTTTTTTATCTTGCATGTACTTTACGAACTACTCTTGCTTGTCAGATCTTGAAGTGACAGACACCCTCTTTTACCATGCATGTATTTTTTCTTCAGATAAGTAGAGACATGAAACAGTCTCTCTTCTATTCACATATTTCATGAACAATTTTCATTCATCATACAAGTAGAGGCATGAAACACTATCTTACCATACATGCATTTCATGGAAATCTCACTTATCAGATGAGCAGAGGCATAAAACAGCCTCTCTCACCATGTATGCATTTCATGACTAGCCTTCATTCAGAAATTGAGCAGAGGCATGAAACAGTATCTTTTATAATGCATGTATTTCATGAGTAGAGACATGAAACAGCCTCTTACCTTGCATGTATTTCATGAATAACTCTTGCTTTCAGATGTGCAGAGGCATAAGACACCTCTCTTAACATGCATGTATTTATTCATCAAATGAGCAGAAATACCATGCATGTATTTCATGAATATCCCACACTCCTTATCAGATGAGGAAAAGTATGAAGCACCATCTTTTACCGAGCATGTATTTCATGAACACTCTCCTTATCAGATGAGCAGAGGCATGAAACAATTTCTCTCACCATGCAAGTATTTCATGAACAAGCTTCCATTCAACAGATGAACAGAGGCATGAAATACTATCTCTTATCATACATGCATTTCATGGATGAGCAGAGACATGTAACAATCCCTCTTTCCATTTACATATTTCATGAACAAATTTCACCCAAGAAATGGATAGAGGCACAGAACCCTCTCTCTCATCCTGCATGATTTTCAACAGATGAGCAGAGAGAGACATTAAGCACCATTTTTTGCCTTGAATGTATTTCATGAACAAACCTCATTCATCCCATATATGGAGACATCAAATACCTAAATTTTTTTGCCTGCGTTCATAGTTCGACACCCCCCCCCCCCATTATTAACAATAATAATAACCATTATTTTACTATTATAACTTTATTATAATGGATTAAAATAAACATTAATTAAATTGTCAAATTCTTAATTTAAGATGCTTCTAACCACTTTGCCAATGTTATGTGTTTGTACTTATTTATTTTGTACAATAATAGCAATAAGTTTTGTGGATGTGCGTGTGTGAGCGCGCGTGTTTTTAAAAACAAAAACAAAATAAAAACCTAAAAGATATACAGGTATTGATTTTCTTTGATTTATATTACTTTTGTATTTTAATAGGGTTAATTTGTATTTAAAAAAAAAAAAAAATCTGTAGTTATAAAATATGGGTTAGAATAATTCGTATAATAATATCAATTATGACGAAGAAAAAGTAGTTTATTAAATCAATACTGTTCCTTTAAAAAGAAAGAATAACTGTATCTGTTACTATAAATAGAACCGTATCTTAGCAACGATTTCTGGAATAAACCATCGTTGAACCAAGTCCACAGGTATATTGATAGAAGAGAATTTAAATAGAATTTTGAGTTTATTTTTAAAAGAACATTTTTTTTTTTTGTTATAAAGAATAAATTTATCCAACATATTTTTAAAAATCAAATATACACCCATTATTTTGAATGATTAACTATTTTTAAATATAAATTACGAGTTAAATGGATATTAGCTAACTATTCTTTGTAACTATCTTAAATTAAAAATAGCTTTTTTCTTTTTTATTGAGAATAAAGATCTATTTTTATCTTATTTATTTTTTAAACAATTGGATTTATTGAAATATTAATTAATGACTTTTTAGATCTAGGTTTTAATATTTCAAATAAACGTTGGATTAAAAGCTTCTTAAAACATGCACGTATGTAACTCGATTATATATGAAAAAAATTTACCAGAGCTAATAAAAACTCAAGTACTTAAAGTCGTACGCATCTGAGATTTTATTCACCTCATTATCATGAATTTGATATTGGTTGTTCATATCTACATGTAAACACACACTCATATATATATGAAATCAGATTTCGTCGAATTGATATTACTAAACTTAAGTAATATATAGGGTATATGAATACAGACTTTCACACGACCCAACACTCACCACTCTATCTCATAACACTCGAAAAGATAAATAATCACCAATATACGAAAAGATAAATAATCACCAATATACGTATTTCATGCTAAACCAGCAATCATCAGTTGGGCCAGATTATCATCTCTACACATATATGCAATAAGTGCTCAGATATATATTAAGATAGTCAATCTTCATACTTTAATGAACAGGCTTCAATTCACTCCGCATTCCAACTCTTCACCCATCCATCCAATTGTGAATCTATGGTGGAACGCTCAAAGGCCATCCTGAGGTCAATATTTTCATCACACCCATGTTGACCTAAAGTCAATCTGACCCCTCATGTACAGGACATAATCCATTTCATACATATACAAAGGATGGGCAGACATCTCTACTATGTAATAACTGAAATACAGGCTTATTATATACCTGTATCAATATATGTAATATATAGGGTACATGAATACAGACTTTCACACAACCCACCACTCACCACTCTATCTCATAACATTGATACACTTGAACACATATATGTCGAAAAGATAAATAATCACCAATATATATATATTTCATGCTAAACCAGCAATCATCAGTTGGTCCAGATTATCATCTCTACACATATATGCAATAAGTCCTCAGATATATATTAAGATAGCCAATCTTCATACTTTTATGGACAAACTTCAAACTTAAGTAAATGTATATGAAGACAGGTGAATTTGAAATATACAGCAAAATACTAAGCGTAAGACCCTTGACTATCACATAGTTGATCGTTGATGGTCGCATCCTTAACAATATATTTTACCGTCTCAATAGTAAGAATTACATTAGATATATGACTCAAATAGTTTATAATTGAGTTTTTCAAAAATGATAAAATGAATTGCGTTAAATAGGGGTGGGGGTGGGGGGTGATTATACACAAAGAGTAAACCAGAACCAAAAAAAAAATATCTATCTTTAGATTTTATGCAGACAACGCACACTCACATACACACTCCTATATATGGATGGCTGAAGAGTTGGAGAGTAAAGAGAATTGAAGCCTGTCCATTAAAATATATAGATTTGCTATCTTAATATAACTGAGCACCAATTATATATATATGTGTAAGATGGTGATCCAGACCAACTGAGGAGTGCTGGTTCAGCGTGAAATAAGTATGTTGATGATCATTTATCTTGTGAAACTCACAAGTACTTGGTCATGTGTATCAGTTATATAGGATAGGATGGATAACTATAGGGAGCTTGAAAGTCTAAATTCAAATCCACTTTAATTAATGACATATAATGCACCATTTATATCCAAGGAACTAAGAATATTGATCACAGATCTTCACTTGTAACTTGTATTGCCCATATGGACACATTTCAGATTGGCGATCATAATCAAGCAAGTAAGTAATTTATCCCCTCTATCTTTCCATATATACATATGTTATGAATTTCATAGGCTATATTTTCTAATCATCACTACTTTCTGACAACCCCCTTTCTAGCAGTCAGTCCCAAAATCATTCAGAGATTTGTAGGAATAACCAGGACCTCAGAGTGTTATCTTCCATGTCAGAAAAGCCACCAATGAACACAAGTACAGACCTCAATTTAAAATCCTAACAACATTCCATTGCCGATAGCACAGTTTAGAGAAAAGATTCAGTGCAGACCAGATAATACTAAACTAATTTGTGAAGTGAGACAGTGAACAAAAATAGCCCACAATTAGATGTTTTCCATTATATTAATAACAAAATTTAGGTTAGTAATTAAAAACACACACAAAATAATGATAAGAATCTTAAATTTCTTTATTAAAAAATATATACATAAAAATAATATAGACACATGTAATAAAAGAAAAATAATATAGACAAATAAATCTAATAAATGGGTGTGCAAATAGCTCTAAGCAAGGTTTTCCAATAAATGCCCCAAGAGAAAGTATTTACAATTTCTACCTAGAATTATTCCTATCCTCAAACCAGTAAACATCACATAATCACCAATATGTATAGGCATTACGTATAGTGAGTTTTTGCCTGTTTTTATGCCCAAACCGGTTTTGAGCTAATGGCTCTTATCAATGAGGCACTAGGATATATTCAGACACTAGATCTAAAATACCAACTCAAGCCCAGCATTTAACTAATACTTAACTATTAAGTAGTAAATCTGAAATTTTCAGACACCTATATATCTTCAAATCCAGCTATCTAACTTAAATAGTATATGGGTCTGAATAATTTCTAATACAAATTTGTAATACAAGCTTATGAAGTTAAGTTGCATGATATATGATTTGGATTTTATTACTATTGTAGTTTTGCTTTTGATGCTTTGGCAATGTTATATTGCTAAGGCTATTAATATATGGTGTAGCTGAAAATTATTCAGATCCATATAGCTATTTAAGTTAGATAGCTGGATTTGAAAACATACAGGTGTCTGAAAAATTCAGATTTTCTACTTAATAGTTAAGTATTAGATAAACACTGACTTTAAGTTGGTATTTTAAGTCTAGCGTCTGAATATCCAAGCACTTCCCTGAGGAGAGCCAATAGCTCAAAACTGGTTTGGGGATAGGGATAATTCTAAATAGAGATTTTTAAATGCTTTCTCTTGCAGCATTTATCAAAAAGTTTGTTTAGAGAGATATTAACATGCTCATTATATTAGATTTGTAATACGAGCTTATCAAGTTAAGTCACATGATGTATGACTCATTACAAATAAATCAAAATGAAAGTAAATAAAATATTAACCAATGATTTAATACATTAATTGATAATACTATATATATGACGATATATATATGCTGCACATACAGATAAAGAAGGTAATATATGTAATCGAAAGCAAATATAAAATATTATTTTAGCTAAGTACTTTTGAGAGACTTCTTGCTCTCAGTGAAGATAAATTTTATAAAAAATAATATAATAAACAATAACAACAAAAAATTAATTGTAACAATAATTTTTAAGCTGATAAATATCTTATTGGGTCCATACAATTTATTACTCGACACTAATGTTTTGGCATAAGAATTGTCCAGGTCGAAATATTTTGGGATTTCTGCCATTTCCAAATCTTTTTTCCAACCAGGTAGTTAGTATTCTGCCTCAAGTCTTCTGAGGATGGCATATTGGTTGCCTTTATATGTTGGAAATAATCCATATAATATTAAAAAACATCGAATATCTTCAGAAAATTTTAAACTTTATTTCAATTTTTCAATTACATTCAACCACTAAAATTTGTCCATAATGTTGCCTTCTATAAAATTAAAAATAATCAATTTAAAACAAAATTGAAATATACAACTCACTATAAATAAAAATATTATTTAATACATCAATCTGGCTTTCATTCTCTAATGGAGCCTTTTCAAAATGTTTCTTTTTACACAATCACATGAGCTGATGATGATGAGACTCCTCATCGAGATGCACTGTGTCTGCTCTTTTATCAGAGTCAGGAATCTCTCAGCTATCATGCCCAGAGAAACCTGTTAGCCATTTTAGCTTCCCTTTCCTTTCCCCACCCTAAGTTTTTCGCATATTCTTCTCTATCCTGTTTCTTCCCATTTTCACAATGTAATCTTTGTCAACTCCATGACCTTTATATATAAATTCCCCTTTTTCCAAACCCAGTATAATAATCCAGAACCCACCTTCTATAGAATCCCTTTGTTTATATTTATTTTCCCACAACTTCATTATTTGTGTCCTTTCTACTTGCAAGCATTTATATTCAATTAACAGATACCTAATATTTTCTATACCTTCCTTACACTACTTGCAGACTAAATCACACACATTATTCATTTATGTGTATATTCTCTTGCTGCTAAAGATCCTGTTCAAGCCTTAAGCAGTAGACTAGTTTTCTTGCTATTATCGTAAATTAACGTGCACCTAATATTCTATTATATATAAATGACCAATCACTCTATAGCATCCCTCCCTCAATGTGCACCATTTACATTACATTACAATAAATATAATTATTAAAATACATAATATTAAATATAATTAGTATATACAAGCACTTTACAATGCTGGTTGAAGAAGCTGTCAATAGCAAACAATCAACGTGAGTTAATCCAGGATAAGCGCTTTCGGGGTGTTATCCCTCATAATCATAGTTGTTGTGATATTATTAAATGGTAATATATGCAAATTTATATGTAAATTAATCAGTTTGTCCATTTTCTGGAGAAAGCAAAGCATGTGTCATGTCTATTAATTGCATTATTGTCATGGGTGATAAAATATGCTTCTTTTATCTTCCTTTTGCAATTCTTGGTTTCAATTCACACAATTTTGGGGTTGGAGCATTTGAACCTAAGAACCGGTCTGCTTCTTATGTTCAAGGAATATTGAAATGATGTCAATGTTCTTTTGCCTCTTCTTGTATGCATACATATGCTAAGTGGCTCTATTAATGGTAGTGGCCTTAGGAAAATACATATGTATATATAAAAATGATAAAATTTATTATAACCCCCCCCCCATAACACACACATACATAAATAAAATAAAAGAAAGGGATTATTATTATTGTTTTTTTTTTTTCTGATTATTTGTAAATATATATGTTATGGGAGGAAAAAGCACTGTTTATACATTTAATCATTTTTATATACATATATTTTATCATTTTTATATACATATATATATATTACTAATTATACTTAGTGTTTGTATTTTAATAACTATATTTATTGTAATGTAATGCAAATAATGTCCATTGGGGGAGTTGCTGTAGAATGGATGGTGGCTATAGTTTATATAGCTACTGGAGATAGTCAAATTATATTGGAGTGGAATAGTAACATATACGAATATTTAGTTAAGGATATACAAAGTTTTAAAGAAAAGGGGAAGAGAATAATGGTTATAGGGGATATGAATGGACATATTGAAGAACTTGATGATGTAGATAATAAAAATGGATAGCTTTTGAAGAATTTTTGTCAGAAAGTGAATTTGAGTATTGGAAATTTATTAAATATTTATGAGGGATAATACACATGGTCCAGAAATAATATATTTCACACAATAGATTATGTATTGGTAGAGAAAGAGGGAATAAATAAAATACGGAAAATTAAGGTATTTGATAATGAAGAAAAAGTATGCACTAGTGATCATAATTTCATTGTAATTGAAATGGTTAGTAATGTGATGGAGAATAGAAATAAAAGTAGAAATAATAGTGAAAGATGTGGATGGAGAGTAAATGATAAGAATAAGTTTGAAGAGTATAAAATACAAGTTGAAGAAATAATGAAGAGTATAAAATACAAGTTGAAGAAATAATGGAAGAGTGGGTTGGGGATGAGTATAAGGATTGGTGTAAGGAAGTAGAAAAAGTTGCAAATAGGGTTTTAGGTGAGAATATTGAAAAGAATAAAAGTAATAAATTTTTTTTACTAATTTTAATTGTGTAAAAGAAAGGAAAGAAGCATGTAGAGAATATAAGTATGCTATTAAGAATAAGGAAAGTGAAAAAGATATTAATGCTAAATGGGAAAAGTACTTAGAAACGAAGAAGTTGGCTAAAGTAGATATTTATAGAGAGAGAATAAAATTGAATAGTAAATTGTTGGAGGATATTAATAAAAATGAAAGAAATGGAAGTATAAAATTTTGGAATTATATTAAAAGGAGAAATGTAGAGGAGAGAGAGTTAGTATTACTAGATGATGAGGGAACTGAGTGTAGTTCTAGAGAAGATTTAGAGAGAATCTTAAATAGTTATGTAATGAATATGGAAAAGATGTTAGATGTGAATGATAGAATGTTAGAAAATATGAAAGAATATAGTAATGGGAATATTAGCTTTTCAGAAAATGAACTAAATGAGGTAGAGAAGAAATTGAAAAGTGGGAAGGCAAGAGGTTTAGATGGATGGGCAGCAGAGATGGTAATGAATTTAGGATATAGGGCAAAAGTAAGGTTATTATCCTGTTTTAATAAAATGGCACAGAATAGAGTTTTCCCAAGTAGTTGGAGTAATACAAGAGTAAGGTTATTATTTAAAGGAAAGGGTAAGGATCATAGAAAGTTGAATAATTATAGACCGATAGCGGTAACATCAGTTTTATATAAAGTTTTCTCGTATATGGTGGCTAGTAAAGTTGTAAAATGGATGGAAGGGAATAATGTAGTGGGTGAAATGCAAGGAGGTTTTAGATTAGATAGGCATATAGGAGATAGTTTATTTGTAGTTACACAACTTATGGATATGAGTAGGAATGCAGATAAACAGTTATATATGAGTTTTATAGATATAGAGAAGGCATATGATAGAGTAAATAGAAATAGATTATGGATAAGTTTAGCAAATTTGGGAATGGATGAAGCTTTAATAGATATTATTAAGAAATTATATGAAAATAATTATTATATATATCAATTAGAGAATATAGAATCAATTAAAGTTAAAAATGGTGTGGGATTAAGGCAAGGATGCCCTATGTCACCTATTTTGTTTGTGTTGTATTTGAGTGAAATGGAAAGAGCAATAGAAAGATTAGGAAGAGGGATAGAGATACCGTTAATAGGTAGTAAGGGAGTATATATTTTGTCAGGTCTTTTTTTTTGCAGATGATATATTTTTGTGTGCAGAAAAAAGAGAAGATATGGAAGTTATGTTGAGGACATGTGCAAGGGTGGGTAAAGAGATGGGGATTAAATTTAGTGAAGAAAAATCAAATATAATGATGGTTAATACTGAGGAAAGAGAAGATGTAGAATTTTTATTGGGAGATATTAAGTTAAGTGTGGTGAATAGATATAGTTATTTGGGAATTATTTTAAGTAATCAGAAAAATTATTTGGATGAATGGGAGAAAAAATTGATAAATGAAGCAAAGAAAAGAAAGGGATTGATAAAGAAATTAACAGTATTTTCATATAATAAATATGATGTAGCTAGAATTATATGGAAAGGAGTTGCAGTAGCAGGGTTAACATATGGTAATGATGCATTATATGTTAGTAAAAAGATATTAGATTATTTAGAAAAAGCTCAAAGGGAAGTAGGAAGACATGCATTGGATGCAGAAGTATGGACAGCAAGGGAGGCAATTCAAGGAGAAATGGGATGGTCAAGTTTTCATATGAGAGATGCAAAAAGTAAAATGAAAATGTTTGGTAGATTGCAGTTTATGGATAATAAAAGAATAGCTAAAATAGTATTTAATTGGGTTATGAGTAAAGGGCAGGTAACAAGATGGGTGAGAAAGGTAATGCGGTATGCAAAAGATTTGGATAAAGAATTTATATCAGTATATTTGTACAAAAGATGGGATGATTGTGTTAAGAGGATTATTGAGAGTTATAGTAGTAAGGAATGGAATAAAAGAATAAATTTATTAATAAAGACTAGGGAGTTAGAGAGATGGAGAAATAGTATGGAGAGTAAAAAGAGTTTAAATATATATAGAAATAAACAGAATATTAGGTGTGAGTTAATAATATATGATAATAGTAAGGAAAGTAGTTTATTGTTTAAGGCTTGAACAGGATCTTTAGCTACAAAAGAATATACATGTAAATGGAAAAATATGGGTGATTTATTTTGTAAATTATGTAAGGAAGGAATTGAAAATATTAGGCATTTGTTAATTGAATGTAAATGTTTGAAAACAGAAAGGGTACATATAATGAAGTTGTGGAAAAATAAATATGAAAAGAGTGATTATACAGAAAGTGAATTATTGGTTTTTATGCTGGGTTTGGGAAAAGATAAGGGTGATTTAGATATAAAGGTTATAGAGTTGACAAAAATTATGTTGTGGAAATGGGATAGAGCAGATTATGGGTAAATTTAGAGTGGGGAATGTAAAAGAAAGTGGCTAACAGGTTTATCTGGGCATAATTGCTGAGATATTCTTGACTTTGTTTAAGGAGAAGCCATAATACATCACATCACATGTAATTGTGTAAAAAAAAAATCTTGATAAGGTTCCATTAAGGAATGAAAGCCAGATTATAATGTTTTGAGTGGTGTCTCTTTTTCAGAGATTGCTGGCCTGACCAGTATGGGAATTAAATCTAGTCCATTAATTTTCAAGTTTGAAACTCAAAGTAATGCTCTAACCAACTGAGCCATTTTGTCATAGGTAGTAATCAATAGAAATTTCATATATTTATCTGTGAGGTTCTTCCTGATTTCTTCATTTTGTTGAAGAGCAAAACTATATTGACTTAAGGGATTATTTGGCATTATCATGTGAGAAGCTACTTTGAATTTTCTTCTTTGTACCTCTTCCTTTTTATTCAACAATTTTGTATTTTCCTGATTGAACATATATTCATTAATATATAGATAGTCTGGTACTTTGAACACATCTGTTTTCTTTTTTTTTTAATCACCAGTTTGCATTCTTGCAGTCACCTTTCAATGGAACAACTAGTCTTATATATATATATATATATATATATTGTAACCTAATAAATGAATCAAAAAAAAAAGATATTACCATACCTGAGTAGTCCATAGAATGATCATAAGTAAAGGTTCAAAATATAACACTATCAAGAATTATAAGCAAATTATTAATAACCAGTATTTGACTCAGGTATATGGAAATCACGTGAAGTGAGTACACTAGTAATTCAATAAAATATAACTCAGGTATACAAACAGTAATCTTACCCACTTTCATTTCTTGGTTTGATGTTAAGTGCATGTTTAAACAAATACTAAGTGAATATGGTCTAGCAGGGCGCCACTAGATTATCTGAATCTAGACACGGTTATATCTGATAACCTTTTACATGTACCGGGTTTGAATCCCTTCTTGGTACTTTATTTATAATAAAATGGAAGATTTTGCTTTTTGAGCCATATCACTATATGCACTAATATTTAGGTAAAAGTAAAACCTCTATAAACCAAAGTGGAGTATACTAGACATAAATCATTTCTCAGATCTTAACATAACAAATGTGTTTCAACATTTTATAAGTTCACTAGCTCAGATTATATATAACTAATTTAGGATGGCAATTCACTCATCCTTGCATGAAATAGATGATGGGATGTGGTTATAATAATACTAAGAAATCACTAAATATTATAAAATCAATATTTATTTATGGCCTTTAAACAGTTAAACAGCTCATTAATTAAAATGTTGATGACGATGATGATGATGATAATAATAACGATAATGACAAGGGTTTCAACTACAGCTCTAGGACTAAGCCTAAACATAAAACTAAATTTTATAAAGAAATGCATAATTATTGCTTAATTTTAGCATACTTAATTATATCTTAAATAACCAATATTCAACCATTGATGATGATGAATAATCACACTTAACCAAGACTACACTTAATGAAATATATACGCCTCGTTTAATAAAACAAACTAATATTTATTACTACATTTCTAACATATACAGAAAAATTTCTAGATAAATATGAAAATTGACATGAATAATAATAATAATTGATTATATAACAATCCTCAGATTAATTTTAAGTTCTTCCCCCTTTCCCTTCAAATGTATTTTGTGTTAAGTTGGACGTCACATTAACCATGAAAAGTATTTCAAGACAAAAAATATTATCTGCTCATTAACACACATACTTAAAAAATCCAACATGTAAATAGAATAAAAAAAAAATGTTAGTAAAATTGAAAGAGCAAGTTTTTAGAAAAGAGTCTTAAATTATTTTCTCCCCCTCCCTTCCAAGCGCTGAAATCTATACTGAACTTGAAACAAAATAATCCAATATTCTAATACTACTCATTATTCCTCATTCAATCGCAATTATACACATATAAAATATCATTATGTATGTGCGTGTTTTATCCCATGATAACAAAATATTATTTAAAACCCAAAATAATAATAATATATTAGTTAAAACTAAAATCATAATACCATAAAAAAAAATGTTTTACACATTAATATTGTAAAATTAATAAACAAATCATTTTCATACATTCAAGATCATTTATGAAGCTCAAAGTTATTATTAGTAAGACATTCTTGTTTTAATCGATCTGAATAGTCTTTAAAAGTTCTTTAAATAAAAATATACCACTTTATTGCTAAAATGTTTATTAAGACTGATATCATAAAGAAAATAGATATAAAAAGTCATATTACCGATCTTTTGTTTGTGGCGAATTTTCAAGGGTTCAAACTTGTCTATATTTCTGCAGCTACTATGTGGGAACAATCTCTTTCTTGAGGTGTATAACTATTTAATGATGATGACTCTATTGAGGTTATTTGCTTTAGTGGACAATTTGGAAATCATTATATTAATTTTTCTTCTCTTCCTGTCAAGCATGTGGATGAAATACAGCAGTTGTTTTCCCATTTGTAAATTTTCTTGAGTTTAAAATCAGTTGTTGTAACAATTAATTGGACTTGATGATTAATATTTATCAGTAGATTAATTCATCTTCTTTGAATGCAGGTGAATGCTTTCTTCCTTCTATTAAAAACATCTTATTTATCTGGTCAGTTGAAAGGTGTAGAATATTATTTTAGACACATCTTTTCTTTCCTATGTGATGTGCAGCTTCCCCAGATGGTCCGGAACCGATGGAACATACATATAATTTTTCTAGCAAGCCATTTTTTTTATATTTTCAGCATTCAATTTGATAGTTTAATAATCTGAATCAATCACAATAATAATAATAATCCAAGACAGCTTTTTATATCCAATTTTTAGCTACCTTAACCAATCAGAGATAGCATCACTTGCTATTTTTGGACAAATTTGTTTTAATTAGATCTCTAATTTATTTTCAACCAAAGTATTTTTCAACTGAAAAGTTTAATCCTTTTTCCAGACACTTTTGTTTTAAAAAAAAAATAGACTCAATTCTTATTTCCTTTCTTTTGTTTTTTTTTTCTTTTTAACATCCAGGTAACACTTCAAATCTTTGAGCTTCCTTCTTTAGATCTTGATAAGACAAATTCAATTTTTAGAGTTCTGACTCATTATGAGCTTTCAAAGTGACAATCATTTACAAAAAAAAATTACTACAAAGATCGATATCTGATTAAACAGATTTCCTCTTTTAACAAAAAAAAATTGTACAAAAAAAATAATTTGACAGATTTAATACTTCCTTTTCTTTCAATATTTAAGAAATGTAAATTTTTGTATGTAATGTACACACATCCTTCATTCTTTCAAATCATTCATGAACTAACCTTAAATAATATGATTGCTAGCTTAGGAATTATAACCCAATTATTTAATTAAATCTGTAACTTTTAAATCCCACTTATAATTAAAGAAAAGCAAAATAGAAGTATAGAATAAAATGTTAGAATTGATCAAGCATAGCTTAGTTTTAAAGAAAGTTAAAATGTTGAATATTTGAAATATAAAACAAATAAATAATTTACACATACATTGCCTATATGTATGCATTATAACTTTGCTTTTTAACAGAAAATTTAAATATTAAATAGTTTAAATGTGTGTATTACCTTTCTATCAACACACAAACAAGTAAAGCATGTAATTGTGGACCCATTCTTTCTGTTTAAAGCTTTTGAAATTTTGATCTGGAAGGGTTTGAACTTGGATGCCCTACAGCTTCTTTTATGATTATATAAAATTGTGATGATGATTTTTGGTTTACCTTTTCTACATGCACATTACTATAAATTTGGCTAGTGACCAAATTGTAATGGCACAATATATATAATATTAGATTATGGGAATAGTCTGAACATATATATACAACTAAGGTAGTGTTCTCTTTAATATATTTACCACTGTATTTTCTTTTAAAATAGGCAATATTACTTTTCAGCATACATTGGCAATAGTAAGCTATATAATTAGGTATGACATGTTATTTAGAAAACCAAGACCATCATTACATTTTTCAGAATAACATGGAAATAATAATTAGACAATCACTTAGAACCTTTTAGCACATGCCAGGAGAAACAAACAGCACTATGAGTGAACTGCTATTAAGCATGGTCAAATTGGCTGTGGACCATACAAAAAATAATTTTACAGTCACATATATGATACCACTTACAAATCCTACCAGAAGAATTAGCCTTTTCTTTAAACATCTTTTTTTTTTCAACTATCAGCTGCACAACTCATTGACTGACCAATATCCTCTTTAAAACAAAATTATTAATGCTCTCACCTGTAGTCTCTGAAATGCCACTGTATTTAATTAGCATTATAGTCCATAATTAAAACTATTGTATTTTAAAAACAAGGTAAACTTTTGTAATTAGGGTCCACATTCCAGATCAAAATTAAAATGATTACATTTGAAAAATATAATAATCTCTTATAATGACTGTCTGGATTATTTTAGATAATCTCTTAATTAAACCATATTTTAATTCCACAAAAATTTAAAGATTTTTAATCACTCATTTAATTCTTTCCTCTCTCTTCTTCTTTTAACCATTTTCATAAAGGAATCCACAAACACATTCATTTGAGCGATAAAAAACTCAAAGCAATTTATGAAACAATATACCTTTTCAGTATTTAATGTCTCATTAATGAAATACACCCTATTAGATAAATCTTTTTATTATCTTTAAAATGATGTAATGTTGGCCATTGTGGCTCTTAATGTTTGTCTGGAAAATGAACTCAGTTTTATTACAGGAATGACTTCAAAAACCGATATTAACAATCTACACTTTATTTATTTGTAATATATATTAAGGCCACTAATCAAAATCATATATCATCCAAACCACATTTCAGAGATGATCTTTAATTTTCTACAAACCAAAATTAAAAAGGCAAAAAACATTCAATAAATATTTACAAATTAATAAGCACAACCACAGTGAGCTACTCCTTTGTTTTTATATCTCATCGGAGTTTGAATTTACACTGAGGGCATATCTTTTTAATTTTATATATACTTAGAAATGTGAGATGGTATAGAAGCTTTAAATGTATCTACAAAATATATTAGACATGGAAAAGAGAGATGAAGTTGAATTAGTTAAAGTGTTTATATTCAATGTTTTAAAAAGGCACATATATTATTACATAATTGACATTTAAAGAGCATATCTGAGTTAGGAATGATATGATAATCTCTAGTCTAATAAATGATTATTAATAATTATTAATATATTTATTTGAAATAGATGGTGTCAAAATTGTGAGTGAAGAAAGTTTCATACTTATAAATGAAATTGTAATAAAAATATCTACTTTTGAAATTTAAAAAAAAAAAAACTTCGCAAATTTAAAAAGTTTTGAAACAAAGAATTTCAGATTAACATATATGTATTTAAAGTAGATCTTTGCACTGTATTTCTATATAAGTAGATTTATTTATTACTACTTATCCGGGCATGTTGTATCCTAACATAAAAATATTTCTCTACTTTTTTTAAAATCGGACCCAATTTTGATAAATTATGAATTATTGTGTAATAAATTGTACCCTGTGTGGTAAAATGAAAGGCTTAATTGTTCTGATTTGAATCTCAATCGATCATTTCCGGTGCTTGAAGGTCATATGACTTCCCAAGTGATTAAATAATCAATTATTATTTTTATTACTATTTTCATATCTACTAGATTATCTTCTACTATTCAGTCTATTTATTCTATTGTATATTAAATCAAACAAATATACTGTCTTAGAATTACATTTTATTTGGTAAATAGATTACATTTTAGTATAATAAGTTCAGCTGATCCCTCTGCTATTAATATATATATATGGATATGTAATGGTCCAATAATAAGAGGGGTTAGCTTGGCCTAATGTCTACATGAATATGACTACAATATTAAATCTAATAAGTCTTTAAGCATTCCATCGTTGGATTTTCAACGAAATGGATGGTTGAATAATTGGAAAGGTGAGAAGATTGAAACCTGCCCGTAAAATTTAAGGAATTTCTATCTTAATATAAACTGAGCACTGATTATATACATGTATGGAGTTTATGACCTGAACGGAATGATGAGTGTTGGTTCTGCATGACATATGTGTATTGAGAGTTATGTCTCTTTATCACATGTTTATGGTCATGGAGATTATGTATCTTTTTCACATGCGTATGGTCATGCGTATCGGTTGCTTGAAATAGAGTAGAGAATGGATAGACTGAAAAAATCAGAATTCAAAACCCTCTTCTTATAAACATGCATTAACTTTTTAATTTCTCTATTTTTCTACATCCCGTATTTTTCCGAGATAGTTTTATCTATTTCTTTTTTCACTTTATATACTGTATTAAAATTATTTCTATATTAATTAAAATTATTTCTTTTTAAGTATAGCAAAACTGAATTTTTTATTCTTTTTCTATATTTATATAAGAAAAATTATTTTTCAAGGTTGTTAATTAATTGCTGCTTTTTTAAAAAAAAAGAATTGTTTTCTTTTTAATAATTTCAAATCTTTGTTGATGAATGTAAAAGAATAGAATTAATAAATAGGAGATTGTGTAGGATAATAAACTGAATTTGCCGCGATATTCTTAGTTTCGATTACGTAATTATATGTGTATCTTATATTACACGAACAAGAGCTCCAAGTAATCATTTTACTTTTTATTACGATTAATATAAATGACGCACAACATAAACAATAGGTCATAAAATTTACAATTCTCAGATGATTTGATCGTTCTCCTACAAAATAGTAATTCGCAATTACTAGTATAACAAGATAATTTTGCCTTAAGTTTGAAATGCAGTATAAAACTTCCCACTATGTTATATTCAAGTTACTAATTTGATTAACTCCTGCTCTAAGAATGAGGTTTTTTTTTTTTTAAGAAGTTCAACTTTTTTCTTTATTATCCACAACTTGGAAAAACTTAATATAATTATTTTCCTCCCCCCCACAACACTTTTTTCTCTCTATTCTTAATATGTATAAAACATTAAAAGTTTTATTATACTGTAACTTTGGCTGGGAATAATATAGATGGCCACTTAAAAATAACGCGCAACTCTGTAAATAAATATAGAGATATTTATTATACGTATTTACAGTACAAATTATATATACATGTTTAAATTCAATAGTGTGTTGCAGTTAATATTGGAAAAGAATACTGTGTCTTTAGGGCCCTGGCACATCTAGCCTCATGCACAGGTATGGTGATGTCTGTTGCTAACATCTTCTGGGACTTGATTATGCCTTAATACATTTCTACAATATTGTGAACAACATACTTACCGTTGAATGTCAGGCAGCTGATTTATGTTGTCTGATTACCTTCTCAATAGACCAGTATATAGGAAGATCCCTGTTCTTATTGGAAGCAATTGGGTTCACTGATCTAGATTTCCAATTGGTCTGTTTATGCCATTAGCTATTGGTTGTCTTTTATTGTTATTTCATTGGCCAGTTTTAATGTAAGTTTGATAATTTTGCAATTCCATTATTTGAAGGTAAGCTTCTGAGTTAGGATTGTTCATAACAAGATTACTTCTTGAAATCCTTACTGCCAAATTTTTTTCTACCGTACCATGTGCCTATCAAATTTGATATTTCCATCTTGTTGAAATGTGTATAAAAATGAATATACTCAAATAAAACTGTCCCCATTTTGTAAGAAAGTGGTGTAATGGAAAAATATTGAAATGCCAGCGTGAGTACAAAGATATAACTTTTAGATACATAGAGCTCATCTAATGAGTAAAGGATGTTCTGAAATCTATGCATAATAAAAGAGGATGGTCTGACATTCTGTGTTAGTGGATGGTTGTGATATGACATAGTTGTGGTGAACCATACCTTATAAATAAAAATAAACTTGAAAAATATTTATTGGCATTACAGTTATTATTCACTGTTTCACAAGGTGTTAAAATGGATAGAAACTTGTCCTTACCTCACAAAAAAGTGGTATAATGGAAAATATAGAGCTGTCAACATGGACATAGGAATTTCAAGTGTTTGATACCTCTAGTTGAACTGGTGAGTGAAATTTGTTTGTGAAATGCATCCACAGTAAGAGTCTTTGAGGGGTATTCTGGTGTTTGTTTGCTATATGGTAGAATGGAGGTGAGAGATATAGGGATAAAACGATGAAGAACCATATCTAACCTTGAGCATTATTAGATTCACTATATAATTAATACATGTTTGGAGTGCAATTTGAAAGTTATAATTGATGGTTAATCTGCTTTCAGAACAGGTTATATTTACGTGTTTAATGAGGTTCAACCTTTAGTGTTATTGTAAACTTAATAGTCCATAGATAAAGGTGGATGCCTTGGTAACAGATTAAGATTGTTGATAATTAATAATATTGGTATGGTTTAAGTGTTGTCAGGTTTTACATATATCATCATTATCATCATCAACCATTATCAATCAACTGCAGGATGAATGTCTCTCCAAGTTCAATCCATCTTTTCCTATCTTTAGCTTCTCTTCTCCACATCACCCCTGCACACTTTCTTATTTCATCCAACCATCTCACATGTGATCTCTTTCTGAGTCTTTTACAATCTCTTGGAATCCAGTTTAAAATTCCAATTGTCCACCTGTTATCATCTCTTCTAACAATATGTCCAGCCCAACTCCACTTCAGTCTTTTCATTTTTTCAATGAGGTCAGTAACACCTGTTTGCTCTCTTACTCATACATTGCACTTTCGATCCCTTCTTGTTATTCCCAACATGCATCTCTCCAGACTTCTTTGAGTGATCTGAAGTCTCTGTATTGCTCTTTACATATATATTAATTCTAATCTCATGGATAAATGATGAATTTATAGTATTATCTCCAGGAATTTCCATGCAGTAAAAATATAATAACTAAAATAGCTGACGTTTCAGTACAATAACAAATACTTTTCTTAGAACTTTTTCCATAAATTATAAGAATGTGTGTAGTGAGATTTAAAAACGTTATTATTGTCTTTTGTTATTTTCTCCTCATTCTCAAAATTCTATTGGTTGAGAAGTTTTAAAAATATTTTATCCTCCAATAGCTTTTTCCGAATATTGTTAATTTTCTTTAATTCACACTTTTCATTTATGCTCTTAGGCTTTTTAAAAATCTCTATAGCTTCCCTTAGTAGTCACTGATCATATTATTTGATTTTTGCCAGAATATTTTTTATTAAAATTGAGGCCATGGTTAGTTAATTTAATGTGTGAATAAATAGCTGATGAATTAGGTTTTTTTCTAACTATCAAAATGTGTTCTTCCTTTCTTATGTTTATTCTATGATTGGTCTGTCCAATGTATGAATGTAAACAAATTCATGGAGTTTCATATACACTGTGACACTTCAAAAGATTTTTATCTTTAGGGTGAGGAAATAATTTTTTTTTATGTAATATAAATTATGTGGATATTATTTCTCTTTAAAAGGCCTAAGAGTATAATGAAAAGTATGAATTAAAAGAAAATTAACAATATTTAGAGAAAGCTATTCGAGAATAAAATATTTTTTTAAAACTTCTCAACAAACAGAGTTTGAGAAGGGAAAGAAAATAATAAAGGAAAAGAATAATAATTTTAAATTTCACCACATATATTCATAATGATTTCACAAAGATGAAGCTCTGTGGAAAGTACTCATTGTTGTACTAAAATGGCAGCTATTTAACTATTATATTTTTATTACACAGAAACTCCTGGGAATAATGCTATGAATATATATATATGAAAAACAAAAAACAAGTTAAAAACTTGCTAACGCTTGTATTTATGTCAACAGATGGCATTCTACCAAAAACACCGTCAAGCATATGTTTACATAAACATCAGAGCAAGCATTCACTATCTCTAACTTTAATTCCACTTTCAGAGCAAGCATTCACTATCTCTAACTTTAATTCCACTTTCAGATCATGATTTCAAGCTATTTGCTATCATCAGTGAAAGACAGGAATAAGAAACTAGATCTAAACACAAACTCTGAGTGTTTATGAAACAGTTTCTATTCAGCTTGCAAGCGTGAATTTTTTAGACATGTAATGTCTTCAAACTCAGCATAAAACACCATCTGTTGACAAAATACATGCGTTAGCAAGTTTTTAACTTGTTTTTTGTTTTTCATAAATGTACCTTTGAGGTCTTTCTAGCAATGATATATATTGCAGAGGCTTCTACTATGTGGTGATGCTGAACTGATATCAGACCCATATAGCTATCTGGCTTGCTATGCTGAGTTTGAAGACATTACGTGTCTAAAAGATTCACGCTTGCAAGCTGAATAGAAACTGTTTCATAAACGCTCAGAGTTTGTGTTTAGATCTAGTTTCTTATTCATGTCTTTCACTGATGATAGCAAATAGCTTGAAATCATGATCTGAAAGTGGAATTAAAGTTAGAGATAGTGAATGCTTGCTCTGACGTTTATGTAAACATACGCTTGATGGTGTTTTTGGTAGAACGCCATCTGTTGTCATATATATATATATAATTAAAACAAATTTATTTAACACAGTATTCAAAATTAATACAATACAAAATATAATCAAAATAAAAGTAATAATAAGAATATATTAAATAAATTAAAAAGTGATTAATGAATTTTTATTCCTTTTATATCTAATCAACAAGCTAAATTAATTAATAAACTTTATAGTGGTTTGTGTAGGATTTCTTATTTCTCTTCAAATAATATAAATGATATGATAAATAACTCTAAAATCAAGATTTCTAAGTTTGAATTAAGTTCTGTTATATATATATGTTGGAATGTGGTTGTGGAATGAAATATATAGAGGAATCAAAATGTACATTACAAAAATGATATAATGATCTTAAGACATTATATGAACGTGTACAGAAAGAAAATATATTTTCAGTAAATATGAATACTCCATTAATTATTTTTGATCATAATAAAGCATGTAATTGTGGTTTTAAATTTAATAATAGAGATGTAAAAATTATTCAAATTGAAAGATGTAATGAAAAACGTAAAATTAAGGAGGCAATGATGATATCTAGGAATAGAGATGGTTTAATGAATAAACAATCACCTAATATAAAAACAACAGAATTGTGGGAAATTTGAATGGATTGAATGATGGGTAATGCAAGTTTTTATTTTTTGTACATTTGTATTAATGGTTGATAAAGATTGTCAGTGAAACAATTGAAAGTACTTCTGGTAAAGAATATATTATTTAATTTTGAATGCTGTGTTAAATAAATTTGTTTGAATTATTATTACATGATTTAAAAATACAGACATTTATTGGTTATATGTATATATATATTGTACCGGTCAAAACATGTTTATCCATCTAACATGAGCTGGAACTCACAAAATGTACTTCAAACCCAGTCAAGCCCGAGATTTAGGTCAAGGACCAGCCTGGATTCGAACCCACTCTCTAAGCCCAGATCTAACACCTAATGAATAACATAATAGTGATGGCACATGAGAATTAATCTTAATCCGGCCGACTAGCAAAGCTGAGCAAAACAATGAGACATCTATTAACTATGACTATATTAAAATATACATAAGCATGGCTGTAATATGTGGAAGTGGAGGAAAAGGAATTCAAACTACTCAAATAAGTTAGACAATAAAATATATTTTAATATACTGACAAATTATTATACATTTATAAATTAATTATATACATTAGTGTGTGCGTGAATGAGCAAGCGGCAGATAATTACATAGTGTCATTCATGCTATTATTTCTCATATGCTCTTTATTAGCTCAATAATATATTACAAATAAACACACATCTTTGGTGGGTCCAATATTAAGATGCCAATCAGTTATTAGAAAGAATTACATAATACTGCCATTAACGCTTTGATTTACGGTTCAGAAACATGGTGACTAACATATATTTTTGTAGGAGCATTCCGAAATTCATTATACATATGATATACACTATTTTCACACCACTGAGGTTGTGAAAATAAGCAAAATATATTTGAAAACATTTGATTATATTTGAATCTATGACAAAATATTTAATGAAAAATTATTTTAACAATAGTAAGACGAACGCTTTATTTTCCCCAAGGCACATACTCTTAAATATAGAAATAAATCAATGATGGTGGGACTGTATAAGACTGAAATAAATTTAATTAATAAAATGGAAGTAATTGGCATTTATATATATATTTTAAGCAGAGTGCAATTTTACTATTAGAGCATTAAAACTGGGTCATGAAGCAAAAAAAATAAATATACGAGAAGTTTGCGGTGCTGACATTATAACCAAGAAATAACAGGAAAAGTTGTGCTTCTGAAAAAAAGATGAAGTGGATGGGCATACCATGTGCCAGACTTAGGGATCATCACCAGAGGTCTTTTTATATGAAGAAATGGATGGGCATAGTGTGTGACAGACTTAGGGATCACCGCCAGTGGCCTTTTTATATGAACAAATAATATGCATAGCGTGTGCCAGACTTAGGGATCACCATCAGAGGCATTTTTATACGAAGACTTGAGAAGAAATCTATGGGTTCAAACTTGTCGTAACCCCCAGGTTAAGAAGCACATATATATATATATAATACAAAGATCGGCTAAATGTCAGTAACACAGTATGACTGAATGTCCCTAATGACATGAAATATAATTTACTGCTTTAAAAATAAATGACCCTTGTTTGAATACCATAATTTAGACAAATAATACGCTATGCAGTTATATATATATAGAGAGAGATTTTCTTAAATAAAATATACGTTAAGATTTTGCTTAGTAAAAGAAACATTAAGATTTACCCCCATCCCTTTTCTGCTATTTAAAATAAATCAATCCCAACTTCGTTAATTTTACAATAAATGAAATATATAAGTACTTTATTTGATATTTTAAGCATAGACTATTTTAAGAGTATAAAAAAAAAAAAACTAGCAGTTATATAGAAAACAAATAATCGGTCACCTTTTTAGAAATGAATAAAGAATATTTTAAAATTTCAAAGCGTTAATTAGCCAAAGTTCTGGATTCTCCGGGTAGAAAATCCAGAGTTAAACAAATATATTTTTATAATAAACCAACATAAAATGTTGACTCATAAAAAACAAACTGGTGAACATATTAATTTATAATGCATTATATATATATATTTTAAGAGGATGTTAATAACCTTTTCATGAAGGTTTAGAAGAAAAAATGAAAGAAAAAGATTTTTAGAAATTAAGCTCGCCAGGTTGTGAGATTGACATTTTAATAATAAGCAAGCAGATATATAAATCAAATAATAAATACATATAAATAAATGACCACACTAAAGTTAAGGAAAGTTAAGAGCATATGAGATAGGATTAGATATAAAGAAATCATTTGAGAGCAAATTTACATTCACAGATTTATATAAAAAGCAAAGTTAAATAATACATGAGAAATCTTGATTAGTAGAATTTGAGATTAATTAATCAAGCTAGATTTAGTTTCAAAGGTGGCGGTTTGGAAGTTACCTTGCAATTTCAAGAGTCCAATTTAGTACAGCACGTGCACAGCAATTGAAATGCAAGTTCTTCAGTAGTAGCAACTTCTATTAGCATTCTAAAGTTCTTTTTTTAGATCTTTCTTCATTTCAGGACAGCAGGATATTACAGCAGTGGCAGATGATGACCCGAACAGGACCAAGAAGGATGGTGGATTTACTGCTACATCATTTTAAGTTTCAAGCGACGTGTAATATGTTTACAATCCATTCTCTCAATATTAACTAATCTCACCTGCGACTCAAAATTCAGTCATTTTATACTTTTTCTTTATCGGTTGTTTTTGAAGATGCAACAGTAAGATAACATCCAAAAATAAATTCAAATCTATTTCCAGATTAGAAATAGATTTGACAACATGTTTTTAACAAAAGTATCTCTAATCTTAATCCCATTTTAAGTAAAAACTTTAATTAAAAATACCTTCCCCAGATTAAAACAATAGTGTTTCCAACCCTTAATTATTTTTAGACAATCAACTGTAGCATCTTCCATATTGGATTTTATAAAAATATACAGTTTAATAGAAAAAGTACTTTAAAAAGAAAAAGTTTAAAAAATGACGTATAATAAAATATTTACAAAAAAATCAATATTTTGTTAGTATTTTGCTCCTATATATATATATTTGAGCAGCACCTATGTATTTTAATAAAAAGAATTAATCATAAAATTAATAATAATAAAAATGTTAATTGAAAAGTTAAAATTTTATAACCTAGGCGCGCATCTCAAATACATACATAAAATATATATACATGACAAAAGGAGCGGGATGGGATATAGGGTTTAAACACAGGTTAGTAGGTAGAAACATGAAGCACAATCTTAAGCTAAGATTGACTGCTTCAATATATATATATATAGTTGTAAATGATTATGGCTGGTTCAACTCCACAACATGAAGACAAAAAGCAACACATTAAAAATGAGTTTAGTGATGTCTATACAAACCAGTCTATGAACATACATATATGTCAACATATATCAATTAATCGTCTTTTACTTTGGCATTATACAATGTTATCTTTATTGTTTGAAAAGCTTTCTTTCTGAAACATTTCAGTAGTTTGCCTAATTGGAAATACAAGCCAATTTACCTGCACTATTGCCCATATCTGAAACTAATTTGATAGCATTCATTTTTCTTTTGTCATATTTATGTCACATGCAGTAAGATTTAGTAATTAATAAACACCTTAATAAATTCCTGAAGTCCTATCCAATATTCCCAAAATAAAATCATGTTTGTGGTTTTAATAAATGAGGAGTTTTGATCTTGAAAATAACACATCTGGTTCTTCAGTACCTAATGTACCTTCTAACAATAATCATTTATCTCTCTGTTATACTGACAAGCTATCTCTCAAACTGATTTTTTGGCCTTAATTGGCAAGAAAATTGAAATACCATGATTATAGTTTGCAGAATGCTTCTCAGAAGCATATTATGTATATACTACCCTAGTACTGCCATCTATTGCAAACTTAAATAATCAATGGATATTTATATGGCAGTGCTTAATAAATTCCTATTCATTGTTATCTTATTCATATCCCCAGATTAATTTCAAGTTTTCACCAGTGAGAAAATTTAGACATGGATTTTGTATATCTGAACTTTCTGAGTCACATGCACCCTTAATTTAGCTGCCATTTAAAACTACTTTTTGTATAAATAGTTTGAAATTTAAGGAGATTTAATGTTTAGTTCTTGCCTAGTCATGTAATGCTTTTTTTGACTTATACAGATCCTTGCCAAAATATAAAGATGCCTTTGAGGCACAATAATACATAGTTACTGAATTGATGTCAGATAGATATCTATGCAAGAAAGTTAATTTTAATTCAAAATATTAACATGTTTTCAAACTTCAGACTGGTATCTTGATAGGATAAAAATTGTCAAATAGACTGGTGGGTGAATGGTTTGGTAGATCATAAAAATCCAGATAAACACAGATTCAAACTGCTTACTGATAAAAGTTGTAATCCAAAAACAGCTGCATATAAGAATAGATCACCACTAGGTAGGGATTGAGTAAGTATTACTATCTAACAGCTATTGATTACTCAAATCTACACTAGGTGGCAAAAAGAATAAACAGTTTGTTCTTGAAAGCATTGTATAAGCTGGTTTATGTAATTTTTTCAAATATACAACTGTTTAATTCACTTTGATATATATATATATATATATATATATATATATATATATATATATATATATATATATATATATATATATATATATATATTGTTTTATAGTCCCCATTATCATTAGCAACCATTTATAAATGTATATGGGTCTTCTAACTATAAAAAGATATAAAGTGCCATGTAAAATAATTAGGAAAATTTTATGAATTATGAATATTATAAAGTTTTAATGGAATTTTTTATGCATTCAGTTTACACTAGCAGTTTCTAATTGGTACATTGCCTAGTTATATCATAGCTGAAAGCCAAACAATAATTTCTAATTGATTGGTTGCCTAGTTACATCATAGCTGAAATCCAAAAGAATTTTTAATTGATTGATTGCCTGGTGACATTATAGCTGAAAGCCAAAAAATAAACACATGGAAAATCCTATTGAAACATTCAAAAATATATGTATAAAATTTAAAAACAATGCATTTAGATATATATAATAAAATGGATAATAAAACATCTCGTACTGAAGAGAGGAAAACAACCAATCAAGAAATGAGTTTTAAAATGACCGTACAATCTGTTATCTACAAATACAAATGCATATAGAAGCATGATGGTTCATTTTTCTGCTTACTTGATGTTTTATGATTTTGTCTTTTAATTTCTTCAGCAACAAATTTTTCTTTCTGCAAAAGCATGTGGAACTGTAACTCTCTGATGTATTGCATTCTCTGTCATATTTTTGCACTTCTTTAGAATTTGAGATAATCTTTATAATGTAGACAGAATCTAGCTTCTCCCATGAAAACTATACTCAAGTTTAGTATAAAACTTCCTCCCATGAAATATTGCATTTTTCATTCATTTTACATGACCAATCCAAAGGAGGTGTGATTTTAAAATGGATAATTAGTATATAAATAAATTAAATTTATAATAACCATACATATCACTGAAAAGAAATATATGGTAGTTGGATTATGTATTTTGCTTTATAATAATAAACTTATGCAGTATGTCAAAAACCAAACATCAGACTACAGCAATATATAGATATTACCATATTTAAATTACGAATGCAAGATTTTAATCGAGAATGAAAAATAAACATTTTTTTAAAATATGCTAAAGCTTACCTTGCACACATAGCAAGACCGGGGATCAAATCCTGGAAAGTAAATAACTATATATTACTAATTATGATGTTTTATCTCAAAAACCTGATACTTGGATATGCCCAAAGCAGTGTGTAAATATATACATTTATGCATATCAATGTAGAACATGATTATTGCCCACTAACTCCATTATGTATGCCTTTTATTCCTATTGCATAATGAAATATATAATATAGTAGTGAGTCAATTGTATGCTTTATTTGCACTGGTATATGCGACTAAACAAAAAAATTAATTAAGCACTTCAGTGGTTTTGTTAGCCATTTTAATATTATATATATATATATAGCAATAAAAATAATAAATATAATGGTAATAAACAATTATATATAGTCTTTCAATCCGCAGAAGTAATGGAAGCAAAATTTCGGGATTCATAGGATTTTAGTTATCGACGTTTGCTTCCGTTCTGTTTTTGAATTTAACGGCAGTTGAAACAGGTTGAAGAATTAACCAAAAGTAGATTATATTTATTATTTTTATTGTTATTACAATAGTTTTTTAATTAATGGACATTATATATATATATATAGCTTAAATAGTTAAAGGATATATTAATGCCATGTTCTCAGAGAAAATAATGAAAATCTGAGCACATTTGTTACAGGAAATAACAAGTTACAACAAATTAAGCTAAACACTACAAATAAATATTGCTGCTCTATATGATTTGATGCTCAGGTAGATTGCAAACTCTAGAACTCAAAATTCATGGATTACATTCTTCCATTTGTATTCTGATGCTTGTAAGCTTCCAAACAATAATCCGTTTATTTATTTCTTTTTATAAGTAATATCTAAAGATTTATTATGCTCCAAATAATAAAAACGTCTTCATTTATATATATATGTGTGTGTGTGTGTGTGTGTGTGTAATGATTTGTTTTAGAGATACAATATTTAAAACAGGCAAAACTCACTATATGTATTGCCACAAACAGCAAGCTAAAGTAATCAATGGATGCCAGAAGGCTTGTGCATAAAATCCCCATCTAGTGCCTACTCATCCAATATCCCCAGACGAGTTTCTGGCTTGTGGCCTTCGTCAGTGAGAAGCCTTGGATCTGAGAGCACTGCACCTAGATATTAGGATCTAATGCAACCCTCCAGCAACCACCTTTTATCTCCATTTAACTACAAAACTACGAGCCTTAAACTGAAAACACCTTAATGTTTTCAATCCAAGCCCATTAGCTTATATAGTCATATGGGTCTGAACCCAGTTAAATGGATATAAAAGATGGTTGCTGGAGGGTTGCATTAGATCCTAAGATCTAGGTGCAGTGCTCTCAGATCCAAGCCTCCTCACTGACAAAGGCCACAAGCCAGACACTAGTCTGGGGATATTGGATTAGTAGGCACCAAATGGGGATTTTATGCACAAGCCTTCTGGCAACCATTGATTACTCTAGCTTGCTGTTTGTGGCAATACATATAATGAGTTTTGCCTGTTTTAACAACAGTTATACACAAGCATAAGATGTGGTAGTCATATGATGTTTATTAGATACAATATTTACAATCTTGGCAGATGAAATTAAATTATATCTCTTATTCCCAGGAGATGATAAAGTCAGTTAGCCAAGCCAGTGTTTGATGTCAAAGATTGAGGATAACAAGAATTCCCTGATTACAGATCCAGAATGCCATTTGATGACAATTTCTTATTTAGGTACCTACAACTACAGATCACTTTCATGTAAAGGAAGATGGCATGACTTATAAAAAAAAAACTAGCTAATATTAAATCGACATTGTTAGACTTTGTGACGTAAGAAGACAAGGTGAAGAGATAATTGATTTAATGAATGAATAAATTCTTTACTACATTGGCAGCATATGTGAAGTAAAATTCACTATAAATAAAAAGTGGAATAGCATTATGGAGATTGATGGAGTATCATACAGAAGGCAAAATTAGTTATTCAAATTTATGCTCCAACAAGTTCTCATTGTGATGAAGAAATAAAGTATTTTTATATGGATGTACAAAAGGTTTTTGATTAGACCAAACAATAGTTTAAAAGTGTCATAGGGGACTTTAACGCTAGAATTGGTAAATAATGAAATATGAAAGTACTGTGAGTAAACTGAGCTATGGTGATAGAAATGGGTGAGGGCACAGACATATGGAGTTTGCAGAAAAAAACCCCAATGAATTTGTTAAAGAAATTTGAGAAAGAGCAACTAGTGATTTATAAACATATGACAGTGAGTTGGCAATAAAAACAGTAAAAAAGAATAAAAGACTCAAAAGTATAAAATAGTGTATTGTAAGAAAAATTGTTCTCCCAGTAAGAAGAAAAGATGGAACTTTTTCTAAAAAGAGAAGTAACATCCTCAACTGTGGAGAAGAGATCTATAAAGTATTTTATAGTAATAAAAAACAATCACAAAAAATAAACAAACAAAGTCTTTTTTATAGTTATTACATCTTATATAGTCAACATTTTAAATGAAGACATGAAATATACAATGAAATCTATAAAGAGAAAAGCTCCAAGAAATAATGGAATTGTTAGTGATATTTTTAAAAAATTAGGTAAAGGAATACAAACATTGTTTGCAAATTTATATTCCAAACTTGAAATGATAAAGATCTACCAGATGATTGGAAGAATGCATTAGAAAGATTGACGTTTAAGAAATGTATACAAAGATATTAGAGATCTATTAATTTTCCATCGGTTTTATGCTAATTTACCAAGATGATTACAATTCATATACAGCGAACTTTGAATTCTAAGCAAGCAAAAGAATAAGCAGGTTTAATGGTGGCTTTAACCCACAGTGGATTATATCCAGACATTAAGAGAAGTTATAGAATGGACCAATGAATATGAGTGGTCATTATGCTTTGGATTTGTAAATTGTTAAGTCATTTGATTTTATAAATTTTTCGATGATGATTTTAGACAAACAATATAGAGCCTGAATTTGGCCATATTCTGAAGAATATCTAAATGCAACAGAAGTGAATTAGATTAAATAGTGATACTAAAAAGATTAAGATAGATAAGTGTTTAAGATAGGGTGATTCCATAGTTCAAAAACGTTTTATAGCTATATTTTGTGGTTAAAAATGGGAGGCTAAGAGAATAAAAGTAAATAGAGACTACTTAAGTCGTCTAGATTTGGCAGAAGATATAGTTGTATTTGCAAATAATGTTTCAGAGTTTGAAAGTGAGAAATTAGAATTAAGATAAATATCAAAACGACTAAAATAATATCCAATGGATTTTTTCAGAAGAAAATAAAGATTGATAACAGTGAATTTAAAAATATTAGCATTTAAAAATACAGATGAAAATATAATGGATGATATTGGGTGGATTGATTTTGGTAATAATAACAATATTAAAAGGAAATATGCTTACTAAAATGAAAGAATATTAACAGTTTTATTTTACCAGTTCTCACTTATGGATGTGAAATCTCACAATAAAAGATGAAGACAGTATATTACATATAACAAGAAGTGATTAAAAAAATATATAAGTAAGAGAACATGCAGATGTCTTGACATCATTGAAAAGACTATAAAACGAACATAGATCTGAGCTGGACATATTGCTAAAAGTGATGATACTAGATGACCAATTGAAATTATAAACAGGACCCCAAGAGATTGTAAAAGACCTAAAAACAGACCATATGTGAGATTGATGGGTGAAATAAGGAAAAAAGACTGGTATGCTGTGGAGAGAAAGAGCTATAGATCAGAGAAACTGGATTAAATTCAGAGCTATAGATCGATAATGGTTGAAAATGATAATGCCCAAGACTACAGTTAAATATATTTATTAATAACTGCAATGAAAAGTTATAAAGTTTTAATAATTATATTGGTAATTATATAAGAATATACTCGCAATTTTTATTTAGTATTCTTAACGACGATTAAAAGTAATTTCATTCCATTTTCATTGTTCTTTATGCGTTTCAAAATTTTTACCGGAAATTTGGCAATTTTTCCAAAACGAAAGCTGGAATAAATGAATACAGGGTATTCTTAGGTCAAGGTTATCCATCAATTAAACTTGAAGAAGAATTGGGATATATTCTTTCAACTCTAACTTGTAAATATTTATACGACGTTTCTGAATTGGAAACTCTGATATATGTGTTACCGTGTATGCTTTAATATTGCGAAAAGTTTTTATTACGTTCTTTTATTTATTTACAGTATTGTTCAGTCGCTCTTGTCACGTGACTTCTATTTCTCGAGTGACAGATTAAACACAATAGCTTATTGTTAATTGACTACAGTATGTTTTTTTTTAACTCATTTGATAATCGATCCGAATAATTATTATTTTTAACTCAAAAGTCAACCACTGTCACTACAGAGTGACATACTCAGGGCATGTATTTACAAGATCAATTTTCATTAAAGTTTATGAAGTACCTCTATATGAAATGTTATGAATACACTGTGTTAATAAATTTATACACAATAGTAAAGTGTTACCTTCAGTAATCAAATATTAAGATAGTCCATACTTTGGGTATTTTCTCAGAAGTGGACTCTGAGAGGAAAACTCTTACGAAGAAGAGATTGGAGTGGGAATTTCTTCATTTTAAATCAAAGGATAAAAATTTTGTTGTGCAAATACACAATATGATAACAGTACACAGAAATCATGCAAGGCAAAAGGTATTCATCCCACCTGAGCCCTTTAAGTATTAAAAATAGCAAGGTGAAAAAATTATTTATTGAAAAGTAGTTCGTAAGATGTTCATGCATTGGAAGTGATAACTGGAGTTGCCATTCATACACCTCAAGCTTTGGAAACTGGTCTTCGAACATTGCATCAAATTATTCTCCAGTGTAAATAATGATCGGATAATTTATTGCTCAAGAATTCCCTCAAGAATTTGGAACACAAGAAGTGACCAAGCTGGGTGTTGATCCATTGATTATGAGTTCCAGGGTCTGCTACTTAATTATTGCACCAAACCATTCAAGGTCCAAAAGTTCATAAGATGATTGAGCACTGAGAACTGAAATGGTTGTTAACGGATCTTGAACTGTAGAATCTGCCATTCTACCACAGCACCAAACCACATAGGGGAACAATCATTGCTTGAAAATTTGTAAAAAGTTTGAGCATTGGAAATGACAAATGAAGCTGCTGCCATTAGAGCTTTCTAATTACAGATTTCCTGTGTGTTTGGTAAATAATCAGAACATTAAATATATGATTTTAAACACTTCATATGTTACTGGGACAAATTTGCAAGCAGATTCTAAAGAACTATTTAAAAATAAATTTGCAAATATGTTTAGCCTTTTGCACATCAATACCAATCTGTCCTGTCTGTTAAAAGGAGATATCCTCTTTTTTCTGACCTTCAATTGTATATGCTGTAAATAAATCAAGCACCGATATCTGATATTAGTGGTGATCTTAGTTTGTGAATCAATCAAACGTGTTGGTCCATAAATTGTTTTAAAAATGAGGTATGTTCATTCTCGGAATGTGAAAAATAATAAATAAATAAAACTAATTGAATGGCTTTATTGAGAATTCATAAGAAATTCATTCCCCAGGTAGAATTAATCCAAGGAACTCTCATTCCAGAGATTGCTCTACCATGCACTAAACCAAAGCTGGGTAAATTGTATCCAAATGGCCGTACTGCTTGAGAGTTCATGAAAAGTAAGAGACCTGGAAATGGCAGTATCAGAATCGATTCTGGACCCCACGCTCCAAAAATCTGACACTTTACTACTGTGCTAAATCCCACAGAGCTGAAAATAACTAAAATTAACAGTTATCTCATTTTACAAAATAATTGTAAAAGCCTTCTACGTCTTGCTTTATAATTTTTGACCCAGTGGCCATTTTTAATCATTTAATCTATAAACTTTCATTGCATTTAGTCACATTTATTTTAATTACAAAATTTTCTCAAACTTAACCCAAATCATTTGATGTTTGATCATATATTTGTACCATATCATTATTATTTGTTAGGGGTTTGATGCACTGGAGAAATGGCTGTCTCTGATGCCAGAAGGTCTTAGGTTCCAAGTATTAAACTGTTTGATTAGTATTAGCGATAAAATAAAAATAATCACACGACTTTATTGTTCAAAAGATCATAAGAAGTTCAAATGCTGGTAGTGGCAGAACTGGAATCAATCTACCAGTGTTATATTTCAGAACCTGGTGCTGTATCACTGCTCTAACCAATGTAATTAACCAATAAACATCACATGACCACCATCTCTTATGCTTGTGTATAACTGTTGTTAAAACAGGCAAAACTTGCTATACGTATGCCACACACAGCAAGCTAGAGTAATCAATGGATGCCAGAAGGCTGGTGCATAAAATCCCCATCTAGTGCCTACTCAGCCAAGGCTCCTCACTGACAAAGGCCACAAGCCAGAAACTAGTCTGGGGATATTGGATGAGTAGGCACTAGATGGGGATTTTATGCACAAGCCTTCTGGCATCCATTGATTACTCTAGCTTGCTGTGTGTGGCAATACGTATAGTGAGTTTTGCTTGTTTTAAGGTAGATTATTGTTAGAAATAAATTTATACATCAAACTTTTCTTTCTTCATTGCCATATCATGTTTAGTGTGATGGTCAAGTACAAAAGCTAAAAGTTTTTGGATCTAAGTGTAACCTTTTCTTTTGCATAAATGTTGTTACCTCCCAAGCAATAAACCAATTAATGCTTAAACTTCCTGCATCTAAGCTGAACTCAATTCCTTCCTTTGCTTAAATGCAAGCAATAAACCACTTAATTATTAATACTTAAAGTTCTTAGATCTAAGCTCAACTCTTTCCTTTATTTTTCTTGAATGCTGTGACCTCCTAAGCTATAAACTAATTAATGATTAATGCTTAAAGTTCCTGTATTTAAACTGAACTCAGTCCCTTTCTTTGCTTAAATGCAGTGATTATCCAAGCAACAAACCACTTAATTATTAATGCTTAAGGTTCCTGGATTTAATTTCAACCTTTTCCCTTCTTTTGCTTAAATGCTGTGACTTCCCAAGCAATAAACTAAATAATTATTAATGATTAAAGTATCTGTATCTAAGCAGAACGCAGTCCCTTCTCTTTTCTTAATTCAGTAATTTCCCAACCATCAAAACACAATTATTAATGTTTAAAGTTTCTGAATCTAAGGCTCAACTCTTTCCCTTCTTTTGATTAGAAGTGGATACCTCTCAAACAACAAACCTCTTAATTATGAATTCTTAATTATTCTTATCATAGTCTTATTTACTAACACATCTAAATAAATATGAAGGAAAAAGAAGATAGGCATTATTCTTCCCTTTGTTTTTACATTTACCTTTTGCACAAAAAGAAGGCATTTTTTTCTGATAAATGAAATTTAAGATTGTTTCATTGATATTATTACAGTATTGGAGTTTTTAAAAAAGTGCTCAAAATGCTGCAATAAATATAATTTGAGTCAAGTGTTGGTGGTCGAGAGGTCAGCACAGCTTCCTTACAAGCAGTTGTCCCGGGTTAGTGGGTTCGCATCCTGGCCGATGCTGTGACACATGGAAAATATATATATACAATTTGTAGAGTGTGCAACTGTTGCTATAGATATATTTTATAAAGAGTACTAATGTCAAAATAATGCTTTTTCAGATATACTTCTATATACATAAATTAGTAAGCACAGACCTCCATGTAAGAATGGACTGTGAAGTCCTTTTAACAATTGAATCTGTTTACCTTATTCAATTGTACTGTTTTTGTTAGTTATCCAGATTGGATATATTTCGTCGTCCCTCTCCTCCTTCCAGATCCATAGTTGCCTCCCCTCCTTCCAGATCCATAGTTGGCGCAAATTTTAATAATCGTAGACTTTTTTTTTTATTACTTTCGATAAATAAAGTTTCTGTTGGGTGTTGTTTTGATGTAATGATAGGGGTGGTAGAATCCGGATCTTAAGATTTGTAGATTGCGTCGAGCTCTGCCATCTTCCAGTACCCAAACTTAGTATGAACCCTCAAATAATAAATCACTCGATTCATGTTTTGAATAATATTTATTAATTATTAAATAAAATATTATTTTCAGTATGTACAAAAAGATTGTCTCGAAATGATAAGAAATAAATAAATAGAATTTAAAAAAATAAAAAATACAGAATTAATTTTATTTAGTCGAATTAAATTTTTAAAATTAGTACATTTGAAAAGACAACTCTAGTATTAAATTATTTAGTCACCACTTATGAGAGCGAAAGAAAATGATACAATTAGCAGCATATAATGAGATTAATTTAATTAATAACACTTTGATAAACCATTATTTATTCAAGTAAAGTTTTTGTTAATTCTTAATTGAAAATTATATAAAACGGAATGTTTCATACGGTACAAAAATAAAACTGTCACTAGATGGCAGCAGGCAATCCTTCTCATCGGTGTTGCTTTCCAGGAGAATAATAGTTTTATTTCCAGCTAATTAAAATAATTAAATTTTTGTAATAATATTCATTATAATTTGAAAATAATTGCATATTTAATATATTAACTGGTTATATAAATACAAAAAATATTGCTAATTTTGCTTTTAAATAAACACATTTTGCAAATATTCCTTCCACAATTTTAATACTTTAATTACTTATTTACATTTTTATAAATAATCTTTTGTAATACTTTTCTTTTAAATGTATATATAGTACATCATTTTATCATAATAGTCGACTTTATTATTTAACTGTAGATCATGATATTAATTGTAGACAAGATCTGGAAGACCAAGTTTGATGCCTGAGACAATCCTTTAAAACCTATGCATTTTAAAATTTATGAAGATCTTATATATATATTTAAAAACCAGTCAACACTTAGACAATCCTAATATCAATAACAATCAACAATCTCAATATGTTGCCAAGGCAACTTCCTTTTAACAATAAAAGTGGAATCCTACCTTTATTAATGATCCAATATATTTATATTGGCACTAAAGATTGCAACTTGACCATAGAGATTGAAATTATTGTCACAAAGAAGTTTAAATAAACCTCTTTAAACAGGTAAATATAACCTAATATATATTAATAGAATAGTTGAGTAGCTTTATTAGTTGAGAATCATAAAAATTTTGATTACCGGAAGTACCAGGTCAATTGATTCTAGGATCCCACATTTCAGAGACTGATATTCTACAAGGTACTAATCTACACAGAGTAACATATATTGAAATGTAATGACTCGTTTTAGAGCCTATTTCAGTTTGGCACCTGGATAGAAATCTTGCATCTCACCTATGGAATCAGACCCGAATGCTAATAAGCAAACATTTGATGTTTTTACTGCTTTTATATACCTATCCAATCAATTTAAAGCACCAATTAATTTTTTCAATGACGGTTTAATTGTTGGTAAGGCCCTAAATGCTCATATTTGTGGCATACCTTTTTTTACTTCAGACAGAATTGTAGTAATATAAAACCTGTACTATTCATTAGAGTAGAGATTATTCACTTAATGAATAATATTTCTGTAGTGTAATTTTTACTATACCATTCTCACGCAAGATTGCACTAGATTTCTATTCACTTTTAATACTTTGTAGAGGTGTATAATCGTAAATATATGACCGAAGATATGTGAAAAAGATGTAGGATCATATTTCTGTAATGTTATTTTCACTACACCACTCTCTCGCATGGTAAGGACTGATTTCTATTTACTTTTAATACCTAGTACAAGGTTAATCATAAACATATAACCAAAGTTTATGACTATTTAAGTTAGATAGCTAGATTTGAAGACATATGGATGTTTGAAAATTTCAGATTTTCTATTTAATAGGTAACTATTAGATAAATACCGGAGCTTGAACTGATATTTTTAGATCTAATGCCTGAATATCCTAGTGCCTCACTGATGACAGCCAGAGCTAGAAACTGGTCTGAGGATAGGGATATTCAGAAAAACTTAAGAATTATTAGCACGCTCATTATATAAAATATAATATAACCAAAGATGTGAAAAAGATGTATGATCATATTTCTGTAGTGTAATTTTTACTACATCATTTTTATGCAAGATGGGGACTCATTTTTAACACTTTGTGGAGGAGTGTAATCATAAATATATGACTAAAGACATGTGAAAGTTACAAAAGAAGTAGTACAGTTGATTAAAATAAGATCATAAAATTTAAGATGTGGGTGTTTGGGAAATCTCTTTGAACACTTGGAACTTTAAGTATATGCTTTCTGTAAATCTATCCATATTATCCATAGAAGACAAACTAACAGTAACAATGAATATGTAGGCAAGGCAAAATATTATTTCCTAATATTTGAACCTTCTAGTAGAACTTTATGTGGATATGTATCTGATTATATATTCTAATGATTTTCCTAAGCATGTAAATAATAATTCACAGCTTATCAAATAAATAATGCTAAGAAGATACAAACAATTTCAGAATATGTTACTAAAATAATTCACAAGCAAGATCCACAAAGAATCATTTAAGTGTTAATGCAGACAAAAAAAAGGGGAAGGGGAATTTACTCGCAAGTTCATTCAAATGCTTCTTCAGAAATCTTGCTTATGAATTAGCTTAGTAATGTATTCAGACTTGTTTGGTCCATGAATAGGTTGAATACACACACACATATATGTTGATATGAAGATTTTCATGGATTGCATATATAAAAGACATATTTTGCAGGTTCATTCATGTTAAAAAAAAATTAAAAATTGATATACTGACATTTTGACTTGCTCACATGTCATCTACTGGGTGATAAAAGGTAGAAAGATGGTTGTAGAGGCGCTACAATCACTGATTTGAAAATAACGATAAAATTCCACCAATAGCAAAAATGTTAAATATGTTTTTTTAAAATCTTTCCAAATAGGAGGAAGTTTGCTTATTGATACAATCTGGCCTTTCAAGTATCTCAATGGCTTCTCTAATTTTGCACTGGTAGAGATTATCACACCTGGATAGGATCCTGGTACTAGAAAAATAAATTTTATGACCTGAATCCATAGTATGGAGTGAGAGTGCTGATGATGATGAGTGTTGTTTAACTGCATTAGCATGCTCATCTTTCCTAACACTGATACGACATTACTCATACCTATGTAAGAAGCTTTACAATTTTCACATGAGATTTGATAAACACCATGAGATTCAAGAGGGATTAAATCCTTAGCTTGGTTATTACATTGCTGGTCTTTTGATGAGTAGAAAACGCTGTATTTATATTATAGCGTTTTAATATACGTCCAATACTGTCTGTAGTTCCTTTTACATATGGAACACAAATCCTAATAGCTGATTTATCATCTTTTTGTTTCCTATTTTGTCCATTTTGGGCTTGAAATAAGGCTTTTTTAATAAATTTATAATTATAACTATTTGCTAATAAAACACTATTAATATGATTTATTTCTTCTTTCAGATGTGTCTCATCTGAAAGGTTAATTGCTCTATTTAAAAGAGGTTTGGCTATGGAAACTATCTGAGTTGGGTGATGATGAGAATGAAAATGTAAATATCTGTCTGTGTGTTTATTCTTTCTGTAAATCGAAAAAGATAGACTATTTGCTGTTCTGGTGACTAGAACATCAAGAAAAGGGAGTTTTCCACCAGACTGTCTCCATTGTAAATTTAATATGAGGATTCATATTATTTAAATGTAAGAAAAAATCGCCTAATTTATTTTTTCCATGTTGCTATATGACAAAAGTGCCATCTATGTATCTGAATCAAATTGAGAGATTTTAAAAATGATGATTCTAAAGCACGAGTTTCTATATTTTAAATTTTTTTAACACGGATGAATCCGCAAAATATGTCTTTTACATATATTGTAATGATACACACAAGAGAGGAAGTATACATAGAAAGATTAAATCAAAATAAATAATGATAACTATATCCATTATACATGCTCATACATTAAAACATCAAATGTAATGGTATTTAAAGAGAAATAGAAGTTGGTTATATAAAAACATATGCTTTATTTATGATCACTCCATACATGGCCATCAAATGTTGTGTGAGAAAGGGATTGGTACAGAGAAATAAATATTTCTACTGTATCCCAAATGTGTCAGAATTAGAATCACAGATGTACATGACTAATTTCATTATGAGCAATCAACAAGCTGGCTGGATGATGATGATGACCATTGCACTTAATGAGCTGATACTAACTAGATGATCTTCCCTATATATTTATATGCCTACATGAAAAATGCATCATTACCCAATGCATCTCTGAAAAGCTAAGTTATCTCTCTACTGGTCATCTTATATATGTGATGATGATAGTTTAAATATATTATTGATGATGTTAAGACCATAAATATTATATAATTAATCTATCCCAATAAGGCTAGCTTTATTAATTACAGCAACTAACATGCTAAACTTAGAACATAATATCTGGTCATCACATCCATCAAATAATAGGGTACACTTCAAATAATGCATAGAATTTAAAATGAAGACATGTCAAAACTTTAAACTTTAATAAATGAACAATTTAATGAAATAGTATTTGAACATAGGATAAAATGAACAATTAGTACAAAGAATTCCACCTTCATTTTTAAAAAAAGGTTGCCTTGACACCAGTTTGAAATTGTTCGTTGATATTGATATTACGATTATCTAAGTGTTGAAGGATTCCAATATATGTACTTAAAATATGGCAATAATGTTGAAACACAAATATTTTGAGAAAATTATTACATTTTATGAAGCGAATATTCTATACTAATATATACATTATAAAATCAATTATGGATAAGCACAGTCAACCTTTCTCCTAAATTTTCTCATAAAATGCAAATTTTCTATCCCACTAAATATGAGCATGTATTAAGAGATGAAGAAAGCCAAATTATCAGTATTTCAAATTTCATAAAGCATTAATTATTGTATAAACAGAGAAAACAACAATGATGATAATAATAATAATAATAATAATAATAATAATAACAATAATAGTACTACTGCCACTGTCACCACTACCATCACTACCACAAACCCCACTGCCTCTACCACACCACTACCCGCCACCACCAAACCACTACCACCCACCCCCACAACACTTTTAAATGTAACCAAAATTAGTAATAAAGAAATTATAAACTTGATTAAAACACAAATTAATGGACATGTCCTCAGAAAGCTTTTTAGATTGAATTTCAGTTTCTTTTAGATTTCTACATACAACTTTTGAATTGATAGGTTTGTTTGAACAATTGCATGCATACATGAGAATGTTTCTGATGATTCAATTATTTCCAGTTTTCACGATGAATGGCTTCCTTTCATTGACAATTTTCATTTTGTTCTTGCTTTAAGATTATTTCTTTCTTCAATAGTAAAACTCTATTAAACTTTGAACAATTTATATGGAGAGTTTGGACGATAAATATTTCATATTCAGGCAGTCAGATCATAGGAGAGGGGGTAAATTCAGCATCTGGAAACAACACTTTGGAAAATACAACTGACAGGATTGGTTACAATTGGTACAAATGGTTTATCTAGCGGTGCACATTTCAGTAATTACTGCTAAGTAGTAAAGTTTTGTCATGCTTCAATAATATAATTTCAGTTTCGTCTGTTATAAAAAATCTTGAAATCCTGTTAGTAAAAAAATTATGAATTTGAATTAAAAACACAACTAAATACAATCACACTCTTATATTCACTTTACATAATGCAAAGACATTTTATGATTCCAAACTTCCAAAAATATCTTACTTTTACTGGTCAACAGGCTTCTGCAGGGAAAAAGATGTCTGAAGAAGACTCCTGGATAACTGAAACTGTCAAGCAAATTTTGAAAGTGTGGAATGGGATTATATAATTGTGCATTGCATATAATACATACAAGAGAATCCTAGCATTATATTGTTTATATATATATATATCATTAAAAACCAGTTAACGCTTAGTTAATCCCAATATCAATAACAATCAATAATTTCAAACTGTTGTCAAGACAACCTCCTTTTAACAATAAAGGTGGAGTTTCACCTTTGCTAATAATCAAATATACTTATATAGACATTAAAGATTGCAACTTGGCCACGGATATTGGAATTATTGATACAAAGACGTTTAAGTAAACCTCTTTAAACAGGTAAATATAACCTGTTCTGAATGCAGACTAATAAATAGTCAATTATAACATTACAAACTGCAATTATAATTTTCAAATTGCACCCAAAGTATTGTGTATATAATAAGTATAATAATGTTCAAGTCTAAATGGGTTTGTAAGTAATCATGAAACACTAGTTAACACTTAGACAATCCCAATATCAATAACAATCAACGATTTCAAACTGTTGTCAAGGTAAACTTTTAACAATAAAGGTGTAATCCCATCTTTATTAATGGTATATTATATTTATATAGGCACTAAAGATTGCAACCTGACCACTTTCATACCAACCAATAAAAATATTCTTATAAATCAATTTATTAATAATTAAATAATGGGAAGTATGCTATTTTAAATTCTGATCTTGGTAATAAAATCCAAATTAATTGAAATTATAAAAATTATGGGAAAATTATTTTTTTAGATAGATCAACTTATTTAAATTGTTATCCTAGTAATATTTTTAGCTCCTAAGGTTTCTTCAATTTGAAATCTCATAAAATAATTTTCCTTTAAGATGTATTTTTGATTTTAAAGGGAGGATTGTTGATAAAATTTCAAAATTTCTTGTGTTTTTTAAGAATTACATAGATTTAGATCAATTTCTTCATTGTTTAAGGCATATGAAAAAAATAATGAATTTATTTTAGAAAACAAATAAAGTTTTTGGTAGTTTAGATTGTGACAACAAGTATCAATCAGTTGATAGGAAAAAAAAGCATTAATGGATGTGAAAAGTATCTCAGGGTCAGGGTGGCCTTTGAGTGTTCCATCATCAGATTTTCAATTGGATGGACGGTTGAAGAGTTGGAGTGAATTGAAGCCTGTCCATTAAAGTATGAAGATTGACTACCTTAATATATATTTGAGCACTTATTGCATATATGTGTAGAGATGATAATATGGACCAACTGATTTTTGCTGGTTTAGCATGAAATACGTATATTGACGATTATTTATTTTTTTGACATGTATGTGTTCAAGTGTATCAGTGATATGTGATAGAGTGGTGGGTCATGTGAATGTCTGTGCTCATATACCCTATATATTACATATATTGATACAGGTATACAATAAGCCTGTATATCAGTTATTACTGCTTTAAAGAAAATTTAATATTTTTCTGAAGATAAGATTAAGGTTATTCATGATTTGCTATTGTTATTAAAGCATTTTATGTATTTTGTGTAAAATGATGCATTATATAAAATTAAATAGGGTTGTGTATGCTATTTCTCATTTAATGTGCTCTGTCTATATTGATTATTTACATAAGTGTTATTAATAATTTTTCTGTTTCTTTAAAGTTCATCATATGATTACTATTCTTTATGCTTATATTAGTTGTTTACACAGAGGTTAAACTCCCCACACAGTAGCACCATTCAGTGCAAAACAGAATAATCAATGGATGCAAAAAAGATTTGTGCATAAAATCCCTATCTATTGCATACCCACTCAATATCCCCAGACTAGTTTCTAGATTGTGGCTTTCATCAGTGAGAAGCTTTGGATATGAGAGCACTGCACTTAGATCTTAGGATCTAATGCAACCCTCCAGCAGCCACCTTTTACCTTATTAGCTAACTATAAAATTTTGAGTCCAAAATGAAAACATTATAAAATGACTACACAAGCTAATGAGCTTGAATTGAAAACATTATTGTGTTTTAATTTTGGACTCAAAGCTTTGTAGTTAGCTAATAAGGTAAAAGGTGGCTGCTAAAGGGTTGCATTGGAACCTAAGAACTAGTTGCAGTGCTCTCAGATCCAAGGCTCCTCACTGATGAAAGCCACAAGCTGGAGACTAGTCTGGGGAAATTGAATGAGTAGGCCTTAGATAGGGATTTTATGCACAAATCTCTTTGTCATCCATTTATTACTCTGGGTTGCACTGAGTGGTGCTACTGTATGGAGAGTTTAGCCTCTGTTCTTTAAATTATTTGTATGACTGTTTGGTATACAGTAAGATAAGATGAAGGATTTTTTTTTGATATATTGAATGCTTTTGATTCTAATATTAAATTTACTAAAAAGAGAAATACATTTGAATTTGATAATTTAACATTTTTAGATTTAAATGTTGATAATGTTTTATTTTGTAGTCACTTTATTAAAACAAAAAATTTAAGAAATATGATACTCATAAGAAACTTTATTGAATTTTTGTCATAGAAATATAAGACTTAATAATTTTAAAAATAGTAGTTATATTCAGAGGAGTCAATTTGCTTCTGACTATATGGAATTAGAATATAATCATGAATTTATTAGGAATATTATATTTAATAAAAATATCTATAAATCAGTTAAAAATAAAGATTTAATTGATAGTGTGAATAAAGTTGTTATTTCTTTGCCCTATAACATCAATAAGTAAAATGATTTATAAGAATAGCTTTTATTGGTTGGTATGAAGGTGGCCTGGAAGAAATAAATAGTCCAAAACAGTCAATTGAATGCAAATCTATTTTTGGGGTAGTTTATAAAATACCTTGTAGTTGTGATAATATTTATATAGGTCAAAGTAAATTAAGTCTTTATAAAAGAGTTAAAGTTCATAAGAATAGAGTTAAGAATAGATATCAAAAGTCAATTTTGTATATTCATTAACCAAATACAAATCAAAATATTACTTGACAATGCAGGGGTTATCTTTTATGAAGAAACTGAATTGAAAAGTAAAAAAACTTTAATGTTAAAATATTTTGAATCTTACATCATCAATCACATGAAGACATTCTTTGATGTTAAAGTTGGTTATCAAAGAGAATGATGGGAAGACTATTTTGTTTTGTATATGCTTTATGTTTAGTTGAATTTCACTTGAGGTCTATTTGCTAATGGATGAAATCATGATTGCATAGAAATTTTAGTAAAATTTTGCTATTTTGGTTGGGTGTTGTAATGATATTTAATTTCTATTCAGGAAGCTGGCTCCTCAAATATTTCACATATTTGGGTGGCGAAAACTGTACCTTACTTATAACAATAATGGGGAAGTGAGGTTGGCTTTTCTTATTTAATATTCTCTATGAACTGATCAAGCCAAAAACTGTATAAATAATAGATCAAAAATAAGAAATCTTTCACTTCTGGCTATCTAAACTTATACAAGATAAAACGTATTTATATCTAAGACACTTCTATCACATATGTGCATATTTCAAATAAATATATATTGAAATCAAAAGAGCATTTTATTGATCTCGAAACAAATTTAGAATAAGTAAACAATAATCCCAAAGTATCATTTAATGTATACATCACATTTACCTTTTTTTAATATAACAATGTTATAATATTTAATAGTGATTTAATATGGCTAGGCAAAAGTAAATATTAGTGTATGCATATTCAGTCATCATCAACCATTATCAATCCACTGCAGGATGAAGGTCTCTCCAAGTTCAAACTATTTTATCTGATCTTTAGCTTCTCTTCTCCACATCATCCCTGCACACTTTCTTATTTCATCCATCCATCTCACATGTGGTCTCTTTCTGACTCCTTTACATTGTCTTGGAATCCAGTTTAAAATTTCAATTGTCCATTGAGGTCAATAACACCTGTTTGTTCTTGTACCCATATAGTGCATTTTCGATCTTTTCTTGTTACTCCTAACATGCATCTTTCCATACTTCTTTGAGTGGTCTGAAGTCTCTGTGTTGCTCTTCTATTAAGTGTCCAAGTTTCAGATCCATAAGTAAGAACTGGTAAAACACATTTATTAAAAACCTTTCTTTTCAAACACATAGGCATATTTCCTTTTAGTATCATCTCAGGGTAAATATTAAAATGCTATAGCGGATCTAATACATGTGACCATAAATCAATCATAAATGTCAACCTTATAAAAAAATACATGAAAAACAATTTTAAAAAAATTATATACATTTTATTGACATTTAAATGATTGCATATTATCATTAATAACAAACATCTTTAAGAAGTTATTTCAGCTATTCAAAATATTCAAGAAAATTAAGAAAATCCAAAGGGAAATGGGGCCATTAATATTCAGTGCTGTTTTCTATAAACTGGAAAAAAAAATCTTAACTAGGGTTATATAAAACATTATTATAATTATTTGTTAATAAAATAAATAACTAATTTAGAATATAATTTTTCTATACATATTTTGCAGTTATAAGTTCCTTTTAATAATACATCGAACTTATCTATTAATACAAAATATAATATAAGCTTCTAAACAAACTAACTTAAAATCCTAAGTAATGGCTTATTTAATAAGTGATGAAAGTAAAGTAAATATATTACCACATATATTCATGTATATTCTCATTTAACATAAAATAAGAGGGAATTTTGTCATCTCACACAAAAAAAATAGCTACACAATGAGAGCAATTCACATCTCTCAGATAAAACAAGTTTGTAATAAGAGGAATTCATCATCTCCTATATAAATAAAATTTTATATATATATTACGATATATGACAATGCCAAGTATATGAAGACCACTAGTCAAAATATTCCAGGACAAACTAAGATTACCAATGCCTTACTTCTAGTACTTATATCCTTAATGACTCACTATATATAACAATTCCTCTTACCCTAGAATGTTGTATTTATAAGATTTTAAAGTTTGTAATGATAATAAATTTTAGTTATCATTATATAACTCTTAATAAGCATAACCATTCACACCAAAATTATTATATGGGATATCTGCAAACATGTATTACATATAAAGCAAAAAAAATATTTTTAAATATTATCTTTGTTGTTTTAAGACTGTTTCTTTGGGAGATTTAAAAAAATGCATAGCAACAATGCATAATAAAATTTTTATTAATGGAAATAATGTCTATTTTTTTATTTAACATACTAAATTCAAAATTCATCTTCAATATGATTTTCAGTGGGTTTCCCAAGTGATAATTGTTAACAAATTAGAAAGGGAAAATTTACCAAAAGAAAATTTATTCTTGTTAAATTTTAAAAGTTCTAGATAAAAATCTTGCACATGAAACTTATTTTGAAGACAATTACAGTTGGATGTAAAATTTTAGAATTCTTGTAAATATTGACAAACTATTTATGGTTCCCTTTAGATATCTTTAAAATATAGCTTCTTCAATGATTAGGTTTAGTAAAAAATAGATTTCTTTTATTGTTAGATAGGCTTTTATTTTATTTTAACATTATACCATGGAGACCAAGCAGTAATATAGGCAATTGGAATCACAGGCCCTGTTGGAATATCTTTATCTAGCCGACTACCATGGTTAATAACTTTAATATTGCCATTTTTTAAAAACTATTAAAAGAATATCTAATTGGATAGTTTCTTATCAAGTCTTGGTTTTTTTAAGGGTAAACAATCCCTCCTACTGGAAAATTAATGATGTTTAGTTATCTTGAGATATCACTTCCAATCAACCATGCACTGCTAAAAATTTTCCATGGTTCAATTTGTATACCTGCACAGACACACATTGCATTAATTTACTTCGATTGTTTTTCTTACCACTAACAGCTTCTTCACCCAGCATGTTAAAGCACTTGTATATACTAATATTTCTAAAATCAATTTAATGTAGCAAAAATAAAAATGTAATTTAAATAATTACCTTTTATATAATTTTATGGTACTATGACATCACATGACCCACATTGCTCGATGGCACTGTTGCTAGTCAAAATAAATAGATATAATGTTACTAGGTGCAGGTTGTTTGGATTTGATTTTTCACCAATTTTTTTTTATTTCCATTTTTATATTATGTAATAAGCTCTATTAATGAGTATGTGCATGTATTTATATTGCACTCTATTAACAAGTATGTGTGTATTTATATTGCACACAATTTGCCAATTTTTTAAATTTTATTTACATTTTTATATTACTGTATAATAAGCTCTATTAACAAGTATGTGCATGTTTTGTATTGCACTCTTTTAATGAGTATGTGCGTGTATTTATATTGCATACATTTCACCATTTTTTTTGCATAAATTAATTAATCAAATCTGTATGCGTATGATGTATAGTTATATTTTAAAATGATTAAACTAAAGTAAGTTGTAAACATCATTGTATGTGTAGTAACACACCTATGTATATATGTGAAGGAAACTGTAATGTAATAGATTTTGTAAACATTACAATTTTTCTAAATTATATCTTAACTTATTAAATTTATAAATTTGTTTGTATTCGCATATAAATCTTAAATCCAGAGGTGACTGTCTTATACATATAGTAGAATGATGACAACTTAAATCTCTTTAAAAAAAAAATCAAGGACAACGGTTTCTCAGAAATACCTCTCATTAAATTGTAAACGGAGAACTGAAATTTCAAAGATGATTTAAAAATAAAGTTAAAAAACAAAAGACAAAATTATTGAACTGGCAGTTGGATCTTTTGTCTTTGCTAAAATTTATTAGTTATTAAAGAATTTAAAACTAAAAATTGTAAACAACTTAATGGCTTGTGAAGGAGTGAGAAAGATTTGCAATTAAAACCCCAGTTTGAATTCAAAAGAAGCTGACTCTCATCATTTAACAAATCAAATATAGCCAGGCACTATGCCCAAATTTACAATGTTGGCAATTGGTCTAGGAAATTGGCCTAACAGCAGCCTACCAAGAATGCACAGCCTACCAAGAATGCAGCAGCCCACCAGTGAATGTTTGTCTATACCATGCAAGCCACCCCAGCAATAAAATGATCGGTAATTGAATCTTCCACAGAGCTCTTAATTGTAACAAATCACTAATAATTCTTATAAGCTAGCTATACTATAAATGAGCACAAACTGTTAAACTAAAGTCTACTCTTAATAATTAAAACACTGTACTAAATTTGTAATTATTCTCTTAATATGATCTTATTTAAAAATAATATTGTAAAATCTTGCCTAATTAAAGGTTAAATATGATACCCATCTTAATTATTGTTCTTAATTTATTTAATCTGTGGATATGCCTTCATTACTTTGCTCATTGATAATTTATTAATTGTGCTATGTCATCCTTCAGGGCAGAGATTGCTAATATTATAACAGTAGAGACAATTAGATGCTCTTATATAGTCTTATATTGCTTTTTAGCACACACATGAATCTCCAATCTGAAAACCTACCTTTATATATATGTTGAGCTACTATATTTTAACATAGCATAATTCAGTTTTGCATCTTTAATAATTATATTAGTAAACGCAAACCGGGATCATCAATTTGACAGCATGGACGAGAAAGACTTTCTTGACAGTTTGCTTCCATCCACTTCCTGAGGGCATCTACTGACATCTCCAATTCAGCACTGACAGATGACAGTTTGAGCTCATCCTGGCTCCAATAGTATATATCAGGCATACTGCTTTTAAAAAATCTAATCTGCAGCTCTCAAACCAGGTCCCATTACGTATAGAAGACCAACGGCATTTATGCAATTGACATGCCATTTTGTATTTTTACAGTGCCTTAATATCAATTCCCCACCACAAACAGTTTTTCTCTGTCAGCAAATTTTTTTCAGCTGTAGGAAGACCACCATGGCTACTTCTGTAGCAGGCAATTCCAACAACTTGAAAGCACTGTCTTTCTGCCATTTTAATTTTTGGTCTTGCAAGTTCTTGCAAAGTACATGACTTTCACATGAGCTCTGCTGAATTGCACTTTGCCCTCCTCATTTCTTAGATTGGGACAGCTTCCAAGGGGAGTAGGGATGTTTGTGGAAGTTAGAATTTGTAGCACCTCATACTACTTCCAGTAGGTTTAACACTATTTCAGACTGTGTATTGGTATAGTTTTCATCATTACAACTAGACACCCTGACATGATATGCTGTTGAATGTTCAATACTAGCATGTATAGAAAGTGTCTTAACACATCACAGATAATGTTCATACACTATCGATGTAGTGTTGACAGCTTCACCATTAAGTGTTTGAACAGTTTACTAGGCCATAAGATGTATGACCAGCCTTGTAAATGGCATATTGCTGTGCTTTTGCATGGAAACAGCGCCATCAGGTGGTGTCATCATCCGATGTTGTAGTACCAATTTTATTAAATCTTATATTTTCCTTGTTCGTTTAAATACATATCAGCACACAAATATTCTTTGACAAATATTAAAACTAAAATAATTGTCTATATTATTTCAATCATCTTTTTTAACTTTAAAATAACCTTTCACTTAAACATGAATAAAAGATTTTAATCTTAGCAACTTTCTAAAATAAATAAATACTTTAAAATGAAAAACAACTCAAATATACGCAATAGTTAATTTTATTTTAATATCAGACTTTTTGACTGCAATTATATACAATTAAAATGGATTTTTTTTAATCTTTTAAAGATCGCTTATTTTTTTTTCACAGCGAGGGCTAACGACCACAATATATATATATATATTGTAACAGTAGGAAATGAGAGAGATGTGATATGAGGTTACATGCTCCACAATTGGGTCCCCAGGTATAACTATACAGAACATATTAGGAATGAATGTGAGGCTGGGGAATCATCATCATCCTCATAAGCAATCAAAATTAAATATAAATACATTTTTTTTAAATATAAAAGGAATGAGCATGAGATCAGCAAAGAATAAAATTAAGTTCAACCAACATTAAACAAAATTAATCAAATCACCATCATCATGAATGATCAACAACAAAATCAACACTTAAGGAAAAAAAAAAAAAAAATACCAACCACCCCCCCACCATCTGGGGGGAGAAATAAAAAAAAATCCACAAATATTTAAATCAAACCCATCACAAAAAAAAAAAAGCTGATCATCATTAATACCCTAACCAAAAAGTACCATTGGTTACTTCCACTTAAACTTAGTTTCTAAAAAATAATTTAAAAAGTAGTGCATGGACTTTAAATGTAATACCTTTGTGCCATCCAGGATTATCATCTGGATGTCCAAAACACCAACATAACCCCAACATCTATATAACTGTTATGCTCTAATCTAGCTCAGGAAGCAACAACTATATGAACCATTACTGTAAGCAAGAGATAAATAAATAAATATGACAGCTTATTCTAAACCACTTTAAATAATTCATAGGTTTAGTCTATTATAATTAAATAGCTTGGATAATTTGAAAATCCCTAGAACACTAATCTGTATTGAAATCAAATCACACACTTTCCAATTCATGTAACAGATAGCTGAATGAATAAACATTAATTCTAGAAGTTTTTAAAATAATTATTTAATAACTAATTGAATGACAATAGACAGAAATTAAAAAAAGACATGATAGTATGAAAATTTAAACATTCATTTTATCAAAAAATATACTTTCATAAAAAATATGATTAACTAATTGATTTCTATTCATTAATTAACTTTTAATTCATATAAGTTATTTCTTTAAATAACCAAAAGTCAGAAAAACAAAATTTTTAAAATCAGATATATAATAAACTTTAAATTAGCTTAACTAATCCTTTGTTAAATTTTGGAGGGAAAACTAAAAACACGTTTCAGAAAGAAAAATTTAAATTTAGTAAAGTTACATTTTCCAATAAACCTCTTTTATAATTTTGAAGAAAGAAAAATAAACTGATTAAAAAAATGTTTCACAAGAAAATATTAAGTTAATGAAATTATTCAAAATTATCAATTTTTTCCTTTTGTAAAATTATTACTTTTAAAAAAATCCTTTTCAACTATAAATATAAATACAATGTGCATATAAAGAAAATACTTTTCACCATGGTTTTTTTCTTATTTGGAGTTTCTTTCCAGTTATAACTTTCAGTTTTCCCAAGTAAGTTTCCTCTTGAAGACTTGTATACAATGTACATGATTAATTTATCCTAATTTTGTATATTAACAAACAGCAAAAGTTTATCCATTTTCTTTCCAAATGAATTTTCAAGGTCAAGCACAGATATTTATGTTCTTGGTTGGAGACAAGATTAGTTGCAGACTACCATAGAGGTTAACTTCTTTACACTTTATTCCAGTGAAGTCATGCTACATGGAAGATGATGTATATCTTTGAGCTTAGTACATAGTTGTCTTCGACTTAGAAAACATTTTATAACTTTTGTGTGCTAACAGATTAATTTCTATTGTTCTATGCAATAGCTTGATCAAGATGTTTGCTTTCTTTCTTTACCAGTTGTGTCAGATGCTTTTTCTCCTACTATCTTCTTCAGCAGCTGGATAGAGTAACTGCTTACCACAAGACACTTAGCTCTTCTAACTTAGTCCCACACCTCTTCCAATTTTGGAAGAACCCTTCCTCAAACCAATAACAATCTGTGTCCAACATGACAATTAGTAATAACCAATTAGGTCAATTTTTTTTATAAATATAATGGTTCAGTTATTTCCCTGCTTCAACATTGACATTAAAAAACAACTCAAAAATTTAAAATAGAATTATAAAAGTTTTCATATTCCTTTTTTAATAAAAAAATTTCTGGCAAAAAAACACACAGGATAATCAGATTAATTGGAATGATTTAATATATGCTGCCTATTGAATTGAAGAAAAATAAAAAGAAAAGAAAAAAACAACTCTGATTAATTAAAATAATATTTACAAAAATGTTTAAATATTATATATATTTTTTCTTTTTTAAAAATACTATTGAACATAAAACTTTATCTCTCTTAAAAAGTTAAAATTAAATATTATTAAAAAATTTACTAAAACAAAATTATTTTCTCTGAATAGATTTTTTTTTTTTAAAAAAAAAAAAGCAACTGTAATTAAATGAAATTATTGAAGAGAACAAACAAAATTATTTATCTGAGTTTAGTTTTCTTTCTATCAATATTTTCAATTTATATTACGTATTAAAATATTCATTTTATGTTTAAAAAATGTTTGACAATTCTTATACTATTATGTGGGGAAGAAAAGTAAAACATTTATTTGAATGAACTAACCATTATTATTATAAAAACACATATGTATGAGAAAATTAAACATTATTTCCCCATTAATTAAATAATTCTAAATTAAACTTGAGGAGCATGCTGACAACAATATATTTGTTTTTTTTTAATGCAGCAATGTAGTCAAATCACTACAATTTATATATATTGTAATGATACAGAAAAAATAATGGCACTCATCATCATTAACACCAAGTCCAAGACTAACCTAATTTAAATATAAAATGAATGTAATGAAAATGAATGATATAAGCACACGAGATTAGCAAAAACAAAGACTACCTATGAGTTCATTAGCATTCCAGAGGATAAATCAAGTCAATATTGTGTCTGGATTTGAAAGTGATCCACTATAGTCCAGGCTAATTATTTAGCCCATGCGAAACTTGGGGCAGCAATACAACTCAATAATTTGGATGCACAAACTTAAATGCTAATCCATCAGAATATAACATTTACTCAAAATAATGCTCGGATACTAAAACATGCTGATCATCATCAATGCTCTCTGGCCACTTAGGACCATTAACACAATGGTTGCTAGTCACAGTTAAAAACGTTACAATTTGACACTACTTCTGACCGTTCAAATTCCATCACTTTTAATGGTACGATTAAGATTTTACTGTCATTTGAAAAATTAGAAAAAGTTCCGTAAAATGCTGCCCTCTCTTGAATTATTTTACAAGTAAAAAAATCAATAAAACGGTCTTGAAACTTTAACAAAAAAAGTAGGTGGGCTCTTCTTGAAACTTATTGGCTGTTACATTTCGACACAAAGAAAATGGAATGTCAATAACTGAAAAGTTAGGATTTGTTTTTGTTTCATTTCGAAAATGATAAACAAATGTTTTAGAGCATTTTAAATGTATTTTTTGACAAATTATAAATTATTTTGATAAAATATGCTAAAAATAAAATTATTTTAGAAAAATAGTTAAGACTTTAACAAAATTATTTACTTTTTTTTTCAGCGTAAAATTGGCAAAGAAAATCACTGACATCATAAAACATTTTCATTGGTGAAAAATATTCATTTTACATTTTCTGCTCGCAAATATTTTTATAATTATAAAGAGAAATTTGTTTTTGAAAAAACTTTCGTTCACTTTCATAATCTGACAAATTATTAAAATACTTTTTACAAACGAAACTAAAGTGAATATAATATTAAAGGATGAATATATTTTGATGATTGAATTTGTGTTTTGACACTTCACTTTGTGAATTGACCAATTAAAAATTTAGACTTTTACCTCACTCGGCCAATAAAATAATCAGCAAAAAAGAGGTTAATGTACTGGCCAAGTATAAATTTAATTTCCAAAAAAATAATAAAATGAACTGTAAAATAAAATGTTGTGTCTGGGCTTTAAAGGATATACATTCACACCAATCAGGATTATAGAGATAATCAAACCATCAGGATGGTCAAAAATACTACACATAAACCCTAATCCATATAAGTGACTGTTATGCACAAATTCAGCTCAGAGAGCAAGAGCTCTATAACTACTTATTGTGAACAAGAGATAATAGTAACATATAATGTTTTAAATCTAGTCAGGATTAAATAAATTTTCTGGAATAACTTAATAAAATATAAATTTATTAATAAGCACAAAATTAAATAAAAATCTGTTGTGTATGCTATAAATTGAGCATTCTAATTTTGATTAGAATACAAAAAATATGCTATTATATTACAATTTACATATATTTCTAGATGTTTATATAAACAGACATATATATATATATAAGCACACAGATGTGCTGTATAATTTAAAATTAACATCTCTGAATTGTTGTAAACCAATAATAAAAATTCATTTCTATAATACATAATTAATTTTAACATGTATCTGGTTAATGACTGATTTTAATGTGCCTGTAGGACATGCAACTGTATAAGCACACAGAAGTACTGTAACATTAAAATTGTCATAAAGAATCAATTCATTTTAATAATACATGATTAATTTTAACATGTGCAAGCATATTTCATTTGTCAAAAATAATAAATTTATTAAACAATATTATATTTTCATAGGACCTAATTAATTCTATATTGAAAATATATATAAAATTCACACATATGCGCATATTATTATTATCTACCTATAAATCAAAGTTATTAATTAATTCATTATTTATAATGGTAAGTAAAAGTTCTTTTTTTTAAAAAAAAAATTACTTCTTTTACAGACTTTCATAACAGTTTTTTTTCTTTTTATAAAGATTACTATTAATTGTAACTATCATTAAAATATATTAGCAAGTTCTTTTGTTCTCCAAAGATTTTAAAGTTTTTTTTTTAATAACTGGAAACGTATCTTAGTGTTAATTGAATAATTTAGACAAAAATTATTTACCTTTAAATCTTGTAGTTTAAGGCATTGGTGGTTGAGAGGTCAGCAATGGCTGCTTTAAAAGCAGTTGCCCCGAGTTAGCGGGTTCGCTTCCTGGCTGATGCTATTACACATAAAAAGAGTATTTACAATATTTCCAGCAAGCCAATGAAATATCTTGGTAAGTTGGTCCATTCTAGAGCAGTAGATTGGCTTATTGACATCTTTGGGAATGGTATAAATCATGTAATTGTTGGCATTCAATCAACTCCATTTAATGTCAATAATATAGATTTCAGGCATGCCATCTAATACACAATATATGGGCTATGAACCACATAACTGGTTTTTGCTTCTGTGTGGATTCAAGTTTACCATTGTTGCACTAGCAGCAGCATTACTTCCTGCCTTCAGTTATAACTACATAATAATAATGCCGTAAAACTGTTGAGCTTCCTCAATGATTCAAATCCACCTTTTTATAGTATATTGTGGAATTTGAAAAAAATTACATAAATTTTTTCTTTATATCAATCCAAAAAAGTAATTGACTTTTCAATTCACTTTAATTAAAAACAAATTTTTATCTACAAATATTTTTTATTTGTTGAAAAACACCAGATCATAGGATTTTATCACAAGCTTTAATTAAAAAATTTCTTAATCTAATTATAAAATCGACAAAGGAATTTTATAATTACCAGTACTATCTATTATAACATGAAAACAAACTTGTTTTAGATTTCAAAGTCAGAATAAAATATTAACTAGACGTTTTTAAATCTTTATAATTTTTTTAAATTCAAAATTATTATTTAACTCTTAACTGTTATTCCAGTGTAATATAGGAAATATCTACAAAATATCATTTGTTTATTTCTACTTTTCATTTCAACTTTATATATATATACATGGACACACACTACTATGTTGTATGCCATGAGACACATATCCATCTCAATATATAATGCTTTACTTATATTTTCCGAATATTCTTTTCATTTTTTCATATATTATCCATTTTCAATAGGTAAATATATTATTTCAAATATCCATTTTTCTGTAGCTATTTTCATTCTGATCCACGTTTTATATAATTTCTTTCAAATGTTTTTTTTAATTATAACACCCACACCCCTTTTTTTCTTATAATCTCATGTATTTACTCTTTTGTTTTCATGTGTCATAGCATCAGCCGGGAAGCGAACTTGCTAACCCGGGACAACTGCTTGTAAGGCAGCTGTGCTGACCTCTCGACCATCAATGCTTCATATTTCAAACCATGCGATAGAAAGCCAGTCCAAAGCTGGTGACCACACTAGGTCCCACATGTGTATTATTTAATCTGCGAAAGTTTTTATTACTTGCCAAATGTCATCATCATCATCATCAACCATTATCAATCCACTGCATGACATTTATATTTTTTCTTCCAAAATTCAGTAATTTAAAGAGTCTATCATGTCAAAATAATACAATTTTAGCAATGGTTGTGCAAATGATGTAGATTTTTCAGCTACATACAATGTGGATGCTTAAATAATTTACATTCTGGTCACGTTAACATGAAATCAGCATATGTCAATAATGATTCTCTTCATTAGCAGTTTTATTTATTGAATCAGAATTTGAAAAAATGAATAAATTACAATGATGCTATAAACGAATTTGCAATAAAACATTCAAAGAAATATTATATAGTTTTTGCTTTATATGTATTTTATCAAATATTCATTCAACAAAATTGTACAAAGCCATATTTATAGTTTATAAATAATCATAAATAAGTGATTGTTTATACATTATAAGTTTTAATTTGTACAATTTTATTTTGAATATACAAATAAAACACACCTAATGCAAAAATTATATTTTATTTTCTTGAATATTTGAGCGAATTCTCATTCAAAATAACTTTAATGCAAAATTTTTTTCGATATTGATACATTTGACCATGCATCCCACTTGATGGCGTTGTTGCTAGTCAAAAGTATGTAAAAATACCATTTAGCCGACCCAACTTCTCAATTGCTATCAGCAATTGATTCTTTTGCAGCGTGTTTTGCGATCAATTGCTCTCACAATTCACATTTAGCCTACTGTATCATTTTGGGCTGGTACATGTTGTTGCTGACAATTAACAGATTGCTACCATATCATATTATGGTGTGAATATTCATAATGACGAAAACTCCATCAATACACAGACTGAAATAATTCTTGCTAAACCTACAGAAAGAACTAGGACATCCTACAAATTCTGACATGCTACCCAACCTCCCAACTCCACAAATGTAGATGTGGGCATGAAAGTGCGATTTACAAGATATCATGCAGAAGTTGTGTACCTTGCGAGACCGAAAAAATGGCTGATGCTGAAGAACGGTCTGCTTTTAAAGTCGTTATTGCCGAATACCAAAGCATCCGCGTTCCTGCAAGAGAAATGAGTTCTATCAACAGAGAATACCTGGGTCTCTGGGGGGAAGATGGTTGTAAGGAAATGCAGGACATACAATATGGAATGCAAATTAACTTTGTACCATCGACTATGTTCTGTTGGCAATGGCACCTGATTCGACAGATGCAAAATAGATCTGGAAAGTGTTATGGGTGATCTACTACTGGAGCAGGAATGAGCTCACAATGGCATGTGTGGCCACAGAATTGAACTTGTCCAAAGACATGGTCAAGTCGAGCCGTGTCACGAAAACCTGATTTCTCATCCATGCCACTTGATTGGCAGTCCTGGCCTGTTCATCAAGACAATGAAATGCTTTTCAGCTGATGCAAGAACCACCAGGATAGGGTTCTCCTGCAACAATGGGTTTTCGGTGGCATGTGCCGGGAGAGTCAAATGTTTTGCGATGGCCATCCCCTCCCGCTCTGCCAGCACCCTGCTGCAGTGCATACATGACAACATCCAGCCTAGCTCCAGCAACTATTACGACTGCTGGATGGGGAACTGAAGTTCTGATTTTGAGGCTGCATGATTTAGCCATCTCAGATTGAACCATAGATACAACTTTGTGAACCCTGACAGTGGCATGCACATGCAGAAATATTGAACATATTTGGGGCAGTCTGAAATGGCAGAACAAGAGAATATGCGGCACAACAAGAACTGGGCTCAACACCTACTTAGCAGAGTTTGTGGCAGTGGCTGAAACAGGACCAAAACCTATTCTGTGCTATCCTAGAAGAGATGAAGGTGCACCAGTGAGAAAAGTAGGAGTTTGTTTTTTTCGCTCATTTTATTTGTTGCTTTATTGTATTATATTTGTTGTTGTGTGAAATTCATTTTGAAAGTCAAGAAAAAAAAAAAAATTGCACAAAAAAGAGAAACATTTCCAAAAAAAGTTGAACATTTTACAACATAAAAAAAATTATATTATTATTTTCCAATAAAATAATGTAATTTAAAACCATCATCTGTGTATTGTTGATTGTTAATATATGAAAGAAAATGTAACTGCCTAATAACGTTATATTGATGTGTTTTGGTGTAGGAACAGTGCCATCAAGTGGGATGGATGGTCAAATGTATCAGTACCAAAAATCATTCTTGACTTGATTTATAATAATTGTAAAGCATATATCTAAGAATTTTTGAAAAAAAAATTAAATATTTTTATTATGACTACCCTCCCACCCCCAACCCCAACCACATGAAAACATTGCTCTGGGAGACCCCACTTTTTTTTGGGCTGGCTCTGTTACAGTGACATTTAATTTTCTCCCATATAAACACATCAAACTTTGTCCACTTATTCAAATTGCTGTGCACACTTTTGTAACTTCATCATCATCATTTTCAATGACTTGATTCACTACTGGATGAAGGTATCTCCAAGTTCAGTCCAATTTTTCTGATCTCTAGCCTCTCTTTTCCATATCACTACACCAAACTTTCGTAATTCATCCATCCATCACACTGGTAGCCATTTTTTTTAGATATTTTATAATCTCTTGGAATCCAGTTTAACATTTCAATTGTCCATCTATTAAAATGTCTTCTATCAATATGTTTAACCCAATGTCATTTCAGTCTTTTATTTTTTTCAATGTTTTCCATAAAACCTATTTGTCCTCTCATCCATGCATTTTGTTTTGAATCTTTTCTTGTTACTCCTAATATACATCTTTGCTTACTTTGTTGAGTGGTCTGAAAGATCTGTATTGCCCTTCTGTTAAGTGCCCAAATTTCGAATTCATAAATAAGAACTGGTAAAACACATTTATTAAAAACTTTCCTTTTCAAACACATATGCATATTTCCTTTTAATATGTTATTTCTACTATAAGCATTCCAATCAAGTTAAATTCTTTGATTAATTTCATCCATTGTTTCCATCTATAGTCATGATCTGACCATGGTACTTGAGGTTAATTTTTTCTAATTTGTTATTATTAAATTTTCATTTTCTTCTTTTGAGAAAATTCATTGAATATTAATCTTTTTAGCATTTATCTTTAATCCTACTTTCTTAAATTTCATCTGATAACTTTTTATATTAATGCTTTTGATCTTTTAAATATCTTTTCTTATAATTATTGGCGCTTAAAAGTTCTTAGATTTTTTAATTAAAGCTAACTTAAACTCAATTCCAACAAACTATTTCCTTCATTATAGAAGATTTCTAAAAAAAACATAGATCCTTCCTGTCCTGTCTGTAACAGACAGAAAGAAACATTCGAGCATACAATTCTATCCTGCACAGGCTTGACATCAGTAAGGCTAATGATAGCCCAAAATACCTCAATGGACTATTATAGGATTCTATCTACTAAGGATTGCATGAAGGACCGAAACTTCCTTCACATACGAATGTCAACTTTTATTACATACTCACAGTGGATAACTAGATGCAAGATCACCTTCAATATCCCATCGCCGAACGTAAAGGCAACATTTATCAGTACTCTAAAAAAGATGAAATTCTAACAACAAAATTCCTCTATGAGAATACTTGGAGTCTGTTCAGAATCTACAGCATCCAAACATCCCTATAATCACTCATGGAATGAACTGAACCATTGTATTCCAAGCTCATAGAAAATAGAGATCATGTTATTAAAACAGTTGATCTCCTTGAACAAGAAAACACCAATAAACCAATATTCCAAATGTACTACAGAATTCACACTCAGAAATTTCCTAATAAAGTTAATTTGGATTTTAAAAAAAACACACTGGCCAACTATTTCCTCCTTCCTGTGTTCTATATGTATGTAATCTTTTTATATCCTTTTACTTACAATGTAAACATATATATGCAGAGTGACTCAAAAGAGTAAATGTATTTTTTTTATCAATAATAAAGTCCTTTTTGAAACTAAAATGTTCTCTTTTATCCTTATGTCATTCATTCTATTGTTCACCTTATCACTTTTCCTAAGTAGAAAAATCTTCATATTTATATCCTGCAAATTGAATTCTGATTACATATATATTACCAAGTATAAGCTTTCTAATTTTCATCAGCTTATGATAAATTCATATTTATACTTGAGAATATTTATTTTTAGCAAATGGTTTATGAGGTGAAATGGTTTCCAAGTTCTAAAGTATTTTAACAGTGTCCAAAAGAAAACGGGTGGATGATACTTTCTTCAGACTTTAATATATGAAATATGGTTATATTTTATATTGTAACTCATAATTCAGATGTTAGATGTAATTAACCAGCATTATAAATAAGACTGTGATTTATTTTCACTTGTCCTTAATCAGGAATTGAACCAGTAATCTTAGTTCATTAGTAAATAATGCTAAACAAACTGGTCAGGTAACATGTTCGAATATATCAGCCAAGTTAGAATGTTTTTGGAACATATGAGGTTAAACTTAATTTCATATTGTTATGTCGACTGCACCAATTGTTATGTCCGCCCCTTATTAAATCTTACGGCCTGGACCATTATCGGGGAATTTATGGTTTCTTGACTGAATTCCAATAGTGACAAAATACTACTGCAGTTAAATCCAGTGCATTTAATAAATTTAACTCACAGTCTAATACATTAACTGACAATAAATATTAGAGTAATTTTCCATTTTATATACATATATACACATAAACCCGAAGGCGTACAAAATAATAATAAAGATCGTTCCGACCTGATTAGTCCCCAGTTTGCTTTCTGATATTCGGGGGCAAGCTATCCGCTCTAGAAGCTACTCGGCGAAGAGTAATATCCAGCACTCAAATTTGTGTCCATCTGCCAGTTGAGCTCCAGGATAACTGTCCCTTTCTCTCCTCCAACCTGCATGTCTTCTTCCATTGTTTTTTTTTCCTACAGATGATTGGCTGGTATTCCCGCTCATCAAATAAAGTCGTTACTTCTCTAAGTGCACACATGTTGGATTCCAGAATCTTTTACCTTTCATTCAAATTCTTATTATCAATGACAGAAATCTGACACTCATTCCTTTAATTATTATAGGTACATTTTAATCTCATTATCATTAATTTTACTTTTTTTTTTTATAACTTCTAATTATTTTTTAGTTCCATATTTAAGAGATAAATCTTTTAATTCTACACTTATTTTTTATTTATTTACTATTACCTTTATATGTATGTGCGTGTATCCACACACATATATATCACATATGAACCATTACATGGAATTGAGAACTGTCCCACATCGCAGGTGTTTTTAGAAAACAGTTGAATAATATTGCAATTCAAATAATAATAAATATTTATGTAGTCTAGCAATGGTGTACAACCTTTTTACATTTGCGACCTTCATTCCCAGAATGCAATTTTATGCGACCCATTATATGTTGTTATCATCCTATTATAAGCATATAAGGGTAGAAATAATAAAAGTCGTTTTAACACATAGAAATATTATATTTCCGTACATACGATTTGGTGAAAAGATCTTTGTAAAAACTGTATATTAACAAATCTATTGATTTGTAGCAATTACAACTTTTTTAGCCAGTTTTAGAAAATGTGTACATTTAAGAACGTAGTACCACGTATCAACGCACGAAGCACAAAACTCTGAGAATGGACAAGAGATATGAGAGCAATATAAGCAAAGTGCCGTTTATTCAAAACGGATTGGAATATAAGTGTTTAGATGCACAATAATGAATTGAACAGTTTTCATGTATTTTTTTTAAAATAGTAATTAGGTTTTTGCTTCTTCAATTAAAAATTTATTATCTCACATGAATACTTCTCAAAATTTTCATGACCTTCAACAATTTTTCTGCGACCCCCAGATTGCGCTCCGCTGGTCTAATATATAAAGCCAAAGATGCTTATTTATTATTGTAAAAATTGAAAATAGGTTGCAACGTATTTTTATCTCAGTTGTTTTTTTTTGGCCTGAGCTTAATAAATGAAGAAATCAGTACTTTCGTTTTCATAAACAATGCGCAAAACATGACAAGATTCTCTCGGTTTCTTCTCGCGAAAAACAATAAAGTTATACTCTCGGGACAGAGATTATTGCTTTCTCTTTGTATAATACATGGTAAAGCAAACTGGGAGCGAGAGTTGAAACCGTTGTAGGTAGCGCTGCGATTAGTATTTTGTATTCATTATGTCGGTTTATGTAGTAGTTTAGGTGGTACGTTGTTTATTTTGTGGTTATTTTGTAGCAATGTTTTAATTAAAGTCAAGTCTTCATACTTTCCATTAAATTTCGAAATGTCTGCTTCTCTTTTTCCACGGCCGCGCTCTCCATCAGATGTAAATAGGCCAGAAGCCTTGCTTTGTACACTTAGCCTACATAAACAATCTCTTAAAAGATTGGAATTACCTCTACATAAATGCATAAAAATTGCTGTGCCATTACATTTGGAAATACTTAGTAAACATAGGAGTAATATTGAAAAGGTGACTTATTTTATTATATTTTAGTCATATATACATACACATTTATTATTACGACATTGTACATTGCATCTACATATTTATTTACTTTGTTAATCGCTTTTTTTTTAAATCAAAATTTTAAGCAACGTAATATAATAACTCATACCATATGGTTCTGCATCATAATAGTATTAATTTAAACTGAATATGAGCTTTTAAATATCTTTTTCGTATTAGTAGAGTTCAGAAACTCATGGTTTCACTACGTAATCCACAATTATCAGATGTGAAATGACTTTCAGGTGTGAAACTAAGTGCTATATCTAATCATTTTCATATTTTCTTTCTCGTTTTTCATTACGTTACTGTTTCAGTTATTTAGGTTGATATAATCAAGATTACGAACTGCTTGTACCATTCGTAATCCCCAAATAAGTACGACAATAGTATTGTGTGTTCATACAACTGCGTGTTTATTTTTTAATATGATTCCAGTGTTTCTGCGCCGAAGTGTTAGTTGGGTATATCATTTGAATTTTTTTAAAAAAAGCAGTCAACCGATTTTATAGATTTGAAGTCTCGCTGTGATACTGTATAAAGCTTATATAAAAAGTGAATCCGAGCAAAATTGGATTTGGGACAGGGTGACAAATAATATTACATTTGGGCAGTTTTATTTAAATGATCTGGCTCACCCAACTGTGAAAAGATCTAGGAAAAGTATTTTCTTGCAGATTTGTAAAAATGGTATATTAGGTGTAATAGTATGTTGGACTATTTTCATCATCTATCATTAAATGTTGAATAGCTAGAAAATTTAACTTTTCAAATACAAACAGCTGTTAGTAATAACACACAAATAGGCAACACATGTTAGTAGATAACATTGTTTCGAGTGGTATTATTCTCCGCTCTTCTGGTGTTGCTGGCCTGATCAATTACAATACTAATATAGGAATTGAATTTACACCTTTAGATTCTTGAATATCAAATTTTATGTCAAAGTTTTAACCAATTGAGCCTTTAACAAAATGGCTCAGTTTATTAGAGCGTTGTCTTAAAATTCAATATTCAAGAATCTAAAGGTATGAGTTCGACTCCTATCCTAGTATTGTCATTCGTCAAGCCAGAAACACAGAAGAAGAGCGGAGAATACGACCACTCAAAACGTGTAATCTACTAACCTGTGTTATCAATTTGGGTGTTATTACTAACTGTTGTTTAGCATTCAACATTTAATGATTATGATGGAAATAATCCAACAAATTATCACATCTGGGAAAAGTGGTTTAAAAATAGTTTGTCTCATAAAATATTATTAAGTAATAGAGATAAGTATTTCAACTTTGCTTGCTACAGACTCAAGTGTTAAGGTTTAAGATTTACGTAGCTGAATTTTAGAAGACAATTTAGTTGAGTGGGAAGTTAGTTATATTTTTTTTCCAGAAAGGCAGACTGGATGAAAAGAGACTGCTTAGTTTGGATTCTTTATGAGATCATACGTGGTAATTTTTTTATTATTTTGGAAATATTCATAATGGTATATGTGTGTCTTTTATCGATGCGTAAGTTCCATTGTTAGATTCAGAAAGCTCAGAGAAAGAAGGTTTTCTTATTTCTTGTTAGATAGTGTTGCTATATCAACGACATTGAAAGATGATATATATTTTTTTGTAGATTTAAATGTGTTTGTTAGCAGGAATAATAAAAAACCAGGGATGAAAGTTGCCAGATGCATTCATGTTCAGAACAAAATTAACTTATAAATTATGTTACGATGACAAATCAGAATGTAGACACTTAAAATGCAATTTGATTTCATATCGCAGGTCCAAGCTTATAATGATAATGATTTTAAAATAGAATTTCTATCTCAAACTTATTAAAAAGAACTTGTTCATTCAATTGAAGCTATTGTTACTCATGTTAAATTTTAACAGCTATTAAAAATATGAGACCTTCTCTTGGGTTCTGTAAAAAGAAGCCAAACTATGTGACAGGATTATATTATTTATGACTTTACCGAAAGGAAATGTGGCATTCCCTGTCAAATACAATTGTAAAATGAACGAGTTTTGTAAGGAATATGAAAATCAAAAAATGATTGATGGAATGAAATTGAAAAGGAAATATTGTCATCTGATAATTATTTCAATTTTTTTTTTTTTTCTGATGCATAGCCATCCAAGTATATAGAATTCCTATTATATTAGTGGATATATAACACTAAAAGCATAAAGTTAAACTCATCAATAAATAATCAAAATTACCCCAAATTCACAACTCAACCAGGCTAGCCAAGTAAATATACTCTAAAATACTACCAATGGTTTCACTGCTACAAGCAGACCTTCTCAAGTGTAAAGAACTACAAAATAACAACATATTTAAATTAAATATTACACACAATTCCACTTACTTCACATACCCCCTTAATATTAAAAAAACTTTTAAATAAGTTAATTGCTTCAGAATCATAAATTTTTAATAATAAAGATTCTTTAATTCTTCTTATTTTATTTCTCGCAAAGAAGACAACCTTAGCTTCATTAAAATTAAAAGTGTGGCCTATATTTTTTTTTACGGATATATAAAGCAGAACTAAGACATTTCTAACCCTACTTTTATGTACTTTTATTCTTTCATTTAAATCATTTTAAGTCAGAGTAATTTGAGCTTAAATGAAAGAATAAAAGTAGGGTTAGAAATCAATATCTTGGTTCTGCTATATATATCCATAAAAAAGATACAGGCCAGATTATTAATTTTGATGAAAGGTAAGGTTGTTTTTTTGAGAGAGAAATTAAATAAAAAGAAGAATTAAAGAATTTTTATTATTAAAAATTTATGATTCTGAAGCAATTAATTTATTTAAAAGTTCTTTTAATATTAAGGGTGTATGGGAAGTGAGTGGAATTGTGGGTAATGTTTAGTTTAAATATGTTATTTTGTAGTTCTTTATACTCGAGAAGTTTGCTTGCAGAGTAGTGTGGTTGAGCTCTGAATTTGGTGGTAATTTTGATTAATGGATATATGTAATGATGTTTTGAACAGATGTAGGACATATTTTCATCATCTTTTGAATAATAATAATAATATAAGAAGTCCTATAACTGCTTTTATTACATGATTTATTGGCTCAGGAATTCCAGAAATGACAACTGTCTGTGATCCATGGACCTTGAACTGTAATCTACCATTCCATTAGCATACACACAATGATCTTAACGAGATATCTTTTTAGAAACTTATTTCTATTTGGGCAATTGTACACACAACTGAAAAAATTTTAAAATGCACCGGTGTCATACTGATTCCCAAACTTTTGGAACTTTTTAGGATTTTATAGATCCATAGTAATTAATGCTGACTATTGTTATATCTGTTCTGATATAAAGTTACTTATGAAAATTTTATTAAGTTTTTTTCAATTGGAATGGAATAGCTACTTTCCAACAAATAGTAACTCTTGCATTACTTGTATCGAATTTTTAAAAAATTCCATATCTTCTATGCACTTTTCTGAATGTTTTACTTAACTCCAATAATTTCGCCAGTCTAATGATCTTATTCAGATCTCTTTAATAATTGGAAGTTATTTTTTATAAAACAGATGCAAAACAAAAAAGCGTCATCAACACGGATATAATTTATAATAAGAGGGCGTATTGCCAGCAGTGAAAAATCGAGTGTCTGTTTTTGGAACAATCCCAATTTTATTAATGCTTCAAGAAAAAAAAATCAAAATGTAATATATATTTGATGGTGGAGTTGATGATTTCAACCGATTAAATTTTTTTAAATTGTCAGTATATGCCGTTTCTGCGACCTAAGACTTTGTTTTAGTTTAGTAATTAAGGTTTAAAAAGCTCCAATAGTTCATTAGCCAATAATGAAAGAAAAAAGCTATTGCAAATTTTAATTCGCCAAAGTGACCAGTTTGGAAATGTGAATCTATTATATCACCGAAACTTCACACGATCACCGTTTTCTATGATCTGAGATACAAGGCTCCTCACCGCTGAAAGCCACAGACTAGAAATAAATCTGGGGATATTGGATGAGAAGACATGAGATAGGGATTGTATGCACCAATCTTCTTGCATTGATTACTGAGACTTGCACTGGGTGGCACTACTCTATGGAGAGATCGCTACTATTTTAATATTTTGGAAGCTTCTTAAGTCACTTTGTGGCTTTACATGAAGAAATATAGCACAGACTCCAACTTGCTACTGCTGTTTTTAACACAATTAAAGATAGGGTATGGTAGGATCTTACTACAACTGAATTAACCCTCAGCCACTTCTTGCTTGTAGCCCATATTGTTTGTCGACTGTTGAATTTTGAACAATCATAATTTCAGTTTTAAAATCGTGTAAATTTACATTTTTTTTTAAAATTATTTTTCCTAACATTAAAGAGGAAGTTAATTTTTATTAACAGAATTATATCATCATTATTTTCAATCCTAATTGATCCACTGCAGGTTGAAGGTGTCTCCAACTTCAGTCCCATCTTTTCCCATCTCTAGCCTCTCTTCTACACCGGCACACTTTCTTATTTCATCCGTCCATCTCACATGTGGTCTTTTACAATCTCTTGGAATCCAGTTTAAATTTTCAGATGTCCATCTATTACTATCTCTTTTAGCAATATGTCCAGCCCAACTCGACTTCAGTCTCTTAATTCTTTCAATGATGTCAATAACATGTTTGTTCGCTCACCCATGTATTTTGTTTCAATTTCTTCTTGTTACTCCTAACATGGCATCTCTTTATACTTCTTTGAGTGGTCTGAAGTCTCTATTGCTTTTCTGTTAAGTGACCAAATCTCAGATTCATAAGTAAGAACTGGTAACGCACATTTATTAAAAAACTTCCTTTTCAAACACATAGGCATATTTCATTTTAATATTAAGTTATTTTAACTATATAAATGTTCGGACATTTAACACAGAAAAGATAGATATATGTTTATAAATTTTCACTTTTATTCATGCTTAGCATACTTTTGTTATATCATAATCATAGGGCTTTTGGATTTTATTACAGATGTTCTTTATTTCTTCTTGATGGCTAGTTTTGTATTTAATTATTTAAATTTATTGTTTGTTATTCAAATATATTTAAAGTTCTTCAGAGAGCCCACTTTTTTGAAAGGAGGATGCTGGTATCTTTTGTGTTTATAGCAAATTCATTCCTGGCTATTATCAAAGATTCCTTTATCTTTCGTTTTTTATTCTCTCTCTCTCTGTACAAATGACATCCGCCTTAGATCGAATTTATGGCTTAATTGTTGTTCATGTTCTACGAATATAGAAGAGTATTCACTGCTTCTCTTGGCCCTATTATATAAATTGTGCTGGGCCAACCTTGTTGACAAATTTTCCCTCATCTTCATTACATTTGGCTTTGTTGCCCCCGATATTGTAAAGTATTTGATGAACTGCTTTCTTAATCAGTTTATCTTTCGAGTTATTCAGCAGTTTATTTTTTTTTTCATATGTGAAATACGTTGACTGGGAAGCGAACCCGGGCCAGCTGCTTGGAAGGCAGCTACGCTAACCACTAGGCCACCAATGCTTGACATTATTCAGCAGTTTATTTAGTGAAGGAGAAGAACATAAATTTATATTTTTCAGAACAAATGCTTTTTTAATTTTTGAGTCACTTTTGGTACACATGGGAGGCTTGTTCTTTTTTTGTTTTTGCTAGATTGAGGTTGGAACGGCTTTTTTTTTCTAGTTTGCTATAAAATCCATCTGTCATGTTGTAAATTTTATTGATGTTATATCCAAAGTTTTTCAAATCTGATGTATGCATTAATATTGTTTTTCCGGTCTATTTCGAATTTATAAAGTTTAAAATTCCTGTGAAGGAAACCTTTAAGACTGGCACATTTGTGGACCATAGGGGCTAGAGATTTGGGATGAATGGCTCCTCTAATGTTTATCGGTGTCGATAACATTCTGCAGTTTAATTTGTCAAACCGCCCTTGCATGTCAAGATTCAAAAATCTAATACTTTGGTTCTTGTCTTCTTTTTCAATGGTCCCAATTAAAGAAGATGTCTGTTCTAATTCTTGATGAATTTTTGTGATTAGTATTTCATCTGCACAGATCAAAGTATCATCTAAATATCTTGTATATAGTACATTTGTGGGCAGGGAAACAAACTGGTATCTACCAAAAGTACTCCAACCAAGTTTAATTCCATGATTAATTTCATCCATTACATTTCCATCTGTCTGTTATGATTGTAAATATCTAATAGAATTATATATTATTTTAAAAATGGTTGTTTTATTGAGTGTTACTCAGCAAGGTATGATCCTGGGATGTAGTAACTATGTGATTTTTATAAGCCATAATAGTGGATTAAGGATGAAGTATTTTGTTAAATGAATTATAGATTTTTTTTTCACTCTTGAATTTATATAATGACATTATTATATACTAACTGCACAATGGGTTAGTCTTATTTAACTGTTGATATCATGGCACATCTTTGCTGGAATAGGAATTGTAGAGAATGATGGGTCCCACTTTTATCCTTTGCTTAGGAACTGGTATAGAATCTCAAAAAAGAAATCATATTATATCAGCTTACACAATTAGTTTTTAAAAGTAAACTGATGTGATGTGATGTACTGTAGTTTCTTCTTAAACGAAGTCCAGCATCTCTCATACCACTACAGATCTGCCATCTACTGTATACTTCAGTAATCAATAGATGAATAGTTTTAGTGCTTATTGTTCAAACTTATAATAAATAGCAAAAATGAAGCAATATAAACCAAAGTTTGCTTTTATTTAATGAATTATATTTTAACTGGTTTTCCAGATCAGGTGTGTACTAATTGAATGACAAAATTATACTAAAATATTAATAAGTGCAACGTTTAATAATCTTCACTTTTATCTACTTCTTGTACATTAAAAGTTTATTATGTAAAATCAAGATTTTCTGTCTGAACCTACCCTTGCACCTCTCTGAGGAGTGCCAAAGCACGAAACCATGATCAGGGGTTTGGGGGGAGGTTCTTGACAGAGATATTTTAAATGCTTGCTCTGGCTAAGCATTTATCACAAAGCTTGTTGAGGAATTGGCAATCCTCATTGTTTATAACTTACAAGCTTAAGAGAATAGGGTCATGTGATCTATGACTCTTAATTTGACTTTCCATACCTTTATCTTATATAATTTTTTTATTTATTTGCCTCTTAATTATGTAAATGCATTGATAATATCATTCATCCTTTTTTATTATGTAACGATTCTTACGGTTTATTCGTGTGTAATTTATTGATTTCATTTAGTTTTATAAAACAGAAGCTTGGGACCGGATTCATAAAGAACAGATTAATGCTCAAAGAACAGTGCAACAACTGAAATCATGCATTCAAGAAATCGATATAGTTCGATCTCAGGTTCAAGACGAAGATCTGCCGCAGTTCGATAAACTCGTTAAGCCCGTGAAAGACGAGGCTCTTCAAGTTATTCAGCAATTTTTAAACGAATGGGAAGAATCTGGATTCTCAACCAATTCACCATTGCCATTAACTACTTCATCGGCACATCCACGTAAGTGACATTATTTAAGAAACTCAACTTGTTTCTCGAATCTTATAATTTAAAAAGTAATTGTGTGTATGTCTTTTTATGCATGTGTACACCCATGCTTTAATATACAGTCTTGCTATAGTGTATTAATCTGGGTTTTATATATTAAGACATTTGAAGTTCTCTGCAAATATGTCGATTATTCAAGCTTGCAATAGATGACTGAAGTAGAATGAAAAGAAATACTCCTGACAGCATACCCTTATAGTTTTTTTTAAAAACAAAAATGTTGTTTTTAATAAGATGTATACTGAAATTTTAATTTATACTTATCTTAAAAGTGAACTTATATTGCTATAATTTTGATAAATCTAATTTTTAAATTTTTAATTGCCTTAATTCTATTAATAGTGTTTATTCATTTTTAAAGCAGTGATTAGATTAGTTCAATTAAAACAATAATTAACTGAGCAATGATTTCAACTTAGAAGGTCCTATTCATAATGTTCACACTTGTCGGCAGATATTAATTATGCGAAAAGTACAGAATTTGATAACTGATAGTTAATATTTAAATTTGTTGATTTACACATTTCACTTTCGGAATAAAGCAATACACAACTCTTTTTTTGTTTATTGCGTGTTAGCAATGAGCCATACCTCTTTAAATTTTCTTTCTCGATCATTGCGCTCTGCACACCCTACTTTAATATTCTGCGGATCAAAACTACGGCCAGATTCATTTCATGCTCCAGAAACGCAGGCTTTCCCATGGTATCTTTCTTTGTGCAGGTGTAAATATACTTATGTTACGCTAACATGGTGGTGCTATTATTGCAATTCCTTATAATAGGTTGCTCTACAAGCGAGCTCATTACAGCTGATCTGTGAACAATCTGGAGGGACTGGTCTGGAGATAAGCTGTCCTTTATTTATTTAAGGGCCTTTATAGGTTTGGGGGGGGGGTTTCTGAAACTAACATTAAATGCGTCGGAATGGAATATTAAAGTAGAGTGTGTAGAGCATAATGTTTGAGAAAGAAAATTTAAAGAGGCATGGTTCATTGCTAATAATACCTACGTAATAAACAAAAAAGACTCGTGGATCACTTTATCCCGAAAAGTGGAATATGTATATCAACGAATTTATATATTAACTGTCAGTTATCAAATCTTGTGCTTTTCACGTAATTAATCTCTGCCAACAAATTTGAATGTTATAAATATGGACCTTCTAGGTTGAAAGCATTGCTCAGCTACTTAATGGTTTAACGGAACTAATCTAATCATTTCTTTAGAAGCAAATGAACGCTATTAATAGAATTATGTAATAAAAGAAAAGAAATAAATCTTCATAGAGTTAATTGCTTTAAATGGTTTCTAAATTGGTGGATATTCAATTAAATATCACCATGAGATATATTATTGGTATGCTCAAACTTACTTCTTTGCAGGGGCTTCTTTTCCTTTCACATATTCCTCCATTAAATATTAGAAGTTGCTTTATAGAAAATGAATAGAGAGCTGTCACGTATGTCAGATTTGCAAATCACTCGAGATATAGTTTTCACCACTTAAGACCATCTCAAATCACGATCCCTTTTCTGGATGTTCAACAAGAACCTATACTGAAGAATTTTGGTATAAAAAAATGGACTTCTTATGAGATTTCAAACAAATATTTTTTTTCCAGATCCAAGAATTTAACCAATGGGTTCCGATCTTTCTAGATGATAGTGAAATCCAATCAAAAAATTTAGAACAACCTATGGTCTTAGCAATAATCTGCTTCATTAAAGGAATTTAACAGCATTGACCTATAGTGGTGCAAACAAACACCATGAACCATGTAGTTAACAACTGGTAAATTTATGGCCCAGAGGGAAATAATTGAAGGACTTAAAACCACTAATGATTCTATCTTCTAGTTGGAATCTCTGCAGGTTCCTTTATGATATTTTGTTACTGGTTAAACTCTCTATTAAAAAATGTCCATACAATATGTAAATAATAAATACTGACTTCTTGTAATCGTTAAGAATGAAATTTAATATTTATTAATTTTTTATATATTATTATGCATAACATTCAAAATAATATATAGTATGATATAGCAGATGATTTACGCTATTTTAAAATAATTATTCATTATTCTATAAGCAGTGTTAATTTGCTTACAAAGAAATGATGAAATTTTATTTCACTATTTAATTAATAATTCACCGAGCAATATTTTCGACCTATGCTCAGCGAGTTATTAGTTAAATTGTGAAATAAAATTTAATCTTGTCTTGGTAAGCGAATTAATGCTTTTTATAGAATTACATAGCTGTTGTACAGTCATTGTTTACTTTAAAAACTCTGTTACCGCATTCCAAAGTAAATCAACATTATGAATATTAACATATCAAATTTGTCTGTTCCCCACATTACAACTATTTTTTTAATAATCTTTTCCCAAGAGTTTAAAAAAAATAAGATAATTTTTTTCATTTAAAAACAAAAGTTATTATATAAAAGAAAGGCACATGGCATTATTGCTTGGCAGTTCATAAAAACTTCGCTTACCAGACCTGCGACTGCAGAATCAATCTTAGGACTTCCTGATCCCAAGTTGAATGCTCTACCAACTACACTGAACGACGTAAGATGTTATTATATTGTTTATATTTTTGACATTTTTTTCCAAATTAAATAATTTTATATTTTCTTGAAGCAATTAGTTTAAAATGATAATTTACTAGGGATGGAATAATAATTTTTATTTTTAACACAGGCAAAACTCTCCTCTATATAGTAGTGCCACCTTGTGCTAATTAGAGTAATCAATGGATGCCAGAAGGCTTGTGCATAAGATCCCCATCTAGTGCCTATTCATCCAATATCCCCAGATTAGTTTCTGACTTGTGGCCTTCTGGCATCCATTTATTACTCTAGTTGGCACTGAGTGGCATTACTGTATGGAGAGTTTTGCCTGTGTTAATAGCAGTTATGTGCTAGCATACGAAATGGTGATCTTGTGAAGTTTAATGGTTTAATTTTTTTAAAAATCGAAATAAAATAAAATGTGAGACTGTTTAGTTAGTTTTTCCTTAATTAATTCATATACGAATAAGCATTTATTTTATAACGTCTTGCGTGCGATTATAATTACGATAGAATGACAGCCTGTTAAGCTAAATTGCGCAGACGCTGTGAGAATGTTGTTAATAAATGAATACCTTCGAAGGTATTCATTTATTAACAACATTCTCACAGCGTCTGCGCAATTTAGCTTAACAGGCTGTCATTCTATCGTAATTAATTAATTCATATAAATTTATTATAAATAAGTAATAGTTGTTAAAATAATAGGTACAATTATTATCTCGACTATGGATAGAAACTCTGGTTGTGGGAAGAGCTGAACATGTGCATGTGGAATGAGTGTAAACACACACCCACACAAACGAACATTTATTTGTTTTATTACTATCAAAACATATATTAGCGGTGATAATGATGATGATTTAAAAAAATTAAAAATAAATCATTCCGATTAATTATTATTTAAAGAAAAAAATATTAATTTATACAATTTCGTTTATTTTTATTTGCAATAATCAGTTTTGTTGATTAGAATGCTGCTATGACTGAAATGTTGGTGAAAAAGTCTAGATTTTAATAGTGTGATATGTGAGGAACATGGGAAAAGAAAAATAAGATAGAATAATCTAAACTTTTGCATTGGATAGTACCTGAAAACATTGTCTCCAGAACTGATATAAAACAAGAATATATTTTTTTTAAACTTTTGTACAAAAATGGGTTAAAGAAAGAAATGGGGAGATTTATTCCTGTCTTGTCAGCCGGATTTTCCGAGTTGCTGGAGGAATGGGTTCGCTTAAAATTTATACTCTCTGCTGTTAAATATTCTACTATGGAAACAATGCCTGAAATATTTAGAAGACACTGATTCAAATAATATCTACATCAGGCAGCAAACAAAGTCATAGTAAACACCACTATTGGATCTCAAGTGGCTCAAAGGCAAAAAAAAAAAACACCAGACTTTGGCAGAAGAGACTAAATTTTTTTATAGTACAGTTTACAATAGAACAAAGTAAAGAAATGGTAATATTGTTTTATTATTATTTCTTTGTTTATTTCAAATATGACTAGTGGAAAAGTTAAATTTGCTATAATTCTAAGTGCAGTATTTGAGACTAGCACTTCATATTTTGTTTTTAACGATTTATTAATTTTTTTTTTTTTTTAAGATTCATTTCTAAGAATAACCTTAAAAAATTAGTATTGCAAAAAGTGTTTTAATAATTTGATATACTCATGTTTTATCAAAGTATGTTAATTTTAAAGAAATAATTAAGAAATAAGCTTATGCATTTAATAGTTTATACTTAAAATTACAAATAATCAATTTAAAATAAAATTGAAATAGACAACTCACTATAAATAAAAATATTATTTAATATATCAATCCGGCTTTCATTTCTTAATGGAATCTTTTCAAGATGTTTCTTTTTTACACAATCACATGACCAATTACCCTATAGCAACCCCCTCCAGTGGACATTATTTACATTACGTTATATTATTATTGTAATGTTATGTAAATAATGTCAATATATATATAAATAGAAGTAAATGGAACATTGGGTGTAAGTTAATTTATGATAATAGCAAGGAAAGTGGTTTATTGTTTTAAGTCTCGAACGGGATCCTTAGCAACAAGAGAATATACATATAAATGGAAAAATATGGGTGATTTAGTCTGCAAATTGTGAAAGGAAGGCATAGAAAATATTAGGCATTTGTTAATTGAATGTAAATGCTTGAAAGCAGAAAGGGTACAAATAATGAAGTTATGGAAGAATAAATATGAACAAAGTGATTATGCAGAAAGTGGGTTATTGATTTTTATGTTGGGTTTGGGAAAAGATAAAGGGAATTTAGATATAAAGGCCATAGAGTTAACAAAGATTATGTTGTGGAAATGGGATGGAGCAGAATATAGGAAAACTTAGACTGGGGAATGGAAAATAAAGTAGCTAACAGGATTCTCTGGGCATAATTGTTGAAAAGAGATTTTTGACTCCGTTTAAGAAGAAGTCACAGTGTATCACATCACATCACATGTGATTGTATAAAAAGAAACATCTTGAAAAGTTTCCTTAAGGAAAAGCTGGATTCTAGTAAAAATAGGGCACACCCAATCTTTTATCAACAGGAGTGTCAACAAATTCTTCTATAAAATAAATCACAATCACATGAAAGAAAGCAAGTGACACATCTTCATCCCATACATCCACTCAATAACCAAACATGTCATCAACAAACTCTCCCACGACTTTGTGAAGTAACTTTTCATTCATCACCCAATACCAATAGACTCACCAACAATACTAAAGATAGAATCACACCTGAACTCAGTCTGTAAGTTGTTTATAAGATCACGTGCCCTGAGAACAATTGCCAAGCATCGTATTACGGTGATACCAGGACTAACATCGCAACCAGAATAGCATAGCATAAATATCTTTATAATAAGACTATAACTAAGCTAGAAGGTAATTCAATCTTTGCCAAACATGTAAGGGTCACTGGCCATGTTTTCCAACCAACTACTGAAAGAAACGACACCAAACATAAGATAAAGGAAGCATGCTATATAGCAAGCGATCCTACATCAATAGATGCGATGCATGCTTTTCTCTTGAAAATGGTCTCTTTAATCACTTTGCATTAATTTGCATACTACATTTGTATAGTTCTCAACACTTTAGTAGCTATGATTATGGAAGCATAAAGCCTTCCGAAAGCGCTCAGCTCATTAAATTGCAGAATATTATTTGCTTTCACAAACTTCATTATCTGTGCGCAAAGCACATATATATGTTATCGATTGCATGCTAATGAAGTAAATATTTAATTATTGATGTATTAAATAATATTTTTATTTATAGTGAAATATCTATTTCATTTTTATTAAATTGATTATTTTTAATTTTATATATAGAAGACAACATTACGGACAAATTTTAACATTAAAATTTGATCATTAAAAGTATTTGTGGTTTATACTTGTATATTATTTATATTAAAACAGGCAAACTCTCTATATGTATTACCACTCAGTGCAAGCCAGAGTAGTTAGTGGATACCAGAAGGCTTGCGCATAAAATCCCCATCTAATTCCTACTCATCCAATATCCCCAGACTAGTTTCTGGCTTGTGGTCGTTGTCAGTGAGGAGTCTTGGATCTGAAAGCACTGCACCTAGATCTTAGGATTTAATGCAACCCTCCAGCAGCCACCTTTTATCTCTACTTAACTACTGTTATTTATAGTCTTTAAAATAAACATAAATAAATGTGGAGAAAAAAATATACGCTTCTAAATATCAATTTTTGAAATATATAAAATAGATTTTAATTCTATTTAGAAAGTAATGAACCCTCCTCTCTAGTGGCATACATAATATTAAATCAGTGATATTAAATTCTGGTTCCCGCCAGAAGATAAAGACTGAGAAAATTAGAATATCTTACTTTCAAATCTTAACATCGCCGATTTAATATTATGTACAGGGTTAGTGATGAAGGTTTATTAGCTTCGAAATAGAATTACAATCTGACATTGCCCTAAAATTCATCGATCAAAATAGATTTTCTTTTATGCTATTGGGCAGTTATTTTTATATTATTTTTTTATGTATATTAGTATTGCTTATTGTGGTCTTACGATTTAGTTATTTATTTGATTAAACATTCGAGGAACAAGATTTCTGCTTTTATATGTACATTAAGCAAATGTGTTATTGTAGAGACTGTGTAAGCTTGAAGAAACATCTATTTTACTTATACAGTGGTCGTGAAATATACTAACCACAATAATGTTGCCGATGATTGAGAAATATGTGTGTTCTGGTAGTATGAAGATGCTTTGTACTTTTAAGATAATAAAATTAAATCGTATGACAAGGAGAATTGTTTTATGGAATATTTAGGAGACATATTCACCCTATGTAAATTATTAAGAAATATCGTAATTATTAGTATTAGTTTGAAGTAGTTGTATAAAATTTCTGCTCCAGTTCATAATTGAAATATTTAACAACCAACGTAGGTTATAGATAACATCACATGATCACCATTTCCTATGCTTACACAGGCTGTTAAGACAGTGAGGTGACGCGATGCACTGTGGCTTCATCTTTATCAGAGTCAAGAACCTATCAGCCTTCCCTTTTCATTCCCCATCGTAAGTTTTCCCCCATATTCTTCTCTGTCCTGCTCCATTCCATTTCCACAACATAAGTCAACTCCATGGCCTTTATAGTGACTAACTCTCCGTACAGTAGTGCCACCCAGTGCAAGCCATAGTAGTCAATGGATGCAAGAAGGTTTGTGCATAAAATACCTGCTCATTCAATATTCCTATACTAGTTTCTAATTTGTGGCTTTCATCGGTGATCTGTTAGTACTGCACCTAGATCGTAGCATCTAATGCAAACCTCCAGCAGCCATCTTTCATCTATTTAATTAACTATAAAACTAGGAACTCAAGATGAAAATGCATTAATGTTTTCAATCCAAGCTCATTTGCTTATATAGTCATATAGATCTGAACCCAGTTTGGTATCTGTACATTTTGGTGTCCTTTGGTCTTTAATAACCATAATCACCATCATCCCATGGGCAGGATTGGTATTAAACTACTAAACGTGACATAATAACCATTCCCTATGCTTACAAAAGCAGTTAAAACAGTGACAGACTATCCATACAGTAGTGGCTGCTGGAGGGTTCCATTGAATACTAAGATCTAGGTGCATTGAGCTCAGATCCAAAACTCCTCATTGATGTAAGCCACAGGCTAGAAACTAGTCTGGGGAGATTGGATGAATATACGCTAAGTAGGGATTTTCTGCACAAAGCTTCTTGCATGCATTGATTACTATGACTTACAGTGGGTGGCACTACTGAATGGAGAGTTTGTCATCGTTTTAACAGCTTGTGTAAATATAGGAAATGGTGGTCATGCTGTGATTATTAAAGATTCAAAACAATATATAGATTCTGAACCGGATTCAGATCTACATGACTACACAAGCAAATGAGCTTGGATTGAAAACATCTGTTTTCATTTCGGACTCATAGCTTTATAGTTAACTAAAAAGGTATAAGGCAGGTGCTGGAGAGTTGCGTTAGATCCTGTGATCTAGGTGCAGTGCTCTCAGATCCTAAGCTCCTCACGGATGAAAGCCATGAGCTAGAAACTAATTTGGGAATATTAGATAAGTAGGCACCAGATAGGGATTTTATCCATGAATCTTCTTGCATCTATTGATTACTGTGGCTTGCACTGGGTGGCACTACTGTATGGAGAATTTGCCACTGTTTATAGATAATAATTAAACACATATAATGACAATATTTGAAATGCGTATTCAAAATGATGCTTGCTGTGATATTGCAAATATTTTGGTGTATGAATTTTTGTAGTGGAACGTAGATTTATTTGTTGCTTATATAAGTAATTTTGAATTTATTTATTTATTTGGATAAAAAGATGAAGTAAATTTCTAGGTAAATATAAGTAAAAAAATTTCAAAATTAATAAAATGAGAATTTAGAGTACTGCCAAGTGCAAGCCTACTGTTTGGAGAGTTAGTTACTAGTATTAACAGCATGTAAGCATATGAAATGGTGATCATGTGAAATCTAGAATGTTACTCACTTCTTGTATTTATTTATTTTACTATTTTTTCTTCGCTTAATAATAATTTAATTTATATTTTATTCATGTACAATTTGTAATAAATTTTGTTGTTATTTACACGGTGATTCTTATTCTCATTGTTGTGGGTTTGATAAACATCTGTGAATGGTTCTACTGGATTTACAATATAATTTCATTATTTATTCTCTTGTTATTATCACCATAACATTCAAAATTTATCTCATGATTGGTAGTTGTGGTATGCCTGCCACAAGGAATAATGTAACAAAGGTAGGGAGATGTAGCTGGAATATGGACTGGGTAAACATACCGTTTGCGTGGTGCTCATAAATGAGAAATGGTTGCAAGTTGGAGTAAATTATAGATAATTCATGATTCACAATTTAGAGATTTTATCCTTGGTGCTTTTTGAGTAAACCCAATTGAGTAGTATTCTTTATTTGTATGTATATATTCGCCCCATTCCGTTACAATATGTAGTTTTTATTTTTCCATTTTTGCGGACATGTAGTAGTAAATACATTTATATTAATTGGTTTAAATTTTCCAAATTTCTTTGTTTTTATCAATGGGCGCCTTATCTCAACTTCTCATATTGCGCTTCTAGTAGCTCAAAAACTTAGACTATCCTCATTCACTGTGCATCCATTTCACGAATAATTTCTGCTTGTCGGGCAAGCTGTTTTTTAAGTGCTTAAAATGACCCTAGAAAGTGTTCAAAACATTCGAAACAAGAAGTTTGTTTTTTAGAGTTCTTAATATTGATTTTTAATTCAGTAAACATTAAAAAAAGTTTTAAAGAAAATGGTGGTTGGAACATTCAAGGCTTTTTTGAGTCCACTCTTTTTATATATATATATGGTGCTAGAATAGAATTATATAAGCATGTTTTTTGATATTGATCTCACGTTTTGGTGTGAATTTTTTGCTCTGTGCTCTATAGCCAAAGTTACACTTGATTTACTATTATTGTTTGTTTATTCAGAAAAACTTATATATCCGCATATAGTTTTTTTTGTGGTAAATTACATATTTTTTCCCCTTCATACTTAAAAAAATAGTAAAAATAAATAAGTAATCGAGTAGCTTATTGCTCAAGAGTTCTTAGAATTGCGAGCATCAGAAGCAATTGAACTGGGCTGTGATCTATGGACTGTGAACCTCAGTGGATGCCGCTCTACTGCTGCACCAAACTACAAAAAGCTTTAAGGCTAGTACAAATTAAGGATTACATGTGGAACTGAATAGTTGGTTCTTATTATTGCAGAGAATGCTTGAAATAATGACCTTATAACAAAGATTTATGTGGACTGTAAAATAACAATCAAAATTAAACATACCCTGTATGATTTAGTGCAGTGGTAGAAGGGCGGACTCTGGTGCTCAACGAGGTCATGGATTATATCTCCGCTCTCACTTCTGGTGCTTGGATTTTTTATAACATCCCCAAGTAATAAACTGTTCAATTATTTTATTTCAAATTAAAAAATAAAAAAGTAAATCATGGGATTAGTACCCATAGGAGAATGACCTCCCCACTTTTGGTTGAAGATAGACTCAATATTACAATCACGTTATTTTCAGAATCAGGGCATTGTCACTCATCAAATTAGATGAACTTATATTCTGTAGTTAATAATAAACGGATACCCCTTTACCGACTAATACCGGTTGTTATCTGGGTTAGTTTCAAGGCTGAATACTGAAAGAAAAAATCTAAGCCTTTTGGTGGGCTGACGAAATTTCCAAAGTTTATACAGTGAACTCAAATTCAGATTGTGAGTGTGGCTACAGATGTTCCGTTAATTTTGCCACAACTTGACATGCATTGGTAAAACAAATTTTAATTTAGAACTATATAGAATGAGTAACTCTATTATAATAATATCAGATGTACCCGGATTATGGAAAGGCTGTCATTTTTTAATTGGTTGCTTTAACAATTTTTTTTAAAGATTTAATGTAAATTAAGCAAAAAATTTTAATATTATATAAATAAATGTGAGAAATGTACTCAGCCTGAAAGGCCGTCATTTTTATAATAGTTTTTGTTAATTGATTGCTTTAACAAATTTTTTTTTTGCTTTGCAGAAGTTTGAATAAAATTCTCATAATCATATTAAGTCTCTTAAATATGAGGAAAGAATTACTTTCTTTGCATAAAATGCTTCGTAAAAAAAATATGGTAATTAATGGCTGAATTACTCCCTTCACGTAAAATATGCTTCATAATAAAAATAACAGATTATTAAATATAAAGGTTGGAATTACTTCCTTTGCCTAAAATGCTCGTAATATAAATTTCAGTTTAGTTAGGTATAATCACTTATTTATAAAATTAAATTTAAAGTTGTTTTTTTTTAATTTTTCTTTTGTGAATGTGACAGGGTTACAGACAAACATAATAGTTTTTTTAAATTGTTGTGAATTTTATACATGACGGCCTTACGGACAGATATACATTCACATGGATTTTTTATAATAATATAAAGACAATTAAGACTTGCTTCAGTTCAAGACTCTTTTTCTGGATGTTCAATCAAAAGGCAATGTTCAAAAATTTATGACATCAAAAATAGACTTCTTATGAGATTCCAAACAATTCTCATTTTTTTACAAATACAATAGTAAAGCAGATGACAATAGATGGACATTGCTCTTGTGCTTCACAAATGACATTTTTCAGCTCTTGACCTATGTAGATACGAACAAAGGCAAAGGCTGAAGACAGTTTGTGGGTACAGGGCAAAATTGAAGGATTTAGAATCACTATCTCCGAGTTAGATTTTTTACAGATTTACAACTGACTTTTAAGAGCCCTAATCTATATAGGTATGTACAAACACAAACCATGAACCAAATAACTCGTATCTCCAGATTCAATGGTGGAGTTGAAGGATTTAGTAAAATCACTATGAATTCTAATTTCTGGTTGGAATCTCTACAGGTTTCTTTATGATATTTTGTTAATTATTAATTGATATCAGAAGTTACCTCACTGTAAATGGTGAAGAGGATTTTAATTTTGAGATGCATTTTGGGCGATGAAACTATATCTTGATTTATGGTAAATATCTACTTAAGAGTTTTTTATACATCTATAAATTCAATGTTTGAGCGCTTGGATGTTATTGTAAGAAAATCTTATTATAAATGCTTATTGAATCAGATTTAGTGCTTTCAGGGACTACTTATGGCCTCATATTCATAGCAATGAGATTTATATAGGTGGATGCATGTATGTATATGCAACAAGTTTATTTAAATGTATTCAAATGATATGGCCCATTTCTTCAAAAGAGCAAAGCAGGATTCCTTTTTATTCATGGAATTGGGATTGTTGGCTATATGCCACGCTTCTTTGATCTTGTGAATGACACCATTTTTTTGATGCTTGTGATGGTCGCTAATGTGTGGCCCATTACATTACGTTTTGGTGATCAAGGGAAATAAACTTGTGTTCCGGATTATTTATAGCTCTTTTATAGAGATATTTGTGTTAATAAATTTATTGCATATATCTATATACATGCACCCATCCATGTAAATCTCATTGTTATGAATATGAGGTCATAAGTAGTCCTTGAAAGGGTAAGCTTGATTCAAAATGTATTTATAATAAGCTTTTCTCACAATAGCGTCCTTCACTCGAAAGTCGAATTTATAGATTTGTAAAAACAGTCTTAAATAGTTTCATCACCTAAAATGCATCTCAAATTAAAATCTTCCTTTTGCTCTTACTCAAGTATATGCAAATAATTATGGCATTAAAAATTGAATGTTTACTCTTTCTAACACATAGAAATTGTTAATAGCATATTAATTAATTAAAATTAATTAGTTTGTTGACTGTCATAGTGTTTAGCCCTCATATGAGCTAGAATCTGAACCATTAATGAAGAGAATTAGTATAAAAATGGAACTGTTTGTGTTAAAACCAATTGGATTTGATCCTTCTCAACACAATTGGAATCTCATCAACAGATTTAGGATAATCTACGATCATTGTATTCATCTGCTTTCTAAATGGAATTTAACAGCTGCTGACCTATATAGACGAGGACAAACACAAACTATTAACTACATAATTAATGTCTGTTGAATCTATGATTACAGTAACAGAATTGAAGTTCTTCATAATGCCAATTTTCTCTCGTAGAATCTCTACAGGTTCCTTTACATTATTCTGTTAATAGTTGTGCTATTTAATAAAAAAAATATCCATATAGTAAATAAATTAATATGAAATGTTGACTTTATCATATTATTATTAAATTAAGTCACGTGATGTATGACTTGATTTCCTTGCAATTATTATATTTTTTTTTTCAAAGATAATGCACGATGAAGTACATTAAATTAATAAATATTAGATTTTGTTCTAAATTTCATTCTAAAGGCGATTACGTAATACGTTGGACTGTTTCTATCATCAAATGTTGAATGTGTAGAATATTTTAAACTTTATTTAAACTTTTCAAATACAAACAAATTGTTAGTAATGATACACAAATAGGCAACACAGGTTAGTAATTACACAACGTTTCGAGTAGTAGTATTTTCCACTCTTCAAATGTTGCTGACTGACCAGTGACAGTATTCACATAGGAGTCAAACTCACACCTTTAGATTCTCGAATATCAACTTTAAAGCAAACACTCTAATCAACTGAGCTATCCGGTCAAAGAAGAGTGGAGAATAATACTACTCAAAACATTGTGTAAGGACTAAACTGTGTTGTCTATTTGTGTGTTATTACTAACAAGTGGTTTGTATTTGAAAAGTTTAAATAAAGTTTAAAATTTTCTACACATTCAACATTTACTGATAGATGATGGAAATAGTTCAATATATTATCATCACAACTAATATACCACCATCACAAACCTTCAGGCGAATAACGGGAGTAACATTTCGAGAAATACAATTTGTCCGCCATACTTGCTTGCTTACTTTGTTACATTTGTGAAGAATCTTGAGAAATCCCTTAAACAGATGAGTAAAATATAAATATAAACTAATGGACTAAATATTTAAAAATTAACAATTAAAAAAAAATATTTATGAATTGTAAAATAAATAAATCATATTATTATCGGAAAAAAAGGTTGTTTTTATTTTATTACAATTGGGATTGATTAATTTTTAAAACTAAAATTAATTGAAGAAAATCAAATGATGGAAGAAAATTGTTCAGAAATTAAACAAACGAAACAATCACATGAATGAAAACAATTAAAAAACAATATTATTTAATTTTTAATGATTTAAAAAATCCTTAAACTAAGAGTAACATAATATGGTTATAAATCATATTTTAAGACTTTTGTAATCGTCATTAATGAAGTTTTCTTATATACTGATACTTCATGAATATTCTAATAATATAAAGATAGTCATTAACTTTTTCAAGAGAATAACCAACGTCATTGTCTCCAATAATAGATTCTTATCTATTACCTATTTGTTATCATTTATCTTTCTATTTATTATATATATATATATAAATGAAAGTTTGTTTATGTCTGTTACTTAATAATTCAAGAAATATTGATACTAGTACATATAAGTAGTGTTAGCCATAAGTTAGGCTGCTAAAACGGCATATTGATGTGCGTTGGGCAAAAACCAGCGCCATCAAGTGGTGGAGTGTATTATATGTATTAGTACTGAAATATTACATCAATCTTTATGAATCTTGTACAATTTTCTTTTTTTTTGAGAATTACATAAGCTATGGATTTTTGCTTTATGGTACTTAATTGTTTTAAAAATTTGCATAATTGGCAATAAAAAAGTATGTCGGAATCTTCACCATTTTTTAATGATGTCATAAAAATGTAAAAAGAGGGCAGCACTGATTAAAAGATTATAGATGTTGGAAAATGCTATAGTTGTGTGTTGAAATATTACTAGAGAAATGGGGATAATTATAGGTTTTGATAACGTGGAGTAAAATTTTATTGCGTAAATATATTTTAAATTAATGAAATTTCATTTAGATCTTATATTTAATTTCTGATTTGCAAGTGGAGCATGAAAAAATTACAAAAATTGATTAAATTCGTAAGTTGAGTTATAGTTTTTGATAAAATAAGGTAAAACTTGATCTTTTAAATATATTTTAAATTAATCCAATTTTGTTTGTACCAGATACTTAAAATGAAATCCTAAAAGTTAAAAAGTTATTAGCAATACTGCTGTTGATAATTCGTGTATTATTATCTGCAATATAAAAATGCATCGAAATCGTAATCATTTTATGTAAATATTATATAAATATATAAACCATAGGAACAGTTACATATTGTATCATTCCATACAGTAGTGCCACCCTTTGCCAACCAGAGTAATCAATGGATACCAGAAGGCATGTGCATAAAGTCCCTATCTAGTGCCTACTCATCCAATATCCCCTGACTAGTTTCTGGCTTGTGGCCAGTAGATAGGGATTTTATGCACAAGCCTTCTAACATCCATTGATTACTCTGGTTGGCACAGGATGGCACTACTGTATGGAGAGTTTTGCCTTGTTTAATAACAATTATGTGCTAGTATAAGAGATGGTGATCATGTGATATTGTATCATTCCTGATGAATCATGCATACTTTTTTTGTCTTTTTTTTTTGCATTTTTATGGTACTTAATTGTTTTAAAAATTTTGATAATTTTCAATATAAAAATATGTTACAATAACTGTGGAACAGTAAGAGAAAACCACCGAAAATTGTTGTTTACAATCATTTATATTACTGAATTTGATCTTCTTTTAGGATTTCTGTTTAAATATATTTATCTTCCTGGTATGGTATAAAGGAAATTTAATTAATTTCTCTATTTCATAAAGAATGTTAAATTTAAACTATTCACATTAAAAACATTTTATTTGAAATATAACATTGTTTATAAAACTGTTACAGTAGTTATTTTTAACTTCCGTTGATAATCAGTGCATTATTATTTTATGCAAATATTATTTAAATATATGTTAATTATCAACTACATTATATTCATTTAATAGTTATAATCAGCAACCAACATAAATATTGGAGCTCTAAAACAGCGGATTTAGAAATAGTAATCCTTTATCATTTAGCCATTATCTATTATATCTATTGTATACAGAAATTTGATGGTTTGTTAGTTTATTATTTAATAAATCAGCAAATATTGTCTCAAGCTTGATGAAATTTGCACGATTTTCTTCATTTTTTTATGTTTGCCTTATGGTACTTAATTGTTTTTAAAAAATGATAATTTCCTACTAATGGGAGCAAAGCCATGGCGGCAACTAACTACCATATAAATGTTTAAGTTTTTTTTGTTTGTTACTTAATAACTCAACAAATATTGCTTCAGTCTCGATGAATCTTGCACGATTTTCTTTCTTTTTTATGGTACTTAATTGTTTTTTAAAAAATGATAATTTTCTACTAATGGGAGCAAAGCCATGGCGGCAACTAACTACCATATAAATGTTTAAGTTTGTTTGTTTGTTACTTAATAACTCAACAAATATTGCTTCAGTCTCGATGAATCTTGCACGATTTTCTTTCTTTTTTTTATTTTTGCTTTATGGTACTTAATTGTTTTAAAAAATTTGTTCTAATGGGAATAAAGCCATGGAGACGGTTGGCTACCATATAAATGTTTAAGTTTGTTTGTTTGTTACTTAATAACTCAACAAATATTGCTTCAGTCTCAATGAATCTGATTTTCTTTCTTTTTTTTTATTTTTGCTTTATGGTACTTAATTGTTTTAAAAAAATTGTTCTACTATTGGGAATAAAGCCATGGAGATGGTTGGCTACCATATAAATGTTTAAGTTTGTTTGTTTCTTAATGACTCAACAAATATTGCTTCCATCTTGATGAATCTTGCATTATTTTCTTTCTTTTTTTATTTTTTCTTTATGGTACGTAATTGTTTTAAAAAATTTGATAATGTTCTATTAATGGGAGTAAAGCTTTGGGTACAGCTAGCTACCATATAAATGTTAAAGTTTGTTTGTTACTTAATAACCCAACAAACATTGCACCAATCTTTTAATGAATGTTGCATAATTTTTTTTACTTTTTTTTTTTCCGGAGAATTACATAGGCAATGGATTTTTGCTTTATGGCATTTAATTGTTTTTTTAAAAACTTTAATAATTTGCAATATAAAAATCCATCAAAATCGTAGACATTTTCAAATGTCTTTTGGAAAATTTTTTAAACAAGTACAAAGTATGTTGCGGCCTGTGTATTGAAATACATACTATGGAATTGGAGTGAGTTATATAGTTTTTAGGAAAGTGAGATAAAATTTGATTTTGTAAATATATTTTAAGCGAACTAAATTTTGTTTATATCATATATTTGATTTCTCATTTGCAATTGGAGTTAAACAAAATACCATGATGTTAAAATTTCATCGCCTTTTTAAAAATTAGTTTATCGCATGAGAAATATATTTAAACTAAAATTCTAAAAGTTGATCAAATTTAGTGCCATAACTGATAGTAAAAAGTTGATATTTCATGTACTATGGTTTCATGTAAATAAAATGTAAATATATAATCCATGGAAACAGCTACATATGGCTTATATTCTTTTACTTTATTAATATGATCAAAGCCGTGTGTACAGCTAGTACTCATATATCCAAATAAATAAAAATGAAACCTTTCAGCTGTTTTATTGCCATCCTCAGTACAACATATATTAATGAAGTTTACAGTCATTACACTTAATGATATGTAGATGTTTTTAAATATAGTCATCCTCCTTATTTATTTTCATATAATTATCACATTTATTATACAGCAGTAGAAACAATATTATTATTACTTGTATCTGTAGTTTACATTAAATTAGTCGTGATGTATGGCTTGATTTCCTTACTATTATTTATTTTTAATATAAGAATAATTATATGTAAATATTTTCGGTAATATTTATTTTACACTGAAGATGGCAGTCAAACATTGAAAAAATTAGTTATATATCAAAAAAAACAACAAAAAAAACCCAATATTTGATGTTTTAATAATCTTTCTCAGTTTTATTAATTAAATAAATAATTAGATGATTTTATTGCTCCAGGAATTTATTAGTCATTCGAATTCTGAAGGTGCCAAAACTGGAATCTATCTGAGGACCTTGCACTTCATGATCCAATACTTTACCACTGCACTAAGCCTCAGTGGGCTTGAACTTCTTATGAATTCGTAGAAATAAAGCTAGTTGATTTTTATTTTTTTATTTCATTATTTACATGCAAGTAAACAACACACTGGATTATATCTGTTTTTATTTTATGATAATGTCAAAATGAACATTAAAATATAGGGATATATATATATTTTACAGTTAATATAATTACGTGAGTATAGTTTACATATATAGATATCACTATTAAATTTTATACTTTATTTTAATCTAAGACCAATCAATACGTTCTTGGACTTTTTGGATATGATGATATTGAATCTATAATTGTATGTGAGATTGGCATATGGAACAGATAAAAGTAGCCAGTTTTACATTGAACTTGGGCATGTATTTCATTGGAAAATCTGTTATTCATGTGGTAAATGCGATCTGAAGCGTATTGGTTACAAGATACCATTTGGAATATAATATATAATGAGAGTTGGTCTGTTTAGGTTATAATATATAATGAGAGTTGGTCTGTTTAGGCAAAGTATTGAAAAGATTTCTACAAAAGACATTAAAAGATAGTATCGGAATATGCCAAATAAACAGACTAAAAGACCAATTTGTGATTTAGTGGATGTAATTTGTGTGAATCATGAATTAGATTATATAATTATTGTACAACTTTCTTTAACTTTTCAATTTGTTGAATCATAAATTAGATTATAAGAGTGAACATTTTTTTTAATGTTTCCAGTAAGTTTAGGATTATTGACTCTGATAGATTGTCTTTAGACATCCAGTTGATCATCCAATATTAGTAAATGGGTATTGATCTGTTGTTTGCCAAAAGGTAAAACGAAATTAGGACACTACTTAAATTGTAACCATCTGGCAATTGGAAAGCCTGGTAATGCCTTTTCCTTAACATTCTCTTTGAGGGGAGGGGTTATTGGAGAGATCTTTGTTCTAAAGTGGCTGTTTAATGTTTATTTTATCCCCCCCCCACTCTTTAATGACTATTAAATCATATTTTGTTACATTATCATCATTTTCAATGATCGTCAATCTGCTGTAGGATGCAAGTCTTTCCATGTTTAATCCAATCTTCAGTCCATAGCTTCTCTTCTGTACATCATACGAGAAAACTTTATTATTTCATCTATCCATTTCTCATGTGATCTTTAATCCTATACAATTTTTTGGGATCCAATTTAAAACTTCATCTCTTCATTTTATATCATTTTTTCTAATAATATGCCCATCTCAGCTTCATTCCAGTCTTTTAATTTTTTATGTTAATGATAGCTGTTTGTTTTATTGCCATATATTTCTTTTTCAATCTCTTTTTGGTTCTTCCAACATATATCTTCCCATATTGTATTGTGTCATCTGAAGTCTTTATTATTTTACTGTTAAGTATCATGTTAAATGACTGATCCATAAATAAGAACTGAAAAAACACACCTACAGACATATTTTCTTTTAATATTAAGTTATTTCTATCAATTCTGTGACTAATTTCATCCATTATGATTCCATCCGTATTAATAATTTGATCAAAATATGTGTAGATATTAACCTCTAACTCATGTTAGAATATCTATTGAACATTACTTGAATAATCTTTTTAACATTCATCTTTAATTCTAATTTCTTACTCTCATCTGATAACTCTTGCAACATTTCCTTATGCTCTGAAGCATTATTTGCAAAAGTAACCACATCATTGGCAAAAATCTATTGTGACATGTAATCTCCATTTATTTTTGCCCTCTTAGTGTCCCATTTTAATCCACAAAATCCTGTTTGTAAAACTACTTTAAAATTTTTGGGGGATATGGAATCACCTTAACGTACACTTTTCTCTGATATCATCATGTTATCTGATTATTGCATTTTGATAAACATTCTTCAGAATATGACAATATCTCTGGTCTGTATCTTGATGATCCAAAATTTAGTCATAGTTGGAATGCTCATAGAATCAAGTGCCTTTTCATCATTACTAATCCCAGGCATAATGACTACTCATATACATTGGTCCTTTCTATGACTTCTCTCAATACATGGATATGATCCACTGTACTAAAACCTCTTTTAAATCCTGCTTTGCTTTTGGTTAGTTAGAATCCAAAGCAAAGTTTGCTGTTGGCAAGTTGTAATTATCTTGATAAAGATTTTCATGTAGAACTGATAGAAAGCTGATAGATTTGTAATTTTTAATGTCCTCTTTATCACCTATCTTAAATATCAACATTACTGCAGCATTCTTCCAATGATTTGGTACATTTTTATCATTTGGGCATTTGTTATGTAGCTTTATCAGTGTGTTTTTTATTTCTTTATCTATTTTCTTTTAAATATCAATAATAATTCTAATATTTTCTGGAGCTTTTCTCTTCTTCCTAGATTTAGTTTCTTTATTTAAACCATAATATTTGTTTTGATTTCTTCTTTCTTATTGTTATGTAATCCTTTATAGAACTCTCAACACATTTCATGATGTCATCTCTCCTTTTAGCAATAGTGTGGTCTTCTTATTACCAAAACAACTTCCCTTCCAATACCAATATATTGTTTTACATTTTGGATCTTCATTTCTCTTCTATAGCTTTCATTGCCAATTCACAGCTCTATTTGCTAACATTAACTCTTTTTCTTATCAATTTGCAAAATGCTAGATATTCGGTTGTTTTTTTTTAAATGGATTATTAACAAGAAATTTTATATTCTCTCTTTTCTTCATATTATTGTCTTATCTCAGAATATTTACTAGTAAAGTGCTTATTTTTTTTTGTAACTGGCTATCTTTCTTGCAGTTTTTAATAGTATAATTATCTTCTTATCGTTTTCAGTCAAGTTTGAACCATTTTCGAAACCTGTTATTTTAAAATGTTTTGTTAAATTCTAATTTAAATTCATTAAAAAGTGTTTCTGAAGGTTAGAAATATCAACTGTTAATACTGGATTTTTAAATAGTTATCATCTCTCTAGTTTTGCATTAAAATGTATTTTACATCTCGATGGTTGATTATCACTTTCTGTTTTGAATCTATTAAGAACATTAGAATTTTGAAATATATATTTTCTGTTAGTCAAAATATAATTCACTTCTGTTGTATCTTCATTTTTAAATGCTTCCATGACCATTTTTGTTTAACATTTTTCTGAAGAAAACCAATTCTTAATATACAGTTTTTCTTTTTCTTCAAGCTCCACAAGTCTGTGTCCTCATTTATTTCTATCACTACAATCAAATCATAGTGTTTTCATCTTTCAATTATTTATCAATTCTAGCTTTAAAGTTCCCCCATGATAATTTTAAAATGTTTTGTTAAGTTTTAATTTAAATTCATTGAAGTGTTTCTGAAGGTTAGGAATATGAATTGGTAATATTGACTTTTTAAATAGTTTCCGTCTCTCTAGTTTTGCATTAAAATATATTTTACATCTCAACAACTGATGATCACTTCCTGTTTTGAATCTATTAAGAACATTAACATCTTGAAATATATATTTTCCGTTAGACTGAATATAATCCAATTCTTTTTCGATATTTCCATGTCCGTTTTCGTTTAACATTTTTCTGAAGAAAACAATTCATTAATATACAGTTTTTTTTCCTTCAAGCTCCACAAATCTGTGGCTTTATCCTAATTTATTTCTATCACCACGTTCAAATTTAGCCATGGCACTTTCATCTTTCAACTGTTTACCAATTCTAGCTTTAAAATCCTCCATGATAATTTTAAAATGTTTTGTCAGGTCTAATTTAAATTCATTGATGTATTTCTAAAGATTAAGAATATCAACTGTTAACACTGACTTTTTAAATAGTTTTCATTTCTCTAGTTTTGCATTAAAACGTATCTTACATGTTAATAATTAATGATCATTTCTTGTGTTGAATCTATTAAGAATGTTAGAATCTAGAAATATATATTTTCTGTTATTCATCTCAATAATTGATAATCATTTCTTGTGTTGAATCTATTAAGAACATTGGAATCTTGAAATATATATTTTCTGTTAATCGTTTCAATAATTGATGATCATTTCCTGTGTTGAATCTATTAAGAACGTTAGAATCTTGAAATATATATTTTCTGTTAGTCATTTCAATAATTGATGATCATTTCTTGTGTTGAATCTATTAAGAACGTTAGAATCTTGAAATATATATTTTCTATTAGTCATCTCAATAATTGATAGTCATTTTTTATATTGAATCTACTAAGAATGTTAGAAACTTGAAGTATATATTTTCTGTTAGTCAAAATGAAATTTATTTCTTCTCCGTATCTACTTTTGGATGCTTCCATGTCCATTTTTGTTTAACATTTTTCTCAAGGAAAGAATCAATAATATAAAGTTTTCTTTTTGTCTGTGTCTTATTTCATTTCTATCATCATAAATAAATTCACTCACAGCACTTTCATCGTTTAATCGTTTACCAATTGTAGCTTTAAAGTCCCCCATGATAATTTTAAAATGTTTTATTAGTTCTAATTTAAATTCATTGAAGCTACGAAGGTTAGGAATATCAACTGTTAATATTGACTTTTTAAATAGTTTTCATCTCTAGTTTTGCTTTAAAATGTATCTTATATCTCAATAATTGATGATCATTTCTTGTGCTGAACCTATTAAGAATATTAGAATCTTGAAATATAAATGTAATCCAATTCTTTTGGATGTTTCCATGTCTGTTTTTGTTTAATATTTTTCTCAAGTAAAGAATTTGCAATATACAGTTTTTCTTTTTCTTCAAATTCCACAGGTCCGTGTTCTCTTTCATTTATAGCACAATAACTAAATTTACCCACAACACTTTCATCTTTTAATCATTTACCAATTCTGGCTCTAAAGTTTCCCATGATAATTTTAAAAGGTTGTTTGGTCTGATCAAAAGCATTTTGTATATTTATATAAAATCCTTTACTTTTTCATTATAATGAAAATTGTTTAGGTATAAATCTTAATTATCTGCATTTGACATTCTACCTGAAATACCATCAATCTTCTCACAATGTTACTGGTTCACTCTTTTACTAATAACAAATCCCACTTTAATTGTGTCTCCAATATTCATGTGTTCATATTAAAATATATATTCACAGAATCCAACAATGTCCAATTTAATACTAGATAATTCTTCCAATTCACACAATTTTAGTTCGCTTGAAAATGATCCGTGGTAGTAAGTATCTAAATAAAAATTCATTGAATGGTAGCCTGGGTTCACAATCAGTAGACTCTTAACCCCTTTCATGACCAAATGATGCCTTGGATTGCGATTTTATGTCCTTCTGGGAATAAGACTCCTAATTTAGTTTCATCTGTCATTATTGTAAATGTGTAGTTAATAACACAAAATAATTATCGCTCATATTCATCTTGCTTTCAAGAAAACTCAACTGATATTTCAGTTGAGAAGTATCAGGCATTTTAGAAAAAAGTCCAAGGTGTTCCTTGATTTTAAAGTGAGATATAAAAAGCCAAAATAAATCGTATCAATACGCAACTCCTGTTATGTTAGAATCTTACGTAAAAAATATGTAGGTTTCAAATCGTTCTTGTCACAACAAGTGACATCTTTATGGAAGCATTATGAATTGGCTGCAGAGGTCAAGGCATAAAGGTTTGGCTCCTATTATTTTCTAAAGATGGAGGAAAAACTCATCATTTTATGTCTGAATTCTTTATGCTGCCTTTCCGATGACAGATTTATCATTTAGCAATATTGTTTGATAACGCAGTAATATTAGGAGCTGAGAATGTTGTTTTGCTCTATGAAGTGAATGTCAGACCATCTTTTGAAGCTCTCATCAGCCTGTCATTGAAAGAACCAGCGAAGTTTATTTTCACATTTTACGGCAACTTCTTAGATGGAATCTTGGGATACATGTTCTTGAAATTGCTTGCAGTTGTCATACTCTTCCATATTTCTCTCACTGTCTGGAATTATCACTTCACCAAGTGCTTGAAGAAGAGGCTACACCATCAGAATCAATTCCAAATCCATGATTTCCACATGTAGTTGCATTTATACAAGAGTTTTCAGAATTCTAGAAAAACTGAAATTGATTTCTGACCTCATCTTTTTGCAATAGTTGGAAAAGTAAAAGATCTTTTTCTGGAATGCTTACAAAAAATCACTTACACTACATATTTGGTTATTGTACAAAATCTGGAAACTTTTAACTGTTCGTCGGCAGTATGCAACATTTCTTTTGGATTCAGCCTTGGAATACGGCAAATGAAAATTGGCCAAAGATATATGTTAGATTCTTATTTGCCATTGATCCAAGAGATGCTGAATCACTTCCTCATAGCCCATTAGAACCTCTTAGCACTAGTAAACTAATTTACAAGTTCATCTTTGTTCAAATTGCTCGCAGTTGTCATACTCTTCTATATTTCTCTCATTTCCCGGAATTACCGCTTTACCAAGTACATGAAGAAGGGGCTGCACCATCAGAACCAATTCCAAATCCATGATTGCCACATGTAGTTGCATTTATACAAGAGTTTGCAGAATTCTTACAGATGGTAGTTCATTGTGCTAGAAAAACTGAAATTGCTCTCTGACCTCATCTTTTTGCAATAGTTGGAAAACTAAAAGATCTTTTTCTGGAATGCTTACAAAAAATCACTTAGACTTCATACTTGATTATTTTACAAAATCTGGAAACTTTAGTTATTCGTCTGCAGTATGCAACATTACTTTTGGATTCAGCCTTGGATCACAGCAAATGAAAATTGGCCAAAGCTATATGTTACATTCTTAAGTCCCATTGATCCAAAAGATGCTGAACCTCTTAACAGTAATAAACTAATTTATAAGTTCATCTTTGGCCATGGCTGGTGAGAAGCGGATGCAGAATCAGCCAAGGAAGAATTTTTGAGACAAAGAGATACTAAAAAAAATATTGAGTAATGAGAATAATTTCCCCTATAAAAAAACATCTTCTATAGCTGAAAGAAGGTGAATTTGCAGACATTTTTTTTTAATTGGGTGAACTTGCAATGCTAGCTGATGCATGTTTGAAGCAGCTTATCCACATTCCTTTATGACCTCAAAGAGAAATCAAAGAATCCGTTAATATCAAACACCTTTCTGCCGTTTTTTGATATGCATTATTAAAACAGGCAAAACTCACTATACATATGCCACACGCAGTTAGCTAGAGTAATCAATGAATGCCAGAAGGCTTGTGCATAAAATCCCCATCTAGTGCCTACTCATCCAATATCCATCCCCAGACTAGTTTCTGGCTTGTGGCCTTCGTCAGTGAGGAGCACTGCATCTAGATCCAAGGCTCCTCACTGACGAAGGCCACAAGCCAGAAACTAGTCTGGGGATATTGGATGAGTAGGCACTAGATGGGGATTTTATGTACAAGCCTTCTGGCATCCATTGATTACTCGAGCTTGCTGTGTGTGGCATACGTATAGTGAGTTGTGCCTGTTTTAACAACAGTTATACACAACCATAAGAGATGGTGGTCATGTGATGTTTATATGTATTATTCTTAGTTTAAATTAATTTATTGTTCACTTGTTAATAAGACATCGACAGCTGACTTATTGATGATTAAGTAATTAAGATCATCATTAGTAGGATTGTATCTGCATCTAGAATTAGTTATAATTTCGATTTAAAACAATCTAGGTAAATATTTAAATCCATTTCGATAACAAGCGATATCTGTGACATCTCTAAAAGAAATGCGGAGACAAACGTATACCAAAATGGAAGTTTAGAGTTTTATAAATTATTCAAAAGATTATCCTTAATATGGATAGGTCTGGTTTATAAATATAAAATTAAAATAACTGACTGGTTTTGTTTTTTTGTCTACTAAATTTATATGTCTTAGTTTGTATAATTTCAAAATTATTCTTAAAACAGATGTAATAACATTGATATGGTTACTACAAAATTGACAACTTCTGGCATCTGTGTATGCCATTATTTTATACAAAGAATATAATTCTTGTATTGCGATTAAGCTTCTTATTTACATTCTTCAGTCTCAAGCTCAAGTCTATAGATCATGGCCCAGCTATCAAAGGTCCGTACTTATGTACTCGTGCAATAAACGTTTTAATTATTTATTTATTTCACTGCAAGGGTAATTAATGCCCCCACGTGCTAAACTCTCAGTATTTATTTTATTTTGATCTATTAACTGAAATTATAAATGTGTGTTGGCTGCCTCATGATGCTATTGAGAGTTAAAATCCAGATAAAACGAATTAAAATTTTTTTACAATCGATTTGGGATTTTTTTTCCATTTGCCAACTTATAACTATCCTATATTGATCAGAAAGTGGGTATCCATTATTTTTAACTGGCCGGTAAAACAAGAATAGACTAAACAGTATTTTAAATTTTTTATAAAGAACGTAAATGCATTAAAAAATATTTAAAAAAAGCACTCAAAATAAAAAATAAAAAAGGATTTTCATCAGTTTTCATAGTATTTTGAATATTACCCAATTAAAATAAAAGAATGTGATGTCCCTGCATAGAAATATTCGTAGACTATTTCCAAACATGGGTGTTGTATGTTTTTAGTTTGCATAACATATAATTCTTTCTCAAGCATCAGATTTTAATGCTGAAATCTGTTTTTTTTTGAAACTGTAGTATACAATATGAAATGGTAGCATATTGGCACATCCTTTGTTATTAAAATTCTATATGGAATAAAATTTTATTAATATAAACTTTAAAACTAGATAGAACATTTTATTGAGAGTGTTCCAAATATTTATGAACTATTCAAAAAGTTTACTTAAACAGATGGCTAACTTTTAATTCATATTTATTCCACTCTATACTAAAGCACTGTGGGTATTTAATCCCATGGAGGTGGAAACTGATCAGGGATATAAACTCTTTCCTTCAATATTGTTATACATATTGCTTGTACAGGTTTAACGCCATAGTTAGCTGCACATTTATTGATTAAAATTAAGCCACAATATTTAAGCCGTCAGTTTGCTTATGACACATAATTTGTAAGGATGTATGATGTTGTTATGCATCCAAAACAAGTTGCATATCAAATTATTTCTGCGTGTTCGAAAAACAATGTATGCTATGTGTATTGCAATATTGTTTGCGATAAAAGACATTCTTTCAGTCTTTAATTTTTTTTTTATTGAAATAATCATGTTTCCTTAATTTTTTTTAAAAAAAGTCTATATTTTTATATTTTTTGTTTAATAATTCTTAGATTATAACCAAAAATAGCAAAAAAATCGTGTACTTTATTATATAAATATAGTAAATACAAGTATTCAGTGCTTCTGATTTTTTTTCACATTTCTGTATGTACTAGTTGTAGTGTTTTGTATAAAATGGCGGTCATGTTTGTGCACTCCAGAAAAAACTAGAATGTATTCGAGAGGTTGTTTTAGATTGCGCACTGATAGCTGTGGAATTTAATTAAGGCATTGACGTAATGGCGATCAACTATTCCAAGAGATATTTGCTGATTGCAAATATTTCTGGATAAGAGATGATACCTTATCGGACGGTGTATTAATTGCTACAGTTGTCAGCAAGCAATAGAAGACGGTGTAACAACTACGCAGAGCAGTGTAATATAGAGAGTAGTAGAGAGCAGTCACGCAGTAGTGAGTAGCAGACAGTAGTAAAGTAGAGATATCTCGCGTTAGTGCTGGTGGTAAATGACCAGCGCCCAGTGGAAATGTAGTCCACGGATGTAGCTGAAAGAAACCGCAGCAGAGAAGAGCATTAGTTGCAGAGAAGAGCATTAGTTGCCAAGAAGAGCATTAGTTGCAGAGAAGAGCATTAGTTGCAGAGTAGAAGCATTCATTGCAGAGCAGAGCATTTGTTGCAGAGTAGAAGCATTCGTTGCAGAGCAGTGCATTCGTTGCAGAGCAGAGCATTAGTTGCAGGAATAGCACTCGTTGGAAAAGAACAGCGTGGAAATTGCGATTACGTAAAGTAGAGAGAGAGTTGTTGCAGACTGTTTGCTATTCTGATTACTTAATAACATCGTGTCCTAATGTATATAGACGTGCATATGGATACTTCAATGGGTACGCTCTTATCTAGAAACATTTTATTAGCAAATATTTCTAATTGTATAACTTATTGCTGATTGCACAGTATGACTTGCAGATATAACATTGGCACAGTCGACTCCATTGAAGTATCCATATGCACGTCTATATACATTAGTACACGATGTTATTAAGTAATCAGAATAGCGAACAGTCTGCAACAACTCTCTCTCTACTTTACGTAATCGCAATTACCATGCTGTTCTTTTCCAACGAGTGCTCTCCAACGAATGGTCTATTTTGCAACGAATGCCTTGCTCTGCAATGAATGCTTCTACTCTGCAACTAATGCTCTGCTCTGCAACAAATGCTTCTACTCTGCAACTAATGCTCTTCTCTGCAACTAATGCTTTTCTCTGCTGCGGTCTCTTTCAGCTACACTCGTGGACTACATTTCCACTGGGCGCTGGTCATTTACTGCCAGTACTAATGCGAGATATCTCTACTCTAATACTGTCCGCTACTCACTACTGCGTGACTGCTCTCTACTACTCTCTATATTACACTGCTCTGCGTAGATGTTACACCGTCTTCTATTGCTTGCTGACAACTATAGCAATTAATACACCGTCCAATAAGGTATCATCTCTTATCCAGAAATATTTGCAATCAGCAGATATCTCTTGGAATAGTCGATCGCCATTATATCAATGTCTTAATTAAATTCCACAGCTATCAGCGCGCGATCTAAAACAACCTCTCGAATACATTCTAGTTTTTTCTGGAGTGCACAAACATGTCCGCCATTTTATACAAAACACTACACTAGTAATGAATGTATTTTTTGGATATATGTGCCCTACACTGTAATTCTTTTGCTTGTGACTTCTACAGGGTTAAATCCATTATCTAATTTAATTTTCGTAATTAAAACAAATTAGTTAAATAAAGAAATGCAATTAAAGAAATTAATAGCATTATTTTGCATTTCACTAGATAAGTAGTATTAATGAATGTAGCTGTGCATGGGTTGATGCTATGTTAGGATTCCACAATCTGGAACAGGAAGTCTTTGGATCGATTCTAGTTTTGGCACTTCCTGTTCTGCAACATCTTATGAACTCCCAAATAATAACACTGTTCAAATTACTTTAACTTATCGACATTGTTATTATACTAAATATCTTAAATGTGAGATTATTTCTTCACGATTATATATCAAGACATAGATTTTGAGAATGTAAAATAATTTAAATACGGTTGCTTAATATATTTATTTCATAACATGGACTTGTTTCAAAATAAAGAATTGTGTTACGTCTTCAATATGTTGTCCATTCACCATGTTAGGCATCAAGTCAATATTCTTTAAGGACATTCTCATCTACCTTTCTCTTTAAAAGGTATTTTTGCTACAAAGTATAAACCAGAAAACAAGGGCACTGATGTATATGGCAACTTCATTTTGTATTATATTTCTCTATAGTTGTGCTTTGCTCACATGTAATGAAGCTATAAAATTGTAGTTGTTAATAAACTTAATTAATACACAGAGTACTTTTGGGAATTCTTTGTTTCCATAATCATAGCTTGTCGTTAACTGCAAAAAGATTATATTGCCGCAAGCTACAGATCAAAAAGTGAGGACATCAGCAGATCAGTCAATTAACTTTTATATTGTATTATTACTGCATATTATTAAGAATTTTCTAAGTTTAATTGTTGAGGTGTAGCGAAATAGAAATCTTTTCACTATTGTATACTGAACTGCGAGTTCATTGAGATTTAAACATTTATATCTTTCAAAATTTCAGAATATTTTGGGTCTGTAGCCCACCAATATATTCTGAACAATCATTTTGCTTAAAAGATATTTACCTTATGATCATTTTTGGAATGTATAGAATATGAATTTTATCATTTCTGTTAATTAAATGTACCCAAGTTGTACCGACATACATTAATATTTCCAAACAGTTGTGCTAACTATTCTTAGCATTTGTTTTTATGTCATTTGCTGTCGTGAATGAGAATATACTATATCCATATTATGATCAGGAATTGTTTAACACATTCAGATAAAATTGAATACATTAGCAAATATACATGTTATACAATTCTAGGATTGAGTTCTGATGTTTTCAAATCCGTTTAATCAAAATAAATTATTTAACGTAAAGTTGTAAGCACAATATCAGTTGTAAATTCATTTCATTACATACTTATAATTCCTATGGAGTAATTAATAGTCTTAAATTAGAGTCATTCACAATTCAAAATGTTTGTGAGTATATTCCAATAATATAAGTTACATGATTCAGTGAATGAACCATGATAGTAGTGTAAAAGAAGGGGTAGTTGGTTAGGACCATTTGAAAATAGGGTATTATAATTTATTAGTCAATTCCTAGTTGTTATGTTATCTGGAGCTAACTTAGTAATAGTTTAAAGTATTGTTTTAAATATAACCCAGAAGAAACAGATGTATAGACTTTACTATCTGAGTCATATTTCAGCATCTGACTACTAGTGGAAAGTTTTAGAATTGTATTGGTTTGGTGGATCAACTATAATAATGGATATTTGATCGATGGAAAAATCATTGATTCAACAGGAACCTGAATTTATAGGGGCAATGAGGATTTGAAGATGATGCTTTGGAAATTGAAATAGTAATGATCTATGGAACTTGAAATAAGTACTAGGGGGCTTGGGAAAAATGGATATTGATATTCCCTATGAAATTGTAATTCCAAAACAGACATGGTAGGTTGTATTAAGGAAGTAAATACTGTTGCTGAGATTAATTTGATGACAACTAAGATTTTTAGTAAATCATTTTAAATGGGGTAAAGCGAAATTGATGGAAAAGTATTATGATGGGGACTAAAAGAAATAATTTTTTGATGCTCATATAATAGATCATTGTCAGAGAAGCTATTCCAAAATTTTCAAGACGCTTTTAGAAGTACAACACATGCAGTTCCTGCTAGCAGTATTGATGAAATTTGTAAGCTTGTTTATGTACGTTTACAGATATTACGATGGCAGGTTCGGAGTGTGATCATAAGTTTTGTACTTTGTGCGGAACTGAATAGGTGACAGCTAAAATTATAAAAGAAAGAATTGGACCGACAATATCACCTGCAGGTCATGGGTATGGTATGATAATGGAGGATGTAATAATTGTGTGATTAATAACTTATTATAAAGTAAAATTAAAATACTGACATTTAATTACAAATACTTTTGTAGAAGGTAATCAGTTTTCAAAGTCAATAAACACCACATGATCACCATTTCTTCAGATCTAGGTGCAGTGCTCTCAGATCCAAGGCTCCTAACTGATGAATGCCACAAGCCAGAAACTAGTCTGAGGATATTGGATGAGTAGGTATTAGATGGGGATTTTATGCACAAGCCTTCTGGCATTCATTTATTACTCTAGCTTGCAGGGTGTGGCAGTACATATAATGAGTTTTGCTCTGTTTTAATAACTTTACAAAGTGGTATTTGGCTCTTGACTTTAATAATGCCATTAAGACTATGCTTTCATTTTTGGTTTTGGTTATTTTGTGATGGCCGAACAATCCCATAAAGTGGGATGCTGAAATGTTTTTCAACAATATTGGGTTTCATTGGACAATACTGGAAATTAGGTATAACACTTAAAAATGTCGCTGTATTTATTATATTACAAATATTTGGCTGAAATTTTTTTTACTTACATAAAGTCTTTAAAATACACAATTAATGAATTCTCCGATGTAAATTTGAATTAGGCTGTATTTAAATGAATCTATACTGCCATCTGGATTCTAAGAATTTCAGCCTTGTTTGAAACAGTTACTAGATTTGTTAACTGCCATGAACATGATAATTTTTCTCCATCTTTATGCTGCTTCTCGTAAGCTTTAATAAAAAAGATGCCAGATGGTAGTAGTTATTAAATCCCTATCCAGTGCTGTCCTATCCGATATCCCCAGATTAGTTTCAAGCTCATGGCCTTTGTCAATGATGAGCTTTGGGTCTTGGATAAATGCATCTGGACCTTTAGGATCTAATGCACCCATTTCCAGAAGCTATTTTTTACCTCTCTGTTACACTATCAAGCTCTCAGTCCAACTAAAAAAAACATTATGTTTTCAATCGAACCCACCATGCTTGCGTAATCGTATAGATCTGAAACTAGTTCAGTTTCTATATATTATGTTCTTAGTTTTTTGATAACTATGGACACCTATATATTGTGTCTAGGAGTGGTATAAACCTATAAAATGTGTAGAAACTGAAATGGTTTTAGATCTATGTGATTATGCAAGCATATTGGCTTAGATTGAAAACATTTGTTTTTTTAGTTTGAGCTGATGGCTTGATACTGTAACAGAGAGATAAAACCTTCTAGAAGGAGTGTGCCTTAGATCCTAAAGGTCCAGGTGCACTGATCCAAGATCTGCAACTCTTCACTGATGAAAGCCATAAGCTTAAACTAATCTGGGATATTGGATAGGATGGCACAGATTAAGGATTTAATAAGCATCTGGCATCTATTATTTCTCATTGAAGCTTACAGTAAGTGGCATAGAGATGGGGGAAAATATGCTGGTATATCAGCAATATGTAAGCTAAAGTCATGTGATGAAGTCAGGTGATATTTTATTGCCCTGTAAACATTCAGAGCATCTAATACAACTGGCCATTTTATATTGGTTGAACAATCTAATAAAGTGAGGGTGATGAAATATTTTTTCATTGTATCGGGTTTCATTGAATATGAATATTACATATAGTGCCACCTAGTGCAAACTATAGTAATCAATAGATGCTAGAATGTATATGTATCAAAATCCCTCTAGTGTCTTATACAATATCCCCAGACCTGTTTCTAGCTTATGACTTTCATCAGTGAGGAGCTTTGAATCTTGGATTAACATGCCTGGATCCTTTAGGATCTAATGCAACTTCTTCCAGCAGGATCTTTTTATTTTTTTAGGCACATAGCTTTATTGTTAACTCAAAAGGTAAATATTCGTTGCTGGAGCTGGGCATTAGATCCTAAGATCTAAGTGCAGTGCTTTCAGATCCAAGGCTCCTCACCAATGAAAGCCCCAAGCTAGAAACTGATCTGGGGATATTGGATGAGTAGGCACTAGTTAGGGATTATGATGCACAAACCTTCTAGCATCCATTGATTACTATGGCTTGACTAGGTGGCACTATTGTATTGAGAGTTGCTTTTGGTTTAACAGATCATATTTTTAATAAATTAACAATGCTGTATTTATTTTATTATAAATATTTGACTTAAGAATTCTTCATTTACATGGGCTTTAAAATGAATAAGTAATGGCTTCTTCTATGAAAGTTTAAATTAGGCTGTATATAAACGAATCTTGTGCTTCCATACGGATTATAATGATTTCACCCTCGTTTGTAACAGTTACTAGATTTGGTAACCACTATAAATATACAGGGGCAGCTGATACAACTGATCATTTTGTCTCGGTTGGACAATCTGATAAAGAGGGGCTGTTGAAATGTTTTTCAATAACATTTGGTTTCATTGGTCAAGACATGTTATTGCATACAACAATTAAGGTTTACTGTATTGATACTCATCATGTTATGTGTACATGTGGAAAGATGTTTGGTTTTGGATGTGAAGAAAGTTGGCATGATCATGTGAAATGTAAGTAATTTATATTATCTGTTGTCAGAACTATACAGTTCTATAAACGAGTTATCTTGGATTCAAAATAAAAGACCTAGGGGCACAAAATCAGATCCAGTGTTCTCATTGATTAAAATTATAAACTAGGAACTTGTATGGAGATATTTGAATAGGTAGCAAGCATTGAATATGGATTTAATAAGCAGTACCTTTATTATCTATCAATTACTTAAAAGTACAGTAGGTAGCAGCACAGTAAGCAAAGAGTAGAGATAATAAAAGAATAGCTAAAATATATTTAATTGGGTTATGAGTAAAGGGCAGGTAAACAGAGAAGGGCAGATGAGGTAATGCAAAAGTTTTGGATAGTATATATTTGAAAAAAGATGATTGTACAAAAGATGGGATGATTGAGTGTTAGGATGGGTTTGGAGGTTATAGGATAAGGGGATTGAGATATAAAGAATAGAGTTATAATAAAGAGATGTGTGGAAGTGGGATGGAGCAGAATGGAGAAAATTAGAATGGAGAATGTAAAAATAAGTAGAACGTTTGGTTGAGAGTTTAAATTTATATAAGAAGAAACAGAACATTAGGTGCGAGTTAATATATGATAATAGTAAGGAAAGTAGTTTATTGTTTAAGGCTCGAATGGGATCTTTGGCAACAAGAGAGTATACATGTAAATGGAAAAATATGGGTGATTTAGTCTGTAAATTATGTAAGGAAAAAATAGAAAATATTAGGCATCTGTTAATTGAATGTAAATGCTTGAAAACAGAAAGGGCACATATAATGAGGTTATGGAAGAATAAATATGAATAAAAGTGATTATACAGGAAGTGGATTATTGGTTTTTATCCTGGGTTTGGGAAAAGATAAGGGGGATTTAGATATAAAGGCCATAGAGTTGACGAAGATTATGTTGTGGAAATGGGATGGAGCAGAATATGGGAAAACTTAGATTGGGGAATGTAAAATTAAGTAGCTAACAAGTATCTCTTGGTATAATTGTTGAGAGATTTTTGACTTCGTTTAAGAAGCAGCTACAGTACATCACATCACATCAGATGTTTTTTTAATCTTAAAATTTGTTTCGTCTGAGAGCATTAATATTTATTAATTATTATTGTGTATGAAAGTGTAATTAGTGGTTAAGAGTATTTGAAAGATTGAAAATTGTGTTTTTTATTTGTTTTAAAGTTTTTTCAGTTTGTTATTTATATACTGTATATAGAAATTTTAAAAAAGTTACTTTTTTTTATTATTATTTATATAATGTTATTTTATACATAGAAATTTTTTTTTAAAAAAGTTACTTCGTTGATTAGTTTTTAGTAAATTTGTTATTAAAAGATTTTTTTTAAATTTAAGAAACACTTACTTACTTTTAAGAAAAAATATAACGTTCGAAAAATACGTAAAATAAAGAAATATGGATTGCATTTGTATTTCACAATGTATATATAATCGAAAAAAGAAATTAGGCGTGTTCTGATAGAATGCACTGTATGTGATGACGTTTATCACTTGAAATGTTTAAATAAGACTAGAAAGGATGTAATAGGTTTATGGTTATATAGTCAGTGTGTAAATGTGATAAAGGAGGTGAGAAAGTGTTTTCTAAGTGTAGATAGTCTAAAGAGAAAGACAGCGGAAAGTGTTAAGGAAGATAGGATAGAGTATGGTTTTAGTGGAGTGTCAGGAAATATGGGTGGAGAAGGTAATAGCGCAATGGAGATGATTAGCCAAAGAATAAATAAGAGGAAGAAGTGAAGGATGTAGAAGAAAAATTAAAATCATTAGAGATAAAATGTGAAGAGATAAAGGAATTATTGAGTAGGAATGATAAGGAAGAAATAGATAAGGAGGACCAGAAGGTATTAGAAAATGTTATGGATGGAGTAGAGAAAGTAGATTATGAAACAGTATTGATAGGAGATTCATTAATTAGAGAATATGGGGATATAATTGCAAGGGAAAATAGAAGCAGGTTTGTAAGAGTATGTTTGCCTGGAGCTAGAATTAAGGATGTAGCAGATAAAGTAAAAAAGCAAGGTAGTAGAGATGTGTATGTTATGGTGGGGACTAATAATTTATCAGAATCATCAGAGAGAATAATGGATGAGTATGTAGAATTGATTAGGAATTTGACTATGATTAAAGGAAGAGTAGGAGTAGTTGGATTATTACCAAGATTTGACAAGAGGCATTTGTTAGATAGGGCATGTTCTATAAATGAGAGATTGAAAAAATTGTGTGAGAGAAATAATGTTATGTTTGTGGATGTGTGGGATTGTTTTATTGGAAAGAGGGAGTTATATAGTAAAGATGGGTTGCATTTAGGAAAACAAGGAAGTGAAGTTTTAGGGAGTCTGATTTATAAAGAATATTTTTCAGGAAACTTATAAAGGGGGGTGGGATTTTAAATTGTAATATTATTAAAAAGAAAAAGAATGGATGAAATGTAAGAAATAAGCAAAAGGAATTTGATTTAGATATAAATATAGATATGGAGAAGGAATGGGTTTGTAAAATTAATGGTAAGAAAGTTATTTATAAATGTAATGGAGAAGAAAGAATTAAAAGAATTTATAAAAGAGTAGTTAGGAAAGAAGAAATTGTTAAAATTGGGTTTTTGAATATGCAAGGTGGTAGGAGACCAGAAAAGTGGATGGAATTAAATAAAACAATTGAAAATGAAGAGCTTGAGGTATTAGCAGTAGTGGAAACACATCTAAGAGAAGAAGAACCTATTTTGGAACAGTTGGTATGGCAGGGTATAAATAGAAAAAAGAAAAAAGGGGTGGTGGTATAGGTGTTATATCAAAAAAAAAAATGTAAATATTGTTAAATGTCAAGAACATTTGTGGTTTGAAATAAGGTTGGGTAGACAAGAATGGATGGTGGCTATAGTTTATATAGCCACTGGAGATAGTCAAATTATAATGGAGTGGAACAGTAACATATATGAATGTCTAGTTAAGGATATACAAAGTTTTAAAGAAAAGGGGAAGAGAATAATGGTTATAGGGGATATGAATGGACATATTGAAGAAATTGATGATGTAGATAATAAAAATGGACAGCTTTTGAAGAAATTTTGTCAGAAAGTGAATTTGAGTATTGGAAATTTATTAAATATTTATGAGGGACAATACACATGGTCTAGAAATAATATATTTCATACAATAGATTATGTATTGGTAGAGAAAGAGGGAATGAATAAAATATGAAAAATTAAGGTGTTTGATAATGAAGAAAAAGTATGCACTAGGGTTTATAACTTCATTGTAATTGAAATGGTTAGTAATGTGATGGAGAATAGAAATGAAAGTAGAAATAATAGTGAAAGATGTGGATGGAGAGTGAATGATAAGAATAAGTTGGAAGAGTATAAAATACAAGTTGAAGAAATCATGGAAGAGTGAGTTGGGGATGAATATAAGGACTGGTGTAAAGAAGTAGAAAAAGTGGAAATAGGGTTTTAGGTGAGAATATTCAGAAGAATAAAAGTAATAAAAAAATGATAATTAGTAAAAGTGTAAAAGAGAGGAAAGAAGCATGCAGAGAATATAAGTGTGCTATTAAGAACAAAGGAAGTGAAAAGTATATTAATGCTAAATGGGAAAAATACTTAGCAAAGAAGAAGTTGGCTAAAATATATAATTATAGAGAGAGAATGAAATTGAATAGTAAATTGTTGGAGGATATTAATAAAAGTGGAAGAGATGGGAGTAAAAAATTTTGGAATTACATTAAAAGGAGAAATGTAGGGGGGAGAGAGATAGTATTACTAGATGATGAGGAAATAGAGTACAGCTCTAGAGAAGATTTAGAGAGAATCTTAAATAGATATGTAATGAATATAGAAAAGATGTTAGATGTGAAGGATAGAGTGATAGAAAATATGAAAGCATATCATCATCATCATCATTATCAACCATTATCAATCCACTGCAGGATGAAGGTCTCTCCAAGTTTAATCCATCTTCTCCGATCTTTAGCTTCTCTTCTCCACATCACCCCTACACATTTTCTTATTTCATCCATCCATCTTACATGTGGTCTCCTTCTAGGTCTTTTACAATCTCTTGGAATCCAGTTTAAAATTTCAATTGTCCATCTATTATCATCTCTTCTAGCAATATGTCCAGCCCAACTCCACTTCAATCTTTTAATTTTTTCAATGAGGTCAGTAACACCTGTTTGTTCTCTTACCCATACATTGTGTTTTCGATCTCTTCTTGTTACTCCCAACATACATCTCTCCATACTTCTTTGAGTGGTCTGAAGTCTCTGTATTGATCTTCTATTAAGTGTCCAAGTCTCAGATCCATAAGTAAGAACTGGTAAAACACATTTGTTAAAAACCTTTCTTTTCAAACACATAGGCATATTTCCTTTTAATATCAAGTTATTTCTACCAAAAGCACTCCAACCAAGTTTAATTCTATGATTAATTTCCTCTATTATGTTTCCATCTGTATTAATAATCTGACCAAGGTATTTGTAACTCTTAACTTCTTCTAATTCATCATAATCAATCTTTATTTTCATATTTTGAGCAAATCGATTAAACATTACTTTAGTCTTTTTAACATTTATCTTTAGTCCTACTTTCCTACTTTCATCTGATAACTCCTGCAACATTTCCTGCAGCTCGGAAGCATTATTTGCAAAAACAACTACATCATCTGCGAAATCTAAATGACTTAAATAATCTCCATTTACTTTCACTCCTTTAGTTTCCCATTTTAATCCACAAAATACTTCTTGCAGCACTGCTGTAAAAAGTTTTGGAGATATGGAGTCACCTTGTCTTACACCTTTCTCAATGTTGACTTTCCCAGTATCATTATGTAATCTAATTGTTGCTGTTGCATTTTTATAAATATTCTTTAAAATATGACAATATCCTGGATCTATACCTTGATGATCCAATGCTTTAATCACTGAAGAAATGTTTATAGAATCAAATGCCTTTTCATAATCTACAAATCCAAAACATAATGACAACTCATATTCATTTGTCCTTTCTATAACTTCTCTCAATACTTGAATATGATCTACTGTACTAAAACCACTTTTAAATCCAGCTTGTTCTCTTGGTTGGTGAAAATCCAAGGTTCTCTGTAGACGAGTTGTAATTATCTTGGTAAAAATTTTATATAAAACTGATAAAAGGCTGATAGATCTGTAATTTCTAATATCTTCTTTATCACCTTTTTTAAATATTAATATTATTACTGCATTCTTCCAATCATCCGGTACATCTTTATCATTTAGACATTTGGTATATAACTTTGCTAATATTTTTTCTGTTTCTTCACCTGCTTCTTTTAATATATCAATTATAATTCCATCATTACCTGGAGCCTTTCCTTTTTTCATACATTTAATTGCATTTCTCACTTCTTCATTTAAAATTCTGGGCAATTCGGAAGATGTAATAGATATAGGAGGTACTTGTTCTTTATTACTATATAATTCTTGATAAAAATCTTCTACCAATTTCATAATGTCATCCCTCTTTTTAGTAATAATTCCATCTTTTTTCCTTATTGCAGATATAAATTTCCTACCAATACCAAAATGTTGTTTTACATTCTTAAGACTTTTATTTTCTTCTACAGCTTTTCTTGCTAATTCACAGTTATACTTTCTTATATCATTTTCAACTCTTTTCCGCACCATTTTACAAAATTTGAGATATTCAATTCTTTTTAATGCATCATTCTTGCATATCTTCATATTCCTTCTTTTCTTCATAAGTTCTCTAGTCTCAGTAGAAATTTTATTAGTCAATTGCTGCTCTTTTCTACCAGCTATCTTTGTTGCAGTTTTTAAAAGTGTATCAGTTATTTTCATATTAATTTCATTCAAATCTGAATCATGTTCAAAATCTACTAATACTTGAAACCGATTTGTAAGTTCTAATTTAAATTCATTAGAATGTTTCTGAAGATTAGGAATATCAACTGCAAATATAGTTTTTCTTAATAATTTTTGTCTCTCTAGTTTTACATTAACATGTATCTTACCCCTTACTAATCGATGATCACTTCCTGTGTTAAATTTATTAAGAATGAAAGCATATAGTAATGGGAATATTAGGTTTTCAGAAAATGAACTGAATGAGGTAGAGAAGAAATTGAAAAGTGGAAAGGCAAGAGGTTTATATGGATGGGCAGCAGAGATGGTAATGAATTTAGGATATAGGGCAAAAGTAATGTTATTATCCTGTTTTAATAAGATGGCACAGAATAAAGTTTTCCCAACTATTTGGAGTAATACAAGAGTAAGATTATTATTTAAGGGAAAGGGTAAGGATCATGGAAAGTTAAATAATTATAGACCGATAGCGGTAACATCAGTTTTATATAAAGTTTTCTCATATATGATGGCTAGAAGAGTTGTAAAATGGATGGAAGGGAATAATGTAGTGGGGAAAAGCAAGGAGGTTTTGGATTAGATAGGCGTATAGGAGATAGTATATTTGTAGTTACGTAACTTATGGATATGAGTAGGAATTCAGGTAAACAGTTATATATGAGTTTTATAGATATAGAGAAGGCATATGATAGAGTAAATAGAAATAGATTATGGATAAGTTTAGCAAATTTGGGAATGGATGAAGCTTGAGTAGATATTATTAAGAAATTATATGAAAACAATTATTATATATATCAATTAGGGAATATAGAATCAGTTAAAGTTAAAAATGGGGTGGGACTAATGCAAGGATGCTCTATGTCACCTATTTTGTTTATATTTTATTTGAGTGAAATGGAAAGAGCAATAGAAAGATTAGGAAGAGGGATAGAGATACCGTTAATAGGTAGTAAGGGAGTATATATTTTGTCAGGTCTTTTTTTTGCAGAGTCTGGAGATATTGGATGAGTAGGCACTAGATAGGGATTTTATGCACAAGCCTTCTGGCATCCATTGATTACTCTGGTTGGCACTGAGTGGCACTACTGTATGGAGAGTTTTGCCTGTTTTAATAACAGTAATGTGCTAGCATAAGAAATAGTGATCATGTGATGTTTGGTGGGTAAAGAAATGGGGATTAAATTTAGTGAAGAAAAATCAAATATAATGATGGTTAATACTGGGGAAAGAGAAGATGTAGAAATTTTATTGGGAGATATTAAGTTAAGTGTGGTGAATAGATATAGTTATTTGGGAATTATTTTAAGTAATCAGAAAAATTATTTGGATGAATGGGAGAAAAAATTGATAAATGAAGCAAAGAAAAGAAAGGGATTGATAAAGAAATTAACAGTGTTTTCATATAATAAATATGATGTAGCTAGAATTATATCGAAGGAAGTTGCAGTAGCAGGGTTAACATATGGTAATGATGCATTATGTGTTAGTAAAGGGGTATTAAATTACTTAGAAAAAGTTCAAAGGGAAGTAGGAAGACATGCATTGGATGCAGATGTATGGACAGCAAGGGAGGCAATTCAAGGAGAAATGGGATGGTCAAGTTTTCATATGAGAGATGCAAAAAGTAAAATGAAAATGTTTGGTAGATTGCAGTTTATGGATAATAAAAGAATAGCCAAAATAGTATTTAATTGGGTTATGAGTAAAGGGCAGGCAACAAGATGGGTGAGAAAGGTAATGCGGTATGCAAAAGATTTGGATAAAGAATTTATATCAGTATATTTGTACAAAAGATGGGATGATTGTGTTAGGAGGATTGTTGAGTGTTATAGTGGTAAGGAATGGGATAAAAGAATAGATTTATTAATAAAGAATAGGGAGTTAGAGAGATGGAGAACTAGTATGGAGAGTAAAAAGAGTTTAAATATATATAGAAATAAACAGAATATTAGGTGCAAGTTAATATATGATAATAGTAAGGAAAGTAGTTTATTGTTTAAGGCTCGAACGGGATCTTTAGCAACAAGAGAATATACATGTAAATGGAAAAATATGGGTGATTTAGTCTGTAAATTATGTAAGGAAAGAAAATATTAGGCATCTGTTAATTGAATGTAAATGCTTGAAAACAGTAAGGGCACATATAATTGTTAAGGAAGAATAAATATGAAAAAAGTCATTGTACAGAAAGTGGATTATTGGTTTTTATGTTGGGTTTGGGAAAAGATAAGGGGGATTTAGATATAAAGGCCATAGAGTTGACAAAGATTATGTTGTGGAAATGGGATGGAGCAGAATATGGGAAAACTTAGACTGGGGAATGGAAAATAAAGTTGCTAACAGGTTTCTCTGGGTATAATTGCTGAGAGATTCTTGACTTTGTTTAAGGAGAAGCTACAGTACATCACATCACATCAGGAGAATAGATAAACTTATAACTGAAAAGAAATAGAGTTATTGAAAATGAATATAAATATAAAAAAGTGTTTGGATTTATATTACAATGAAAATTATATAAAATAGGAAAGGATGTAAATCAATACTAAAGGAAGCTTATTGTTATTTGGTGCAAGGGCCGGAATTTTACAACCGGAGAAAGATAGCAAAAATGGAATAAGGGTTTGTACAGCAGATGAGATGGAAGACAGAGTATGAAATCCTTACTTTTGGAGTATAAGATTTTACATAAGTAGGTAAGTAAATAAACTATTTTTTTTATATAGCGCAATGTTTATAAACTGTTATATTAATAATCAGCATTAAGCAATAGCACATGCGCTTTGTAGAATTTTAACAATAAATTAATACTCCCACTTCAAAAACATCGTGCAATATAAAATAAATAGTTTATTTACATACATTTAATTTCAAATAAGAATGACGTATCGTAAATTCTAGTAAATTTCGCCAGCGTCATTTATTCAAGCATGTCAAAAATAATTTAAAGTGATTGTTTAATATCTTCACGCTCTCACTTTCAAATACTTAAGATTTGCCCATACGTAAGTGTTTGGGTTCGAAAAGATAGATGATATTCAGTCTATCTTTTCCAAAGACTTATCTTGTGTTTGAAGTGGGAGTATTCATTTATTGTTAAAAATCTACAAAGCGCATGTGCAATAGCTTAATGCTGATTATTAATATTATAAGTAGGTAAGATGAATTGAAAGGGGAAAAATTTTAAAGTCAAAGGGAATGAAAGAGGGTTTTTTTTTTTATTTAGGTTTTGGATAGGATAGTCAAATTATCAAAACAATTTTTATTAAAATAGGATAGGAGAAGAAATTAAAAAAATAACCCAGGTCTTAAAAAGTATATAATGTTATAATGTTTCCTGAAGGTTTGTGATGACGGTATTTTAGTTGTATTTACATCTGTTTCTCTCATTTAATATTAAGTATTGACTGTCTTATGTAACTTTATTAGTAATAGTACAATGTTTCGAGTGATATTCTATTTTCTTCTTCAGGTGTTTGTCTGACTAGTGACAGTACTAACATGGGAATCAAACCTAGACCCTTAGATTCTTGAATATTGAATTTTAAGGTAATGCTCTAAGCGAGAAACGCAAAGGTAATAAATACATATTTTTTTTTGTTAAAAAAACAGGATTCCCCATATATGTATAATATTTATCCTTTTTTTTTTTCTGGTTTTTTAGATAAATTATATATAAATTGACATGATGTCCGCAATAGCCCAATTATTATTGATATCTTAAAAAGAAACAGGTGAAGAAAAAAAAAAATGGTGGCAAAATTATATACCAAATGTACCAGATGATTTGAAGAATACCGCAATAATATTAATATTTAAGAAAGTTGGTGAAGAAGGTTTTAGAAATTACGAATCTACTCGGCTTTCTATCAGATGTATACAAAATCATATTAAAACCCAGTCAGCATTCAGACAGTACCAATAACAATCAACAAATGGTTGATTGTTATTGATATTGGGATTGTCTAAGTGTTGACTGGTTTTTAATGATTACTCACAAACCCATTTAGCTTTGAGCATTATTATATAATTAGATATCTACAAACTGGATTTTAACCAATCAAACAAGAATAAACTGGATTCAAAAGTGGTTTTGGTATAGTAGATTACATTCTAATATTGAGAGAAGTTGTAGAAAAGTCCAATAAATATAAGTTACCATTATACTTTGGAATGTTGGATCATCAAGATATAGATCCATATATTATCATATTCTGAAGAATGTTCATCAAAATGCAACAGCAGTGGTTAGATTACATGGCAGCACAAAGAAGGTTAAAATTGAGAAAGATGTATGTCAGCATGATTCTATAACTCAAAAGCTTTTTAGAGCCATCTAACAAGAAATACTTTGTGGATTAAAATGGGAAACTAAAGGAATAAAAGCTCGGATTATTTATGTCATTTAGACTATTGCAGGTGCTTGAAAATAATGTTTGGAACTTCCGGAAATGTTGCAAAAGTTATCAGATAAAAGTAAGGAAGTTGAACTAATAATAAATACTAAAAAAAATGAAGTAATGTTTTATGGATTTTCTCAAAAGGAAATCAAGATTGGTAAACCTTAATTAGAGGATTTAACAATTACAAATACCTTGGTCAGATTATTAACAACCTGGATACATAATAGATGCAATTGGTCATATAATTTTATTTGGATGGAATGCTTTTGGTAGAAATAACTTAATAATAAAATGAAATATGCTAAGATATTTGGAAAGGAAGGGTTTTAATAGATGAGTTTTATTATAAATTTATTTATGGATCTAAGATTTGGATATTTAATAAAAAAAAAGCAATACAGACTTCCCAATAAAATATGGAAAAAAACAAGGCAAACCTCTCCGTACAGTAGTGCCATCCTGTGCCAACCAGAGTAATCAATGGATGTTAGAAGGCTTGTGCATAAAATCCCTATCTAATGCCTACTCATCCAATATCCCCAGACTAGTTTCTGGCTTGTATGGTAATCATGTGAAAATATGGAAAGTTATATGTTAGGAGAAACAAGAAATCGAAAATGAAGTCCATGGCATTAGAGAACAAATGGGAAAGAATTAAGAGTCTGAAATGGAGATGGGCTGTGGATGTATTGCTAGAAAAGATGGTAATTGATGGGTAATTGAAGTTTTAGAGATTACAAACACATTGAAAGAAATCACATATGAAATGGATGGATGAAATAAGAAAGTTTGCTCATATGTTATGGAAAGAGGCCAGAGATCAGAATACCTGGATTAAACTAGGAGAGATCTTCATCCTGCAGTGGATAACTAGAGGTTGAAATAACAATGATGATGATTTACTTAACTGAATCTTAGAAGATGTGATTATAAAATATATCTTCTATTTCATGAAGTACCGTACAATTAATCCAGCGGATGTATTAAACGGGACACAACTATGAAAAAGTTCTTCATATTTTTAGGATCGTGTTAAATGGGACATAATTATGAAAATGCTTTTCTTATTTTTAGGATCGTGTTAAATGGGATGCAATTATGAAAAAACTTTTCATATTTTTAGGATTGGGTTAAACGGGATGCAATTATGAAAAAACTTTTCATATTTTTAGGATTGGGTTAAACGGAACACAATTATGAAAAAGCTTTTCATATTTTTAGGATCGTGTTAAATGGGACGCAATTACGAAAAAGCTTTTCACATTTTTAGGATCGTGTTAAATGGGACGCAATTATGAAAAAGCTTTTCATATTTTTAGGATCGGACTTCACTATTTTAATAGGACTTAATTTACTGCAGCAATGTTTTTTATTTAATTTTGAATACACATACATTTAAAAAGTCATAGTAAACGTTGTACAACAATTATAATCTAAAATAAAATTTAAATGGAAAAACACAATTTCACAAATGCCTGAAAATGAGTACCATATTTCTATTTTCTATTTTTAAGTTCATCAGGGTCTCTATTTATGTATGATTTTTTATATATATATACAAACTTTAAACATTATCTTACTATAATATAAATTTGAAGAGATGCCAATGGCAATCTTGTATATAATATATTTTTTACTATAACGATTACACTCCATAAAAAAATTGACAAATCGCTGCATAGTATATACATGCCTTTCAGAAATAACTTCCTTTGTCAATTATCATGGAGTATTGCCAACAGTCCACGCATATATATTGCAAACATATTATAGAGAAATTTGTCAATTATACGACTATAGGAAAAAAATATTATACTCGATGATTGGAGCTGGAATCTCGTCAAATTTATTTACGTCTAATTTAAACTGTGTTAATTTATTTATTATATATTATAAAAAATACTATTAGCTCAGCAATTTCAGCTCAGATGATTATCAACATGAGACTGTAAATCATTTTAAATACCTTGATAATTTTATAAGTAGGAAGTGGATTTAGATATTGAGACCCGATATTGAGACCCGACACAGATTCCAATGCTGCTTTTAACGGTTTAAAAGATAGGGTATTTCATTATAAGGAAATGGCATCTGCAACTAAGCTGTATATAGAGCTATTATTTTACCTAATTTATTATATGGATGTGAAACATGGCCACTATCAGCACAATATAATGGCATTAGAAAAGTTTCATTTAAGGTTGATCTGTAAAATTTTTAAAAATACAATGGCAAGATTGTAAACCCAATGAATATGTTCTTCAACTTGCCGTTGCGATACTATTGAGCTCACTTTTGTAAATTACTCTTTCATTGGATTGAGTGTATAAAGTGAATGAACAGTGGAGAACTTCCTAAAAGGGTATTTTATGATGAATTTGAACATGGATTTCGTAAGAGAGATAGACCCCATCTATATTATAAGAATTGCCTCAAAGGCATTTTAAAGTATTGCAATGTCAATTGTCCCCACTGGGAAGATAGAGCGAATAGAATACGTCGGAGAGCTACAATTAAGATGATGTTGAAATATTTCAGAAAGAAAAGACTTCTACTGAAGAAGTAAAAGACAACATTGTAAAATAACAAGTAAACAGAAAATGGGTGTTGTCTCCATAAATGCACTCATAATTCACAGATTGGTTTGTAGTCTTACAAAAACATATTAATAATTTTTATTCATTAGACGAGAAATTATTGGATAATGAATAATATTTCTATAGTATAATTTGTGAGGGCAGCGAGTTTGATACTTATCAATTAAACTGTAGTAGTTTGCTATCTATATATGTTAAAACAGGCAAAACTCATTATATGTATTGCCACACACAGCAAGTTAGAGTAATCAATGGATGCCAGAAGGCTTGTGCATAAAATCCTCACTAGTCTGGGGATATTGGATGAGTAGGCACTAGATGGGGATTTTATGCACAAGCCTTCTGGCATCCGTTGATTACTTTAAGTTGCTGTGTGTGGCAATACGTATAGTGAGTTTTTCCTGTTTTAGCAACAGTTATACACAAGCGTAAGAGGTGGTGGTCATGTGGTGTTTATTGGCTATCTATATATGCTGAACAATGATATAAAGTAGAATATGGTCTGTGCCAACTGATTGATGAATTCTGATTCAGCATGAAATGTACATCTTGAGGATCATACGTCTTTCATGGGTCATATGTTTCTGATTACATCCTTCAACAAGGTGGTAAAAAGTGGATAGAAACCAGTTCCTACCTTGCATGAGAGTGTTGTAGAGAAAATTATACTACAGAAATAACATTTCTAAAATAGTTCCCCCCTTTTTTTTTTGGAATTGGAATAGCCATACTTATTTTTGAGTTAGTGTTTATTATTATATCAATATAAAAAACAAGTCTAACACACGGAATATATTTTGCAAATGTATAGTCAATAATTATTAAAATTAAGTTATTAAATATTGTATATGTTGGACAGAGTTATCATATGAAAGTAAAAATTGAAATAAATGGAGATACTGCCAAATCTTTAGCGCTCATTATAATACTTAACTGACAGCCAATCAGATGTCATGGATAGCTGTCCAAATGACATCCAAACCTAAACACACAACAAAGATTTTATGACATCTGATTGGCTGTCAGTTAAGTATTATAACGAGCGCTAAAGATTTGGCAGTATCTTGATTTATTTCAATTTTCAACTATCTACGCTTCGCAAATTAAAATATTATTTACATATGAAAGTAAGAAAGTAGGATTAAAGGTGAATGTTAAAAAGACTAAAAATAATGTTCAATGGATTTTCTCAAAAGATGAAAATAAAGATTGATTATGATGAGTTAGAAGAAAGTAACAACTACGTATACCTCGGTCAGATTATTACTACAGATGAAAACATAATGGATGAAATTAATCATAAAATTAAACTTGGTTGGAATGTCTGTGGTAGAAATAGCTTAATATTAAAATGAAATATGCCTATGAGTATGAAAAGGAAAGTTTTTAATAAATGTGTTTTACCAGTTCTTACTTATGGATTTGAGACTTGGACATTTAATAGAAGACCAATACAGTGACTTCAGACAACTCAAGTATGGAGAGATGCAGAAGCAACAAAAAGAGATTGAAAATGAAATACATGGGTAAGAGAACAAACAGGTGTTACTGACTACATTGAAAGAATTAAAAGACTGAAGGGGAGTTGGGATGGACATATTGCAAGAAGAGATGACAATAGATGGGCATTTGAAATCTTAAACTGGATTCCAAGGCATTGTAAAAGACCTAGAAAGATACCACATGTGAGATGGATGGATAAAATAAGGAAATGTGCTGGGGTGATGTGGAGAAGAGAGGCTAGAAATAGGAGAAAATGGATTGAACTTGGAGAGACTTCATCCTGCAATAGATTGATAATGGTTGAATATGTTGATGATAGTGATGATATAAATAGTAAATACAGAAGAGAATCTAGAGATCAGAGAAGATGGATTGAACTTGGAGAAACCTTCATCCTGCAGTGGATTGATAATGATTGAGAATGATATTGATGATGATATACTTACAATATTGTAATTAATTTTTTTTATTATATCTAAAATTGTTTATTTCTATTTCAGTTGGAACAGTTTTTCTTAAAGGTTCTAATGACTATTATATAAATTTTTCATAAATACAATTTTGTAATATCCATAAAGATTCCCTACAATATATATCTATATCTGTTAAAATATATAAAAAAACATAATTATAAAACATCCATTTAAATATAAATAATATATATCCAAGATTTATGTCAAAACATACAAGTATATACATATAACAAAGCTGTTTAGATAAACCACATATAGGCCTGCAAATGAATAAGTAGTTAATCATCCTTATCAATCTGTAGAGAAAACTGAAAATTGCTGAGTCTTTATAAAGCATTTCATCCTGGAGCAGGAATCTCATCAGATGATCTTGGAAATTAACATCAGTCCTCTCCCTCTGTATGACAAAGAGTAAATAAAATTTTTGAAAAGTGATGTTGATGTATGGGGAAACCCTGATGTTAATTTTCAACATCAAACGATGAAATTTCTGTTCCAGGATAAACTATTTTAAGGGGACAAAATGTTCATTGATTTTATCTCTGCATTAATATGGACAACTAGCTATTTATTTATAAGCTAGTGTGATCTGTTTAGCCAACTTTGTTATTTATGGAGTAATCCACTCTCCTTCAGGTTATGGATAAGTAAATCTGTTAAAACAAAGGATCAAGAATAAAATGGATCTTCCATTTTTTAAACTTTCACCTTTATAAATTTATTATTACAAACATTGTTTGAAATTCAGAGTGAACTCAATATATCAGCCAGATGGAAATATGGCACTATTAATCTGCCATAGCTGATACCAGTATATGATACCCACATCAAAATTCAAATGCTTTAATTTCATATTTTTTTTAAGTTGAACAGTTGTCTCTCATTATCTTCCTAATTAAGTATCTATTTTACAAAAACCAAACTAATTTGAATTTAACTTTTGTAGTTTTAATTTTGTCTCCCCCTCCCATTTTTTATTTAGTAGTAGATGTAGTCTAGACTTTCTTTTTACTACTTTTTAATATAAATATAAATTTTTTTGTAACCAATGGCAACAATAATAAATAGCAAATTTATTTCATTAAAATACATTTGTAGAACTGCCAACTGAACCCACTTAAACAAAAGTAACTATTTCATTTTATGTTTAAAAAATTTTTTTACTTAAATAATTTAACATTTATATAAATAATATTAAAAAAAAAACAAATTTGTTATATGAGATACCAGCTTGTAGTCTAAATATTACTATACTGTGTTGTAGACAAATAGTGTACATATATGGATGAGAGTTTTGTATTTATTGTAAAATGTACAGGATTTTGATTATAATTCAGCATTTTTAAAAAAAATATATATATAATTATAATTAGATTCCAACCAGTAACCACCTAAACATTCACAGTAAAATATAGTAATCAATATCTCTCACTGCTGTCAAGGCAACCTTCACACCTTTTAATAGTAAGAATGGAAATCCATTCTTACTAATGGTCCATTGATTATATATGGACACTTAAAGATTGCAACTTGACTACAGAGTATGAAATATTGATACATTGAAGTTTAAATAAACCTCCATAAACATGAAATAAACATGTCACTATAATGCAGACTAATAGACAGTCAATTAACATTACAAACTGCAATACTTTTAAATTGCCCATGTATTATTTAGAAATAATAAGCGAAATAGTGCCTAAAGCTAATCTGGGATAATGATATAATTAGATTCCAACCAGTAACCACCTAAACATTCACAGTAATATATAGTAATCAATATCTCTCACTGCTGACAAGGCAACCTTCACACCTTTTAATAGCAAGAATGGAAATCCATTCTTACTAATGGTCCATTGAATATATATAATTAGTACATAATTCTTTTTCGATTACTAGACTCTCCTTTAGGCAAAAAAAAAAAAAAAAGATGTCTTATCTCTGAATAAGATAAAAGTAGACCATGGTCTATAAGAGTATGACGGACCTATTTCATGGAACAAACAGCTCAAAATACATTACTAAGATCATTTACGAACAAGATTCTCAAAGTATTTAAATAAACTTATAGGTGAAAAATAGACTGGTATTGATGTAACAAAAGGTGAGCATTATTTACAGTCTCCTTTAAATTATTGGGTAGGTATCTTGCTTGTAAATGGTCTTAGTAATATTTATTTGTCTCCCAAAGTAGGTTCATATTCTTAATGTTACATGTTTGACAAACTGTAAAACTATTTGAATGCTCATTTAAATAAAGGGTATGCATATAATATCTCACTAATGATAAAGATTGTATGGAGTCAGTGTTTGTAAAAGTATTACACCTGATTCACCAATGGTAGACCTGAGGTATCAGGGGATACAAGAATATAAGCTCACCAATGGTCTCAATATCTATAAGAATAGGATACTCTTCACCTATTATTTTGTATGTTATGACAGCTGCTCAAGAGTAGGAATGATTGTATCACCTTAGTCTCTATAACTGATTAATCTTCACAAATGGTAAAGACTGTATGAACTCGGGGTCTGTAAGAATATGATAATGATACCAATAGTAAAGAATGTTCAATCTCAATTGCGATCTCCTCACCAATGGTAGAGACTATGTCTGTAAGAACAGGATAGTCTTTGACAGTGGTAAATATTATGCAGCCTCAATGTGTTACGATAGCCGCTTAAAAAGACTGGATCGCATAGTGTCTATAAGAATATGATAATCATCACAAATGGTAAAAATTATGGACTCATTTTGTACGAGTGTACAATAATCCTCATAAAGATTGCATGACTTTACTATTTACGAGTATGATAGCTTTCACCACCAGTGAAGATTACATAGGTTTAATGTATGGAAGTAAATGATATACCTCACCAATAATATAGGCTACACAGTTTCACTGCATATAAGAAGACAATGACTCTTCACCACTGGTAAAGACTGTATGGTCTGTATAATATGCCTTACTAATAGTAAGGGTTGTGCATTTTCAATGCCTGTAATGGAAATGGTAAAAACCATATGGTCTCAGTAACTATAAAAATATGATATCTTTCATCAATGATAAAGACTGCATAAGTTTGGATCTTTAGGAATGTGATAGTCTTATACACTACGTTATCAATGGGGAAGACTACTGGGTCAAAATGTCCATAAAAGTATGATACTCTCATTAACAGTCAAGACTATGCTCTCGGAATATATGAGAATTTGATACACTTCTTTTATGATTGTATATTGTCAGGGTTTATAAGAATATGATACATTTCTTCAATACTATACAACCTTTGTGTCTATAAGAGTATGATATCCTTCACCAATGATAAAAATTTTATAACCTTAGTGTCTAAAAAGCATGATATGTCACATCAATAATAAAGACTATATGGTCTTACTGTATATAGCTATGTGACATCCCTCATTAATGGTAAATGCTTTTCACCCTCTTGGGAATGTATGAGTGTAATCTCATCATTAATGGTATACATTATTTAGCCTTAATGCCTCTGCTTATGGTGAGACTGTACAGCCTCAGTCTGTGTACCATCAGTGTCTATTAGAGGATGGTATCTTTCCACCGATAAAAAGGTTTAATAGCTTCATTGTTCCATGCCAATGATGATTTTACAGATTCAAAAGAATATATCTTTTTGACCACTGGTCAAATCAATAATATATATTTTTTACAATCATAACTTATTTTATAGGTAGAACATTGTGAATGAACTAACCAGCTCAGAATAATTATGAATGTTCATCTCCCGACTAATAAGAGCTAGATACCCATTATCCAACCAGCAACCAGGTGCTTAGGAAGAGTTGCCTGGAAAAAATTTTTTTTTTCTTATGTTACTTGGAATCTGAAAATTTTTTTAAAATTCACCTAAGTTGAACTTCAGGCTCTTCATTAGACCCTATTATTTGTTACCATAGGGTTCCAATTTTTTTTGGGATGCCAGAATTATGAGTAATATACAACATGAGAAAAATAACTGAAGATTCATGATGGTTGTGTCCTACTGTATGTACATACTTATGTAAAATGAATCTTCTGCCTAAAAAGAAATCAAAACAGAATAATTTGATGTCTCATCATAATGGTAATTTTAGAATCCTTATATTGTGATCAGTGAGTCTATGAATGCAAGGGCTATTGAATCCATAGGTACAGAGGACTTGTTGTATGTACATATCTGCATGCTAGCTTTGCTCAGATGGTTTAGTAAAGTGATAAAGTAGTTGGAGCTCAAAGTCCATGCATGTTGGTTTCTCCCCTTTTGGTTGGTGCTCAAATCACCTATGAACTCCTGACTAATAAACCATCCAATTATCATCATGTAAGATAAATTCTCTGCCCCCCCTCCCAATAATTTGATCAACTATTTGCTTTAATTACTCATCCTGATAATAGCTTACTACTATTTTTATTGCGAACAACGAGTCTGGGGATACATTAGTCTAGAGATTATCCCGTCAATGATTATCCCGTCAGTGAGTCATATTTCAGTAGTGTAGTTTTCACTACACCAGTCACACAAAGTATGGATTGGTTTCTATCCACTTTTAACACCTTGTGGAGGGTGTAATTATAAACATATGACTAAAAATATGTGAAAAAGATCTATGACCCCCAAGATGCTTATTTCGTGCTGAACTAGCACTCATCAGTTGGCTGAGACCATAATCTCTTACACATATTAATATCATTGTTCAGCATATATATATAGATAGAAAATTACTACAGTTTAATTGATAAGTATCAGAGCTACTGCCTTTATAACTTTAACACAAACCATGTGATGGAAATATATTATTTTTTTGGTTCATCATTCATTTTAGACTAGAGATTATTCACTTAATGAGTAATATTTCAGTATTGCAATTTTCACTACAACATTCTCACGCAAGTTGGGGACTGCTTTCTACGTTCTTTTAACATCTTGGGGAAGGTGTTATCATAAACATATAACCAAAGACAGAAAAAATTGTACGACCTCCCAAGATCGCACTCTTGAATTGGCTCAGACCACAATCTCTTACACGTATCTTGATCATTGTTCAGAATGGGGAATTATTACAGTTTAATTGATGTGCCAAATTTATTGCTCTCACAAATTTGAAACAAATCATTTATTTATGTTTCAGATTTGTGAGGGCAGTACGGTTGGCACATCAATTAAACTGTAGTAATCGGCTAACTATATATATACTGAACAAAGATAAAACATATGTATAAATTATTGTGATCTGGGCCAACTGATGAATGCTGGTTCAGCACGAAATATGCATCTTGGGGATCATCTTTTTTCATATATCTTTATTATATGTTTATGATTACAATCCTCCCCAAGGTATTAAAAGCGGCTAGAAAGCAATCCCTACCTTGCGTGAGAGTAATGTAGGGAAAATTGCATTACAGAAATAATTACAGGGGACTTTTGGCTAATTTAAGTCCCGGAGGACGAATGTGCGCATATATATATATATGTAAGATAATATCACATCTAGCCAGAAATGTTCTCGATTACTTCCCGTGGTTGTTGTTTACTAACGATTATATTTTTGATTTCAATGTTTAGGTGATAAAACCATTCGGGCAGGTGGGAGGCGGGGGGGGGGGGATAGTCGAATTACGATTACTTTTTTCAAAACTCTTTTTACAAGTTTCCACGATCTGATTTTAACTTTATTACAGCTGATATCTCGTTTGACATTTATTAACATCTTGTGTCCAAAAATATAGTCAAAACAATTAATGGCCCTGCCACGTCTTTACCCGGTTGACCTGCAGGTGAATTGATTAGTTAGTTTTTGCATCTACAATAAAAAAAAGAAATCCGATAAAATCTTTTGATAAATCTAATTAGTCGTTCTAATAACCGAACCTCTTGTCGAGAGTACTTATTTTTTCACTTACAGGTGAGTATTGAAAGGAAGAGCGCTAGAGGGCCGACTGTCTTTAGATTCATTAGGGGAACTCGTTCAAACATTAAGTGGATACAGGTAAATCCAGAATTAGTACAGGCAATCAATAAATTACATTTTATTCCCAAATAAGAAAAAAATATATTAATACCTCATTTTTTATTCATTCTTTCTTTTATAATTTTTATCCATAAATTATTTATACTGCATTTAAAAATTGGCACAACTTAAAAAAAAAAAAAAACTTAAGAGGAGAGAGAGAAAGAGAGATGAAAAAGATGACTTTTGTCAAGTAATAATTTAATGGTAATTAAATGGTTGTAGGGTTCAGGTGTTCGTATTAAGTTCGAGTACCGGAAGTGCTAGAACTGGGATAGATCCCGTGACCTTACCCTCTAGAGTTGACACTGATTTCACTAAACCATGCAGATTTTAATATTTATGTAGATAACGTTTGTAGATATATATATATATTTCTTTATAAACTTTATGCATGAAACATATTCTACCTGGTTACTCATTCACTCATGCTCCGTATGATTTAGTACATTGGTAAGGGATCAGATTCTGGAGCATAATCCTCATATAGATTCCAGTGTTGGAACTTTCGGAGATTGAAGTTCTTATGAACTCTTGAGCAACAAAACTGTCCCGGTTATTATATATATAATCATGCATTGTGTACATAATCATGCAAGATTTAGTTCATTGGTTGAGTGTCAGATTCTGGAACATACGATCCTTGGATCGATTCCTGTCTGGTACTTTCCACTCGAATTTCATAGGAACTCCCAAGCAATAAAACCGTTCAATATAAAGTTGTCTCAGTATATGTACATGCATATAAAAAATAAAAATATTTAACCAAAAAATGTATATATAATTGTCTACACAGTTGTTTTCAACATTTCAACCACACACACACACACAAATAATATCCACTTGAAAATAAATGTCTTAATGTGTAATATGGGATTTTGAATGCATTCATTTAAATTTTAAGTTGTTAAATAATATTAGTTTTTTTTTTTTTTTTCATATGTCATAGCATCGGCTGGGATGCGAACCCACAACCGTCTGCAACCAACTACTTGCTTGCAAGGCGGCTGTGATGACCTCTCGGCTTAGTTATTTGCATTTTTAAAAAAAAACCGCAGAAAAAAGTTATGCATTTACTAGAGATATTTATATCAATTCTTACATGGTCTTATGTAGTGGGTGTAGGAAACAAACAAAAAAGAATTAATCCATAAACTAGGTAGTGTGTTTGGAACTCTGAAAAAAGCATTCTTAGTCTTTCAACTTTCCTTCTCTCCTGCGACTACTTGTAATGCTATTTTGCAGGTTATTTGTTTATTTGACAGTAGAGTGAAATTAAAACAGTACACATAAATTCGTTTAAAAAAATCTGTAGTAGTCAGTATTCTGTAGCTATTGGGAACTTCAAAATACTCTAACCCTGCCTTTAGCTTATTGATTGCTAGATTTTTTATTCTCTGGTTTCGGATCATTTTTCATGATTATTTCGAGAAGATGTTTGCCCTAGAATGGTTGCTAGAAAAAAAAATGGATTTTTTTAGCCTAGTTTATTTAAATGTTTATAATTATTTATAATACCTATTATAAAAAACAAAAGGATACATGATTACCATTTGATTTTATTAGAATATATTTTATTTTTAAAAATATATGATAACGAATTTAATCGTAACATCAAAGAAAAGCTACAGAGATAAGATTGTTAACGTCATTTTTAAAACTTTTTATCATGGTACTCCATTAATTTTGTAATACTGTAAGAATTATAAATGCAATTTTAAATTTTAGAACATAATTTCTTAGATTTATGATGGCTTCACATTTATTCATTCACATTTTAAAAATAATTCAGACTATAAAGATTTCATTAATTTTCTTATTTTAGGAATTTTGCCATCATCAAATAAGAAAAAAAGTTCATTGTTGACAGTATATATTAATTTTATTATTTTTTCTATTCAGATATGATTTTTAAAGAATGTTTTTCATTTATAATCTTATATTTCTAACACATCAAATCCAATATATTAAAAGGCTTAAGGCTAAAATCAAATATTGAATGATTACAAAAATTGCCACTAGGGAGAACAATAGATTTGTTTTCACCAATTGGAGGGTTAAGTTATATTTGAAGTGTATATTGAATGATGTACTTCTTCTGAATAACTTTTTATTACTTTAAACATTAATCAATTTATATGTTTTATATGTAAATTTCTTTATTTGTAAATAAATGTCTTTAACATCACTTTAAAATATTTAATAATAAAACTATTATGATATCAAGCATATTTCTAAAAGCTAAATAATTAATGAGCTTGACATGTAATCTTTTGGATATCTCTGTATGGCCTTGAATTAAGGAATGTGTCTCCTAATATTTTTTTTAATGCATGCTACAAATGTATATTTTAAAAATGTTTTTCTAGCGTTTGGCATGTTTTCTGAAAATATCGACTCTAGGCATGCTCTTTGAAATAAAAATTAACTTTTAGCTGCATGTAACATTTTAAAATCATTACTCAATTTAAATCATGAAAATGCTTTTATGCAAGAGTTCCCAAAAATATTTTTGTATAGATGATATGGGTAGAAATGAAAAAATATTTTTGTATTACACATTAACCTATTTTTTGCTAGTCACGGCTAAAAACGTAACGATTTGACATCGGCTTCCCATCATTCAAATCCCGTCATTTTTAATGCTACAGTTGAAAGATTATAAAAAGTTCCGTAAGATGCTGCCCTCTCTTGAATTATTTTGCAAGTAAAAAATCAAAACTGACGTCGAAAGTCTAACAAAAGAAGTAGGCTGTCTTTTCTTGAATCTGATTGGCTGTTAAATTTTGACAACAAAGAAAATGGTTGTCAATAACTGGAGAGTTACGATTTTTTTTCTTTCATTTTGAAAATGATAAATGAATGTTTTAGACCATTTTAAAAGTATTTTTGACAAATTATAAATTATTTTGATAAATATGCTAAAAATAAAATTATTTGAGAAAAATAGTTAAGACTTTAACAAAAATTATTTACTTTTCTGCAATGTAAAATTGGGAAAGAAATCACTGACATCAGCAAAAATTTTTGGTTGGTGAGTAACGTTCATTTTAGATTTGCCGCTATCGAATATTTTTATAATTATAAATAAAAATTTATTTTTGAAAAAACTTTCATTCACTTTCATAACCTGACAAATTATTAATATACTTTTTACAAATGAAATTTAAAATGAATATAACATTAAAAGATGAATATATTTTGACGCTTGAGTTTGTGAATTGAAGTTTATGAATTGACCAATTAAAAGTTTAGACTTTTACTTCACTCGGCCAATAAAATAATCAGCAAATAAGAGGTTAATTCAAAAAGTCGATTTAATTAATAAAAAAAACATTAATTGTTGTACAGACTGAACTATAGATGTTAATATTTTCTTACTGTGATGCCACTTTAAAATCAGTATTCAATTTAAGTTTCGGGTGGAAACAGAAAATTATTTTTGTATTCAGCATGAATTTAAAAAGTTTATTTAATTTAAAAAAACATTATTTGTTGCATGAACAAGAAAACAGATGCTAATGTTATTTGTTTACGGTGATGTGATTTTAACGTCAGTACTCTATTTAATTTCATGGAAATGCTTTCATCTAGGTCAGGGCTTTACCTAACAGAACTTTTTCATATAAGCAGTTTTACATACAATGTTTCAGTTCATTTTTTAAAAAAAAATTGAAGTATAAGATAATAGAACTGATAACATCATTGTGAAATTTTTTTATGAATTCCACATCGTCAGGTTTTTATAAAGTTAAATTAAATTTTTTTTCTCTCTCATAAATACCAAATATTTAGCTATTTGTAGTAATAGTAATAATGTTGTGAGTATAATATTAAATATTGAAAACATGCTAAGCATTCATAAAAGTTAAGTTTGAATTATAAAGACTACCTTTTCTGTATGAATAATTGTAATATTTATTTGAATATTGTAAATCTATAATAATTAAAAATATTGCACAAGGATTTCCTAGTAAGTTATATACTTTTCTTGTATATCAATCTAAAAAAATGAAGGAAGGATATGCATACAGAAAATGAACATTAGGCCAAAAAAAAAAAAGCATTATTTTTCAATTATCTATAAACTGAGAGACATGATGTGAAAAGAAAAGTGAAAGAGGCCCCTGCTTCATCACTATGGATAGCAACGCTATCAATCGTAAAGACACATGCTTTTCGATATCAAAGAAATGGAGCAATTAACCTTTAACTTTGTATAATTTGCATATAATTACAGAGAGTTACTTCACTCAGAGCTATGAATATGAGAGCACGCCTCTCAAAAGCGCTCAGCAGAGAAATTTAATAATAAAAAGTAAACAGTAGCTTTGTTGATTAGGTGTTAATAGCACCAATATTGTTTTACTTATATAATTTTTGGCATGCAAAGTTTTCAAAGCAAGTTTGTATTAAAACTACCATTCAAAGACATGGTCACTTTGCTGATAAAATAAAATTTTTGTTAGATGTTAAAATTTTATTTCCTAGTCAATTTTATTTTGCAAAATGGTTTTTGTGTGGGTTAACCTGATGAGTTTAGAGAATATAATGGATCTTTGTATACATCAGATTTATAATTCGCTAATAAAATGGTAGATTTGTTAATTTTTTTTATAAACTACGAGAATAAAAACATATTTGGGTGATGCTATGACACTTAAAAAAAAAAAAACTACAAGAATAAAAACATATTTGGGTAAATTATTACTAGCAAATACTATAACGTGAGTGACTGAATGTTTTGCAGTAAACTTTTTCACTTTCTCTTTAATAAGTAATGATAGACACCAGATGACTGCTTAATAAATCCTTATTGTTTGCCATCCTATCAAAATCCCCAAACTAGTTTCAAGCTTATGGCATTCATCAGTAATAGGTCATGTTATAGTTTGTTGGTTTAAGGTGTATTTTGTTAGTTGCCATTAAGCATATATATTCTATTCAGTTTAGAATTTCCACTTCAGCCAATATGTAAATTTTTTTATTCTCACTTTCATTATTTTTTCCCACAATTCTTATAACTTTATAGCCTTTTTCTTATAATTCTTGAATCCCTTTTTTTATTGGTTTAAATTTTTTCATTCCCCTCCCTTCTTATGCTGATATCCACTTCACTACTTGCTTTAGTAGTCTTCTACCATCCATTTATGTATGGAAATATCATTATTTTTTTCTATATTATTTATTACTGATTTCTGTTTTCATTTATTGTTGATATCCTCATTTCTATTTTTTCTACCAGTTAAAGTAGGGTGTTTTTGTGTTTATTTACTTAAAAATGTTAAATAATACTATTCAGACTACCCTCTTTCAAGATGAATATAACTAATAAACAACCTTCTTCCAGATGAAATAGGGGTATCCAATATCCAATTTCTTGAACCTCCATGCTCACATTTTAACTAGGTAACTTTCCCTATGCTATTCTCATGTAAGATAGGATTATTTTCAATCCACTTTCAATATTCCATGGAGGGGTGAATGTTCATAGGCGATACATTTTATATATTTTGGTTTTTATCATTGCCTCTCTTATCTCATCCCCAACCCATCAGCAGCCATTCACCAATTTCAGAAAGTTAGACGCCTTTCACACTGCCTGCAATTTGTATACAATTTTTGCACTCCACATGAGCTAGAAGTATGAAACACCTGAATCTTCAAACTCTATATCTTTCATCACACACTTTTACACAAGGTAGGGATTAATTTATCCCTATTTAACACCTTGTGTAGGATTGAACAATTATTACACCATAGGGATATATTTTTTCAAATTTCCTTTGATTTTTGGTAATGCCTCTCTCATCTCAACTCCATATTGTCACCATTCACCAATGCAGAAACTTAGCCCACCCTCTCTTATTAGCCCTGAATTTCACGACAATAGTCCCATGAGATGAGGGATGCACTGGTAAATTAATAAGAGCAAAACAGATTTGAAAACACCTAAAACACACTTTACCTAAAACTATCAACAGAACTTAATATATCTGTGAAAAGATGATCGGCAATTGGGTCTCTCCCCAACCTGTGTGTAATGCCATATTTGAATCAAAGCATCTGTTGGGTGGCAACGTAGATTATCTATTGACTGCAGCAATTTTAAGGCACTGACATGTTTGGATAATGAGTTATGATATGAAATGTTGTAGCATGTTATGTAACTTAATTCAGGATGGCATAACATGCTAATGTTAAATGTTTGTTTTAAGTTGAGAACGTCTACTGCTGAAATGTTTGAACTTGAAATAGTTTGTGCAAGAAATTATGGTTGCCTACAGACGTGAAACACACTGACATATTCCATGCTGTGATTCATAATTCAGATGAACTAGCACTTTAAAATTTTTAGATGATAAATAAGTAAACTGTCACTACATAACGTGAAGAGAATATTACCAACAGTTTGGAGAGTAAACCAGTTACGCTTTATACCAGGACACATTGTATACCTGTATTTGCACTACACGTGCATGAATTTTTAATTATTAATTTGCATTTTATTTTATTCTTATTAATTGCCAACACATTCATAATAACTGATACAGTGTATTTTATATTTTATGCATTTACTAATTTTTAAACGGTTATGCTTCCTCCCTTCCTTTTATTGTGTACTAGTATTAATTAAAATCTGTCAGGAGTATTCTTTTACCAATTTAGCATTTCACATTTTAAAAAGATAAGTATGTGGGTAACCGTGAGAAATGAGAATTAGTATGTACGCACACAATTTTAAGATCCTCACGGTCTAATGATTGCGTATCTGTCAGCAATGGCGCCAGCCTGGGTTTGAATTCAAATTAAGTAAACTTGAAAAATTTTCAGCAGGTTTAAGATTTCCCTTTGAGATGGCTGACTCAACCCATCCAACTAACCATCCATTATTGGTCGGTAAATAGATATGTAGTTAATCTTAGGTAAGAGGTGGGGGATATGGATGAACAATTGCTCAAACTCTCATCATCTGACAATAAACAAGTCTAATGCGGGCTACTACCCCCATTGCTACCCCAAGGGAAATGGAGCGAACTTTACCCGCATTAGACTGTTAAAAGTCTGTTTTAATCTATACATATTAATTTACATATTCTGATAAGAAAGTACACGTGCATGTTTATGCATTCATTTTTATTTTTGAAAGATATTCATTTCTGATCTAAAGTGTTTTTATATTCATTGAAGTGTTACTGCTTCACATTTATTATTAGTCTAAACATACATGCACTTTTTCCCTTGAATTTTTTTTCATAATCACCCCAAACAATGTTGGCATCAGATCTGTTTGAGATTAAATTTCTTGTAGGAACAGGAAAGAATTAAAAAAAAAAAAAAAGTTATATATAATATTCCAAAAGTGAAACAAAAAAAATATTTTTTTGTTTAATTAGAATATGAATAACATATCTAACATTTGTATATATAAACACGTATAGAAGAGATGATAATAGATGCACAATTGAAATCTTAAACGGGATTCCATGAGCTTGTAAAAGACCCAGAAAGAGACCAGATATGAGATGGATGGATGAAATAAGAAAAGTGTGCAGAGATGATGTGGAGAAGAGAGGCTAGAGATCGGAGAAGATGGATTGAACTTGGAGACACTTTCATCCTACAGTGGATTGATAATGGTTGACAATGATGATGATGATGATGATCACACATGTGTGTAAGTTCTGCCAGTGACTAAAGAAATGGCACAATACTATATTCATTGAAGGATTCACGAGTAGTTTATTGTACATACTGTATCATTTTGAATGCAGCCTTTGGGTAATTTATTTTTTAATGCGGCCCTTGGATTCCTTAAGGTTGGTCAGCCTTGAATTATGGAATCAACAAGAATGAAAATTAATTCAAACTCTTACTATCTTCACATTGACCTTTTATTACTATTTTTCTGTGAGATGCTATTCAAGAAGCCTTTGTTCTGTAGTGGCCTATTTATAGACTTTTGTGTATCCATACACCCCCAAACACGCATTCACTTTCGCTCTGCTTGCGTAAAAAGTACAACGAGCATTTTTTAATTAGAAAATCATTTCGCTTCACAGCTGATATTTGAATGTTTGTGACAACGGCATGTTACTTGTAATGTCGCGACGAACTATTTTCATCATCCAGTTAATTAATCCATCACATTAAATTCAGTTTTGGCAAATCTCAAGATCATTGGTTTGATTCCCTTGCTAGTGCTGTTAATGGTCAGGCCTGCAACACCTGAAGAAGAAAGTCACACCACTCGAAACGCACCGTTATATATTACATGTGTGCTATTATATGTATTTGAAAAACTTTAAATGAAGTTTGACTTATTAAAAATACATTTAACAGTTCAACTAGTTGACGGGAATAATGCATAATAGAATTATGAGTCGTTAATATTCAATTATATCTTTTATTCTGGACTTTAAATTGTTAATTATTTAACTTTTTGTTAATAATCTTAACCACGTTATTTCAAATTATGTAATTAATTACATAAACCACTAAACACCACATGTTCACCATTCTTTAGGCTTACACAAATCTTCCACGCACTGAGTGGCGCTACTGTATGGAGAGTTTTGCCTCGGTTTAATTAATTACTTGTTTGTGAGGATAGACAGATAGATAATCGAATAGCTTTATTTCTCAGGAGTGCTCGAAATACCAGAAATGGGTTCGATCTTAGAAACCTACATTTCGGTGCCTTGACGTTCCCCCACTGCCCCCAAACCATGCAGACGTTCATAAGGATAAATTATTTATAACCTGTCTTTCATATAGAGTTTTGGTTTCAAATTCATTTTTCATCTTTATAATAAAGTTAAGAAAGTTTTTATTTTGATTTCTTATTAATAGTTGAAGATTTTCTCCGTGTGCTCTTTGCGAGAAACTTCAACAATCAATAAATTAAATTTCTCTTGTATTAAGACATCCATTTCGTCTGTCGATATTATTTGATTTTATTATTCTGTGCATTTAGTTTAATTATATTTTATCAACATTGATCCGGCTAAATTTATATATACTTCACCTTTAGAATAAAATGGATTTGCATAGCATTTTAAAAACAGTATACACTTCAAATTTATAAATAGTTGTTTTATTTAAAGATTGGTAATAATAAAATAGCGATGGTAATTAACAATATTCTCTCCCCCATTAATATTAAATCGTTTTAAGACTTTTAACTTGAATTGTTTTTCGCTTGGAAAGTTTCTTATTGGTAAATTTAAAATAATTTTGCAAATCAATCTTCATATGTAATAAGTTAAATTAAAGAAGATAGAAAGAAATTATTTAGAAATCTTTTCTCTGCTAATGGCTTATTAGTTGAAACTCATCTATAAGATTTTAAACTGAGATAGTTTCAGTCGAAAGCTGGAACAAATTCATGAAATATTTCTCTAAAAGCGCATCTGGGAAGTTTATTCCAGACAGCACATTATTTTCACCAAATAGTTTGAATTTAAAACTTTAAGCATATATATATAAATAATTGTAATTTAATCTACAGGTGAGACTTCACTTAATTGTACGCATTTTAATGGTATCGTCCTAGATAAATATTAATTATTGTTTACTAATTTTTTATTAGGCTATACACTATTTAATTTTCTGCCCACATATAAACTTTAAATTCAATTAAAGATTAATATATCACTTACTATATATGTATATATAAAAGAAGTTAAGTTTATTAAAACAGGCAAAATTCTCCATACAGTAGTCCCACTCAGTGGAAGCCAGAGTAATCAATGGATACCAGAAGACTTGTGCATAAAATCCCTATCTAGTGCCTACTCATTCGATATCCACCGACTAGTTTCTAGCTTGTGGCTTTTGTCAGGGGCCTCGTATCTGAGAGCACTGCACCGAGATCTTGGGATCTAATGCAACCCTCCAGCAGCCACCTTTTATCGCTACTTAACTATAAAACTATGAGAATAAAATTGATAACAATAATATTTTCAATCCAAGCTCATTAGCTTATATAGTCATATAGGTCTGAACTGAGTTCAGTAACCATACATTTTGGTGTCTTTGGTTCCTTAATAACCATAGCCATCACTATCCTATTAGGCAGGATTGATATTAATGGTGATCATGTGATGTTTAGAAGTCAAGCCTAATTTATTTAAAAAATATGTATATGAATTTAAATTATAATGTGCTATGAATATCTTGAGTACTTGTAAAAGTGAAATGGATGTTTCAATAAATGTACTCATAGTAAAAGAATATTGGTCTGACTGATGTGTTAATGGGTGGTTGCTATAGGATAGAGCTATAGTGAAAGATGCACCAATAAACACCTAAAATTTGTAAATGTATATATTACAGTATAGCAGGTTGTACCTTCCCCCTACAAGGTGTTAAAAGTGGATAGAAACCAGTACCTACGTGGTATGCAAGTGGTGCAATGAAAGTTATCAAAACTGTCAGTGTGGCAAGGAACCTTAGACAGTGATACCTCCATAACACAACAGCCATGCTATTCATTAAGTGGGATTTAAAGAGTATATTTGGGCTAGGAATAATTTCTAGTTTAATAAATAACTAGTAATAATCATTAATATATTTACAGGAAGTGGTTTGTGTCAAAGTTGTGTGCACAGAAAGTTTGACACTTGTAATCAAACTGACTGATTTGTTATCTTTATAATACTAAGCAAATGATGAAGGTATATATAAGATTGTGATCTGTGACAACTGATGAGTACTATTTCAGAATGAAGATGCCTTTGATCTTATATTATATATGAGTGTACTAATACCTCTTAACAACCTTTTCTGAATATCTCTATCCTCAGACCGGTTTCTAGCTCTGGTTGTCATCAGTGAGGCACTAGGATATTCAGGCATTAGATTTAAAAATACCAGGTCAAGCCCAGCATTTATCTAATAGTTAACTATTAAGTAGAAAATCTGAAAATTTCAGACATTCATATGTCTTCAAATCCAGCTATCTAACTTAAATAGCCATATGGGACTGAGCTAAGTTCAGATATATCATATATTAATAGCTTTAGCAATATAAAACCACCAAAGTCTCAAAAGAAAAACTATAATTGCGAGGACAGGGATATTAATACAAGCTTATTAATTTAAGTCACGTGATGTATGACTTGATTTCCTTGCAATTGGATCATAGTTTTAAGAAAGTGTGATGAAATAGTTTGACATATATTTAAAAATATGCAAATAAGTTAAATTTAAGTATAGCTAAAAAAAATGTATATATGAATTTAAATTATAATGTGTTATGTATATCTTGCTCCCTTGATAAAGTGGATATTTAAAATGTATCCATATATCCATAGTGAGAGGGTAATCTTACTTCTGGGCTGATGGTTGGTTGTTATAGGATTGAGCTAAGATGAGAGGTGCATTGGTAAATAATAAAAATTTGGGGAAATGTATATAGATGACTAATTTAATCCCTAGGTGTGATTTCACTTAAATGTACTCCTTTTGATATAGTATTGGATACATATTAAGGACTATTTACCAATTTTTATTAATTATAAATATTATTTAAAATTTTCTGCCTAAATCTAAACTTCACTTATTAAATCCCAACCATTTCCTGATCATATGTGATGTTTTCCAATATGGGATGAAATGTTTATTATACTTCTTAAAACATATGGATAAAGACAGTAAAATGCAAACAATCTCCAATATGCATTTCTGGCTTTATCACGTGGTCCTGATCCTCGCCCACATACATCTTTATCACCATCATCATTTTTAACAATTGGTGATCTATTACACGATGAAGTTATCTTCAAATTCATTTCAGTTTTTCTGACCTCTAATCTCATTTCTTCACATCATGCCAGCACACTTCCTTATTTCATTCATTTATCTTTATCACAAGTGGTTTTTTTAAAAATCTTTACAATCTCTTGAGATCCAGTTTAAGACTTCAACTATCCCTCTGTTATTATCTGTTTTACCCATATATTTAGTTTGGCTCCATTTTAGTCTCACTTCTTTCACTGATGTCAGTAGTGCCTATTTGTTCATTTACCGGGGTATTTCATTTTCGATAACATCTTTTCAAAGTTCAATGAGTGGTTGGAAATCTCTGTATTGCTCTTTTGTTTAGTGTGTAAATATCAGATCCATAAGTAAGAATTCACCAAATACATTTATTGTAAACCTTTCTTTTCAAACCCATGGTTAGTTTATTACTACCAAAAGTGTTGCATTCAAGTTTAAGTCTAGAATTCATTTTAGTCAAACGTTGGTGGCCTAGTGGTTAGCGTAGCTGTCTTCCAGGCAGCCGGCTTGGGTTCCCTTCCCAATCAACGCTTTGACATATGAAAAAGGAAAAAAAGTCTAGGATTCATTTTATGTTTCCATATGTATTAATAATCTGGTCAAGGAATTTGTAGTTGTTAATTTCTCCTAATTTATGACTTTCAGTCTCTATTTTTGGTTTCATTGAACATTGCTTTAATCATTTTAGCATTTATTTTTAGTCCTATCTCTTTCAACATTTCCTGAAACATTTTTTGTAAAAACAGCCATATCTTCTGCAAAATCTAGATGATTTAAATAATTTTCTTTTACTTTTATTTCCTTAGCTCCCCATTTCGGTCCACAAAATGGTTTAGTATTTAATCACAGCTTATAACTGCAATTGAATTCACAATCGTATCTGCACTTGAAGTGCACTCATTTTGATTACATGACCAAAAATGAGTATTACTGATTATTTCCTAATTATTTTTTACTGGATAATAAATTATTGTTTAATTTTTTGCCACATACAGATCTTAAACCCAAATAAAGGTTAGTATATTGCTAGTTCAATTCCAGCGTGAATATACATTCTCTCATTTTTGTCCTGATTGTGAATAGTATTTAAGATGTAAAACAAAACTTCTCAATTCAACAGACTTTTTAAATATATATCTCCTGTTATTATTTGATCCTTTCCTACACTTGTCCCCATCATCATAATGTAGTATTTGGAGGTAGTATAATTTTCTTCTTCCTTTTCTTATGTATTGATTTTTATATTTACATATCATACCATTTCCAACTTCTTATACACATCAATAATACTATTTTTTATATCAAAACTTTATTCTTACAGTTTTGACTGACCTGCAGTCATCATCAGAGCTACAATACTTAAATATATAATCATACAATTAATACATTTTATACATATATTTATGTATGTTTGATTATGTATATAAATATGTGTATAAAGTGTATTAATTGTATGATTATATATTTGAATATCGTAGCTCTGATGATGGCTGCAGGACAGTCGAAACTGTAATAATAAAGTTTTTATATAAAAAAAATAGTTTTGTTGAAGTGTATAAGAAGTTGGAAATGGTATGAAATGCAGTATTTGTGTATACAATCAAGTAAAGAGGAGATTTGGGCACTTAATCATCTGATGATTGAAAATTTTGATAAATATAATATATAGTGAGAGAAGTCTAGTCTGGTGTATTTTTTTTGAATAGGTTGATAGTTTACAGGATTCTGGAGTGCAATTCAGAAACACTGTGAATCAATTTGGCCGATTATATACCCTATTCCAATATAGTGCTTAACCATTACTTACATTTTCCCTATAGTTTGGTGTGAAATGTTCTATAAAATATTTTTAATGTGGCAAAGATCTCCATCCATTGTGAGTTGTTTATAAATGGCACTAAAAGGATCAATACTACATATATGTATATTTACTTTTGAACAGATTCACTCTTTAAAAACTAATAACTTATGGGGTCATGATATTTGAATCAAAAGTTGGACAATTGCTTTCTGATGATCAGGGATTGATTATTCATTTGGTCAATAGTTCAAGAGATTCTGGATCGCAATGCAGCAATAATTGTAAATTGATGCGATTAGTTATATATTTCTTACCATATAATACTAAATTGTCCAAGCACTTTACTACTGTTACACAATGCTTTATTTACCTTCCTTTCTTACAGTTTACAGTTTCGATTGCCCCAGCAATCTTCTTCAGAACTTTACATCTCCTATAGTAAAAATTATATATGTATTTCTTATTAGCTTAATGCTTATTCATTATATATATATTACTAATCTTAATAAGACTTTAAATAAATCATTGCTCTTAAATATACTGAGAATATAAACGTAATCATAGTCTATACCGAATTCACAAGTTGATTCCCAGAGAATCAATTTTTAACAACTTGCAACCAATGCCTACATTTATATATCGATGCCAATTTATCGGTCAAACAAAAGACGGCCATTTTTTTTCTGAACGACAAATTGGCATTGATCTGCGAAAGTTGTGCTGATCATGAATTTATTCAAAAATCATTCTTTAGGAATCTGACTCGTAAGCTATCGTAATAACGTCTTTGGATTTATCACATGATCATTATATTTACACATCCTGCCCAATAGGATGATGGTGACTGTGGTTATTAAAGAACCAAAGGTATGAAAATATATAAATGCCAAACTGGATTCAGATCTACATGATTATAGCTAATGAGCTTGAATCGAAAACCCTATTGTATTTTCATTTTCGATTCATAGCTTTATAACTGCCTAAAAAGGTGGCTGCTGGAAAATTGCATTAGATCCTAAGATCTAGGTGCAGTGCTTTCAAATTGAAGACTCCTCACTGATGAAAGTCACAAATTAGAAACTAGTCTGAGGGTATTGGATGAGTAGGTACTAAATAGGGATTTTATGCATAAACCTTGCATCTATTGAATACTCTGGCTTCCAACTGGGTCACATTATTGAATGGAGAGTTTTGCCTTTGTTTTAATATATGGATTGTTACTTCTTGAATACACTTATATATAATCTGTAGATTGAGAACGAGAAATAATTTAAATCTTTTGATCGCTTTTTACTTAAAAAGTCAGACCTGGTTGTTGAGGCAGGATGCAGATTTTAGTATGCTACTGCTAACGTTTTATGCACCAAAACAAGTTTACTATGTGGAAGTGAGATGTGCATCTCCTAACAGCTTTAACTGAAAAAAATCCAGCTAAAGATGCTTCATATGATTATGAAAGTGCAGAGGCAAGATTGAAAAAACCATTGATATATGCTTTGGCTTTCTGGATATGATGGTATTGAAATTATGATTGTTTAGGGCACTATTTCAGGAAATGGGGCATATGGCAAAAAAATAATAACAGACATTTTAAAAAATTTTGTCCATGAACAAAATCACTGTTTGGGTCAAAGAGATTATGTTAAAAACATTCTAATGAGATGCAGCATGAATTGTTTTCATTGGGTAGTTATGACAGAGAAAAGAATACACTAGAAGGCTACAATTAGACAAATTGTTGAAGTCTCACAGAAATTCAAAGACACAGGGAAATATCAAGTAAACAGAAAAATGGATTAGCATATTCTAATGTGGGAATGTATTTGTGGTTGACGAATTGTTTTGTATAGTCATCACAAAATTCGGTCGTCTCTAGATAAAATATATAGACACATATTTACCTACCTATAACCAGTGAAGGAAAAAAATCTTTAGCGACTTTTAACTTGGCTAGTTATCAAATTTTATAATATAATTCAATTTAAATATCTTAGTTTCTTTTTAAATAAAAAAATAGTCTTGGATATCAAAGTGCAATATAGGCTCCAATGTGTAACTATGGTTTTCTCAAGTTAGATGTTATTTTATCATAGTGAAATAGCTACTGCATCTAAAATACCTGTATAGAGAGCTGTTGTGTTATTTACTTTATTGTATGGAAGTGAAACATGGACATCCTTCTGTTGTAACATAAAAATATTAAATTTCATTTAAAGATGCTGTTCAAAATTTTAAAAGGTACAAAATTTGTCAATATATTCTTTGTCTTGTTGAATGTGATAATCTGATGCACTGTTGTAAAATCACACTCTTGGGTGGATGTCTGAAATGAATAAACAGTATAAAACTTCATAAGAAATGTTTTATGTTAATTTGAGCATATTTTCATGGGAGAAGCAGATCACATTTACATAACATTATCTCAGACATTCTATAGGAGTGTAATGCCATTTGGCTTCACTGGGAAGATATAATGGAAAATAAGACATTGGAGAACTGCATTTAGATAACAGTTTGAAGTCATTCGGAAAGGAAAGTTTGCTGCAGAAGAGTTTAAAAGATGGCAGTATTTCAGAATATCAAATAAATGGACTTTAAGACAACATAGAATATATGTGGATGCATTTCTGTAGTCATTACAAACCTTATCTTTAATATTCTTTCCATTTTATAGATTTAAAATGGCCATACACATTTTCTCATAGTTATTATTGGTGATGACATAATCATAACTACGATATAAAAACTATGCTTTAAAAAAAAATAAATAAACGTAAACGTGTTTGGGTATTTATATAACAATATTTTAAAAATCATTATTTATCAGCTTTCATACATTCTGCATAGTTGGATTGAACTTGTGAAATGTAGGAACAATACAATACTTTCTAAAAGGATATTTTCTGATGAACGTGGACATAGATTTCATGGGAGAGACAGATTTTGTCTACGATATAAGGATTATCTCGAAGGCATTTTAAAGAAGCACAATTCTGTTTTGATTGAGAAGATATGGCAGAGAGTAGATCATATTTGAGAGCAACAATTATGCAAAGTATTGAAATATTTCAAAAATAAAACTTTTCTGCAGCAGATAAAAAATGGCATCACAAAATATCAAATAAATCATATAAAATATCAGTATATTCTTACATGTAAACAACATTGGTTTATATAATCATTGCAAAGCATATCTAGTGTGTTATTATTCTGTTTTGCTCTCTTAGAGTTGAGATGGTCATACTCGTTTATGAGTGGATGATGGTATGTCAGACTAATTCCATTATTTAATTATATTGTCGACCGTTTTTAGAAAAAAATCACTTTGTTTATATCTTTCCAAATTTATTTACATTGATTAGTATAATTATAAATTTATTTAAACGCACATTAATGTATTAAGTAATATTTACTAAGGCTTTAACCTCGATAATATGTGTCTGAAAAATGCGAAGGTAGGGACCTCTACAGGTCTTAACCACAAGCTTATGCTATGAAGAAAAGAGGGAAACCCAGGGGGAACTCTTCTTTACTTCAACCTACTTTTATGTATGAATAGGTGAAGCTGAAGTGGCTAGATCTAAGAGCGTGAAGCTATTCAATTCTTCACTGATTAAGTCCACAATTTCTATTATACACTATTACTCATGAAATCTTTCGATTTACAAAGAGTCAATGGAAAGATCTTATAGTAAGAAATCTATTACAATAATTTAAATTGGTATAATACACTATGTTTCAAGTCATATTTTTTTCTCCCCTTCAGATGTTGGTGTTCTGATCAAGTGGTAGTCCATTATGAGGATTGATACAATGATTTAGCTTTAAATATTTTTTTTTCCTTTTTTTCTTTACCCACTTTTCTTATGTTTTTCCAATTGATCATCTGTTTTTTTGTGTACTCATGCTCTATTACTTTAGATTTGTCTGTCTTTTCCTCTCATTATTATTTTGTGTTCTTTTAATTGTTTTTCAGTAGCTCAGTTAGTTTTACCAATGTACGTTCTTCCACATTTGCAGGGGATATCGTAAATGTAGTTTTTGTTTTTTTAGCATTTTGAGTTTTGTCTTTGAAGAGACTAAAATTTGTTGCAGCATACCATGACTTTTGAAAGATGACTGATATTGTATTGATTGCAGGTTTTCCTTAGCTTGTTTTGCATTCTGATATTTATGGATATATTATAGTACACACACACATACATATATATATATTAAGTCACCCCACATGGTTAATAAATTCAGTACTGTTCCCTGTGGAATAAATATATTAGAGTCTGTATTTCAAAGTAGATAGATTAAAAAAGTATCTTAATTTATATATATATTTGTTATCTATTTAAGAATTTTTAAAAAATATGTTTGGAAATGTATAAAGTATAAATTCTTTTTAAAAAGAGTCAACAGTTCAAGTAGATGATGGAAATAATCTAACATATACAGTTTGTCCCAGTGATAAGGTATCTCAGTTTCTTCGAATTGCCACAACATCATCTCTGAATCCATACATGTGCTACGTACCCATTGACAAAAACATGGGTGCTAGCATATTTGAGCCATGAGTTGTGAAATGTGGCAATATGTTTTATATCATTAATCATCTTCGGTGGTCCCTTTGCCATCATGAAATCTTGCAAACCACTGGAAAACATTTTTGCAATTCATGTTTCACTAGAAATTTTGCTCAATTTCTTATTCCATCATGGCTTAACATACAAAACATTCTCATTTTATGTTGTAATTTGCGATTCAATCACACTAACACCTTAAAATTTTTGTGGTGAATAGCTAAACTGTATCACTATGAAAGACATGCTGATTTATAGATGGCACCACATGCAGCTTCACAAATATTCAAACAAATATGGAGGTGTTGCAGTTTATAGCTATTGAATTTAAAAGGAATAGGAAAGAAAATTTACCGTGAAAGCTATTTTCATTTTATTTGATAGAAGGTTAGAATGTGTATATATAAAAACTAATATTTAATGAATTCATTAATGCAAAAAGTAATAACAAAGTAAATTATTATTTTATTGATCTACGATATAGAATATTATTGATTTGAAATGTAGATTAAAAAAAAGTACATTAAAATTAATCTTTGACATAACTTTTAGTCTTACTTCAGTGCTGACCATAAAAAATGGGGTAAACTAAATATTGCTTAGAAGCAACAATTTATACTATTCTACTCCAGAGCCATCTAGTGTAGGCTTGAATAACTCATCAATAAATGGTAGATGTTTTTTTAATAAAAGCTTTTATTTTACATTTTTGTTAATCTTATAGAGCATCTTAGAGTTTAAACATCCTTTTTTAAAATTGTATGATGATCACAGTTTAACGGAATAAATTTCTGATCAATGTTGCCGTCATTTTTTTAAAAACTTTTATAATATTTGTTTAAAATGCTGTTTTTTTTTTCTCCCTTGAAATTATAAAAACTTGGAAGTACTTTATAAACTAAACAGATAAACAATTAGCAGATTTCAATCTCGCATTGAAAATAATAGGACTACCAACCGATCAATCTCATTTCTGCATATTATTTTTATTGGTTTTGATTTCAAATGCATATCTGAATGTCATTTATTGGATTTGAATTCAGCTTTTATTTCTTAATGTTCATATTTAGTGTTAATTTAAATTTGTATTTATTTTTATATTTCAATTTTCTATTACTTTAATATACATTTCTAATGAATTTTTGAAAATGTTAATTTTTTTAAACAATTCAAAACAAAACAACACTCTCCATATAGTAGTGCCATCTTGTGCTAACAAGATGGCATAATTTTTAATTATCGCCTGAAATTTTAACATTTTTTTAATTTTCAATGTAAATTGACAAATAATCAAGTCAACTATATCTTGAATATTTCCATGTAATTTATTTGAACGGAATACAATTTTTATATAATTTTTTTCCATTTTTCACCGTTTTGATGGATTACTGTTAATATTATAATAAATAGTAAACTGTAATTAAAGGATAATCTTTTTTCACCAGATTAAATGTGGTGCATTGTGATAAAGTCCAAAATGGAAAAAAATCCAAGTATAGTCTTTGTTTAGCAGACAAATTTGTTTTAGCTATTGAAAAATGTAAACAATTGACTGTATAAGACATGAATGCATGTGAAACCTAAGTACAGCAAACAAGAAAAACAAGAATAAATACTGTGCAGTTTATAAAACTACAAATAATAATATGAGTAAAATTCATTGCATTTACGATTTCCAATATGTAAAGCACAAAAATTAATTTACTTCAATCTATCCAAGTATTGATTACGCGAAATGTGTATTCAAATGTAAAAAAAAAAATTCACTTCCAATTATTAACTGCATTTTTATTTTATTTATCAATTAATCAAGTATAATTTTTTTGGACAAAACAATTGAAAGAAAAAACAATTAGATCAATTATGCACTGCAGTTCCTATTCATTATTCTATGATCATGAAAATAATCGAGACAGTCTTTTGCATTAAATATACTATTTTCACAAAAACAGGTTTAATTTTCTTATAGTATAATTTCAGAAATAGGTACTATACCGTTTTAATAATATTTGAATAAACACAGATGAAGAATTTCAAAAAAACATCATGGAATGATTTCTATCTAAAGTCTGAATGAAAAAGGGAGTGTAAAGGCGTAGATAAGGCTTAGATCATAAATCATTTAATGTTCAACGAAATTAGATGCAAGAAGAATGTGGTCGAAATTTCTAAATGAAATTTAATTTCATTGAAAAAGCTGAATATCGGAACTTGGTCTGTCTAAAATTAGTCTTCCTTTCATTCGGTTCAATAGCCAACTTTTTTTTCCAAAGGGTATAATTGTAATTTATACCCACTTATGATATTTAGTTTTTCAGTTTGATTTCTAATCCAATTTTTGAAATATGAATTACATTTTATAATTTAATTCAGATCTCAGATGTTTTGACAGTGTATTTAATCAGTTATAATTTTTGCTTTTTAACTTAGGAAGCAATTCTGACTCTAGTTATCAAGACAGTGCCGAGACCAGTGACAATTCTTTGATTCCAAATGTTGCACCTCTGCTTATTCACGCTGGACAAAGTTCTCAGGAAGCTCCTATTGAAGTAGATGCTTCTTGGGGGAAATTAAAAGAGGTAGGCTATTTATTATTATTAGCAGTACACATTAATAAATGTTTAGGTAATTTGTTAGCAGATTTATTGACTCCAAAAATATTCCTTTATTGAAACAACAAATAATTCACTCGATTCATCTTATTGTCAATATCATCATTTTAGGTAGTAATTCATTTTATTTAAATCTGTCAGAGCCATCTATTGGAAAATTGGTGACTATGATAACCAAATCCCTAGATTAGTTTCTGGCTAGTGGTTCTCAACAGTAAAGCACATCGAATTTTTACACACGTTCAACAGCCATATTTTTTTTTTTTTTGCTATCCAAGCTAATGACTTGAGATTCAGCAGTAATATTTTGGTTGCAAATTAACTTCCATATATAGTTTATAGGTGTTACGTTAGACCTATAACTATATATTTTGATGTCATCTATGATATACTGACTGTATTTAACTTGAGCTTTTTGGTGAGGATTGTATATTCTAAGTAAAGCGCCTTATGATTTACCTTACTTATAGAGGACGTTGGTTTTTCAGGCTTGCAGTAGATAGTCTAGAGTGGAATAATAGAATGGAGTGGAATAATAGAATGGATCGCTATTCTTGTGAACATTTTTGTAAGATATCAAAATGACAATTGAACATTTATAAATGTGTAATTGTCACAATACTGATATAATGCATGCTGGGAATTTGTGAATAGTTTTAATTATAACTTTTAGTTAAAGTCATTTTATATCTTTCTTTGTTTTTAAGCTTCTACTGAATGAGTTTTCTACATAATTTATACATGTGTTTGGTTTTGATAATAATGCAATATTTCAGAATTGTCCTCCTAACAATTTTTGTGGGCTGCATTTCAAATCATATTCTTATTGGTTTGGTAATTTTTGAGGCATGCTCAATAGACAGTGTGATATTTTTGAAGTAGACACATTTATTCAATTTGAGGAAGAAATTTGAGGAGCATTTACAGAATTAAAATAGGAGGTAAAAGAAATGAAGGATGAAATCTTAATTTCTCTTTGGGTTCAAATTCCGCTTTCATAAAATGGAAATCTTGAAGCTGATTTTCATCAATTTTATTACATATACCCAAAGATTAAAAAATAAATAATAATATATTTATGGAAAAAATGTTTTTTAAAAAAAATCTTTTTATTTAATTCAAGGAAGAAATTTTAGGTGCATTTACAGGATTAAAATAGGAAGAAAAAGAAATGAAGGATGAAATCTTAATTTCTCTTTGGGTTGTTTATGTAGAACTTGCTTTTTTCAAATGCCGCTTTTGTAAAATGGAAATCTTGTAACTCATTTTAATCAATTTTATTAGATATACCCAATGATTAAAAAATAAGTAATATATATATAAATATTTTTTAATAAATGGTTATATTTAATTTGAGGACTAATGATCTAAAAATCAAAGTAAAATAAGAAAAAATTCTCGAACCATAATTTGGGTTTTATTTGTAATTTTAAATAAAAGCATTGAGCAGCCTATAAATTAATTAATTCAATCACTATTTTTCTTACCTAATGGTTGAATTAATTAATTTATGGATGTCCTATGCTTTTATTTAAAGTGGCATGTAATAACTAAAATTGTGGTTGATGAAAAAAAATTTTTCTTCTTTTTAATGGATTAGTCTCGAATTAAATAAAAGCATTTTTAAAAAAATATTTTTTATATTTATTTTATTTATTTGCGATGTTTAATATTATAAACTCGTGTGCTATTAGGATAAAGTGGGTAATTTGAATTTTTCAAGTATTTACAGGCAAATGCTAGATGGCGACAGCATAGCCTTTAAGGATTTGGTTTGTAAGTTCAGTTTATGTGGAGATTGGGGATGAGAAGGGATGAGGAATAGAATGGAGGGGGGGGTAAGAGGTTAGAGATTTTATGGGTTTTTTGTTTTTATAATGAAATTGATGACTATAAGAACAGACAATGGAACTATCAAAACTTTTTTTTATTAAAATTGAGTGGGAAGAAAAAAAAAAGAAGGAACCAGGTCTGGAAAAATAAATAGTAATGAGTAATTTCCCCCCAAACAAGAGAACAAGCTGGATTTAAAAATAGTTTTGGCACAATATTGAGAAAAGTTATAGAAAGGACCAATGAATATGAGCTGCCTTTATGCTTTGGATTTGTAGATTATGAAAAGGCATTTGATTCTATAAGTATTTTCATGATGGTTAAAGCTTTGGATAATCAAGTTATAAACCTGCATATTAAACCCTTAAACATCACATGATTACCATTTTCTATGATTACACAAGCTCTAGGTGCAGTGCTTTCAAATCCAAAGTTCCTCACTGATGAAATCCACAAGTTAGAAACTAGTCTGAGGTTATTGGATGAGTAGGCACTAGATAGGGATTTTATGCACAAAGCTTTTTGCATACATTGATTACTATAGCTTCCACTGGATGGCACTATTGTTGTGGAAATGGGATGGAGCAAAATATGGGAAAATATAGAGTGGGGAATGGAAAATTAAGTGGCTAACAGGTTTATCTGGGCATAATTACGCACAGAAATTCTTGACTTCGTTTAAAGAGAAGCCACAGTACATCACATCACATCACTTTTAACCTTGGATATTGTCATATTCTGTAAAGTATTTATCATAATATAATACTAAATAGATTAAGTTATGATACTAAAAAGATTAACATAGAAAAAGATATATGACAGGGTTATTCCATATCTCAATACTTTTACAGAAGTTTTATAAGAAATATTTTGTGAATTAAAATGGGAAGCTAATGGAGTTAACGTAAATGGAGATTATTTAAGTCATCTAGATTATACAGATAATATGATTATTGTTGTATATAATGCATCAGGGCTTCGGAAATAGTTGCAAAAGTTATCAAATAAACAGCTAAAAAGACTTAAGATAATCTTCAGTGGATTTTTTGAGAAAAAGAAAATAGAGATTGATAATCATGATTTATAAGAGATTAACAACTGCAAATGCCTTGGTCCCATTATTAATAGAGATGGAAGCGTAATAAATCTAGTTAGTCATGTGATTACACTTGGAATGCTCTTGATGGAAATAACTTCCGTTTAGAAGAAAATCTGCCTATCTGTTTGAAAAGGAATATTTTTAATGCTACGTGTTTTACCAATTATTTATGGAACTGAGACTTGATCTTACAACGGAAGAGCAATTTAAAGACCCGACTACTCAATGAAGTATGAAGATATGTATGTTAGAAGTAACAGGAAGAAATCAAAGCAACATATATAGCGCTGAAAGCATAAACAAGGATCACTGACATCATCGAAAAAATTAACAAAAGATTGGAACAGGGATGAGTTGGAATTATTCTTTGAAGAGATTATAGTAGATGGATAGTTGAAGTTTTAAATGGGATCTTAAGAGATTATAAACGACCTAGAAAGAAATGACATGTGATATGGGTAATCTAAGTAAGGAAGTTTACTGGTGTAATGTGGGTAAGAGAAGCTGTGAATTGAAGACATTGGATCACACCCGGAGAGATTTCATCTTTTGGTGAATTGATAATGGTTGAAAATGATGATAATCATGGAGAAGGATTAATAAGAAGTATATTGACTAATGTTGAATATAAGAGTTTTGAAAGAGCATATCTTACTTGATTAATATAAATTCTGGACATATAGTCTAAGCATATATACATCTGATTTCATTTAAAAAGCCATTTTATATCACATGATGTCTTCACACAGCCTTTGGTCTGAGATTTTGATTTAACGGAGCCTTCATTTAGACAGAAAGAACTTGTAGGTCGTATATATTCACTGGTCATTGTGTTTGTATTATGTTGTCCATATTAATGATTGGAGTTTTGAAGGTCTTGATGGTTTGAATCTCAAACCAAAGACATCTGTAATTACCTCATATTTGAAGTTACTAAAATATACCATAATTAAAGTAATTATTAGGTTTAATTATATTACATAAGAACGATTTGCTTGAATCTCAAGTATGTTGACTCAACCTCAAAGTATTTGGGTGATATGAGAAAAATGTGCGGATAATATGAAGAAAAATAGCCCATTTAATAGATGAGATGCAGTAATTTCTTTAGTCTGAATGAAAGATGAATTAGGCATAGATTGTTTTTGCCATTTACTAGTCACCAACTGTAGTGATGTTTACATAATTTGGCTATTAGCAAAAATAGAGCTGTCCGAGATTTATACCGAAGGATTGTATTTATATATTGGACTATTTTCATCATCTAATATATTTATTGAATGTCTTTATAAAAGTTTAATTTTATTTAAATATTCCAAATATATTCAACTGTTAGTAATAGCACACAGTATATGCACGATGTTTTGAGAGGTATTATTCTCCCTCTTTTTCAGCTGTTGCTGGTCTGACCAGTGGCAGTAATAGCATGGGAATCAAACCTGGACTCTTAGTTTCTTGAATTTTAAGGTAACACTCTAACCAACTTAGCCATCCTGCCATAGGCAACAGTCAGTAGAAATTTTATATACTTAACTATGAGGTTCTTCCTGATTTCTCCACTCTTTCCTAAGAGCAAAATGGATTAGTGCTTTCATACATTATATATAGTCACACTAGGTTGACTTACGGGATCGTTTGCCATGGTCATGTGAGCAGCTTCTTTAAATTTTCTTCTTTGTATCTTTTCTTCTATATCCAATATTTTTTGTATTTTCTCAATTGAACATGTTCATTGGTACATGCATGGTCTGCTTACCTTAGACGTATCTGTTTACTCTCTTCTAAGCATCAGTTAGTGTTCTTGCAAGTGTTTTTCGTGGAATGACTGGTCTTGCCAATATACATTTTTCCACATTCACACGCTATTGTGTAGATGAAGTTATGCATATACTAATCTGTGTGTTTTTACTATTTGGAATATTTAAAATTAAATTAAATTTTTCGAAAGATATTCCAATATTTATAATTAGATGATGAAATAGTCGAATATATAACTACAACTTAAATACCATAATTACAATCCTCCAGGAAAATATTATAAAGATTGTTTAGAATTTTTTCCAAGATCAGCAGCATATGAGAAAGAATTGTGGTTAGAATCATTCCCAGTCATTCAACGTTTTCTTTTCTTTGATGAGCTATTTAGTTTAAGTGTTCCCTACTGGATTTGGAAGTTCTGATTATGCAAACTGTGATAAGCTATCTTACCAGTTAGATGGCCACTTATTATGTCATGTAGACAGTGTGCCCCAGTGAAAAAATGATTTATTTCTTTTCCATGCTGACTGTAGTGTCATCTCTGAATCAATGCATATTTTATGCAATGGTGTACTTTAGCTATTCACCACAAAAATTTGAAGGTGCTAGTGTATCTGGATGACGAGTTATGACTCTGAAATGTGAGAAGGTATTTTACACCTTAATCTATGATGGAATGATTTGCCGTTGAGTTTTGTTTTAAATTAAGCAACACTGCTGTTGAAATGTTCGAAATGATTTAATATGTATAACAGTGATGCCGTGAGCCATAAGAATGTTTTTCAAGTGGTTTACAAGATTTCACAATAGCGGGAAGACTTTAAAGATGATCCACGTTGGTACAAAATTGCTGTCACATTTGATGTTGGAGCTCGTAATCCAGACATGCCAGTGCCGTAAAATTTTAATGGTGAACAGATAATAATTATGATGGTATGTAACATACAACTTGATTCAGAAATGGCAGTGCAGGGCTGTTTGGACAGAGGACCAATCTCAATTTCACTGGGGTGCGCATCACTACATATATGTAAATATATTATAGTCTTGACTATTTTTATATTATGATTTTTATTTGAAAGTAATTTGAAATTCTCCTTTATTTCTTTTTACATTCATAATTTCTTAACTTGTGTTTGTTATTTTAAAGAAATGACAATCATATTATCAATATTTTTATTGTTGTAGAATAAAATAAAATTAATATTACTATTTGTTTCTGAATTCATTTTCCAATAATAAAATTTTACCATGTAAATTGATATACATATATTTTTAAATAATAAAAGTAAACATAGCGATATAATCAAGTAGTAGATAAAAAAATATAAACTATTAATTAAATAAAAATCTAAAATACATTATGGTTATAGAAATAATGTTGGCATCAGCAAGGCCTTTGACTGTTCTTACTTCGAATATTCAATGACATGGATGGCTTAAGAATTGGAGTGCAGAAAAGACTGAAGCTTATAAAGTGTGAAGGTTTGCTATCTTAAATATAAACTGAGCACTGATTGTATATATGTGTGGGGGGTGGTGATCTGGACCAACTGCTGATTCAGCACGAAATATGTATATTGGTGATCATTTATCTTTTTCACATGTATGTGGTCATAGTATCACTTGTATAAGATTGAGTGAATAGCTGTAAAGAGCTTGTAAGTCTGAATTCAAGCCCCTTTCTAATTACATTAAATTTAGTATGGTCAATATACTTATATTTGAATATTACATATTCAGCCTGTATTCTGCCATCCCTATTCTGTGCATTTACAGGGACATATTAAGGTCCTACATGTGAGGGATCGGAGCGATATAAAGTCAACATGGGAATAATATTGACATCTACAAGGGCTTTGAGTATTCCATCATTGGATTTTCAATGGTATGGATGGCTGAAAAGTTGGAGGATGGAGACGATTGAAGTTTGTCCATTAAAGTTTGGAGATTTGCTATCTTAATATAAGATGAGCACTGATTGTGTATATGTATGGAAGATGGTGATCTGGACCAACGGATGAGTGCTGGTTCAGTACGAAATACATATATTGGAGATTATTTATCTTGTTCGCATGTATGTGGTCAGGTGTATCAGTTGTGTAAGATGGAGTGGATAGTTGTTGGGAGCTTGAAAGTCTCAGTTCAAGTCCTTATAATCAAATTTTATTTAACAAAAAATGAGTTATAATTAATTTTACTAATATAACTATATATTACACGTGAACTTTACATAATGCAAATATAATATTTTATTATTCCAAACTTCCAAAAATAGCAAAACTTTCAACTGTTCTGCAGACTTATTCAGAATTTTAATATACACAATATATATGAGTACTCTATTGTAGCACTTTGTAGAAATTAGTTTTAACGAGAAATAAATATTTATTTTAAAAGGGGCTATAGAATGGATCTTTGAATTTTGTGATATGTTGTGGTTTTATGTATATTGTGAATTATGATTTTTAGATAATAAGACAACCAATAAGCACAAAGAATGAATGAGACTTAACAATTGATATAAGTTAAACTTTAAATTAAGCATAGCTCAATGTGTATGTAAACAAAGGGAGGAAATCACCCCCGGGGCCATGACTTAAAAGCACTTTACATGTACTTGATCCTTTGTTCAACATTTAGAGTGCTTTTAAGTCATAGCCTGGAGGAGGGTGGTTGATACAAGTTGTAAATGAACCTGTATTCTTGAATAATTACTTCACCTATAAATAAGTCAATCCTCAAATAACACTTAGCCAGGCAGCAATGAAATACATAGAATATATATATTGAATTAAATATTTCCATGGATTGTTATTATAATAAAGAATAGAAATGAGGTGATCATATCCATGTAAACAGAGTTAACTTTTAGATTTTGATGTTGCCAAGAAACTATCGTTTACTACTAATTGATAATCCCTGAGGTTAAACAATATAACTTTGTTAATATAAGTAAAGATTTTGAATTAGAAAGCCAATCAGTTGTAATTTGACAGAAATTGGGCATTACCAAGTTGATAAAATAAATGTATGAAATATATGCACATGTTACTTTCTCTAATACAAGATTAGTATACAAGTTTACAATGATGGAAAGGTTCAAATGGCCCTTACTCTGTATCTTTTGAGGCTATGGAGAAAAATAATTTCCAGAAAAGGTAGCATATCCTTTTTTCTGAATCTTTTATTTTCAAGTGATGATTTATCTGAGTTTCCATGCCATGCCACTAGAACAGATGCAATCTTTGTGGATTGATTTTATACTCACTTGTGATTAGCCTTTGGAAGAATATAGTGTCTTTAGAATCCGAGCTTTTGACAGAATATTATTTTAAATATGCTGTTGATTTAACTACCATTTGTTTTGACAATGCTATTTTTGAAATTGTGTGCATAAGTATATAACACTAATTGTTGACTAAATATTTTTTTACAAACAGTATTCTTTAGAATATGTGTTTAGTTATGCAATGATAGTTAGAATGGCAATTATAGGCAATGGTTGAAGCAATGTACCGCAGACACTGCCATTACAAGCAGTGGAGCTGCCCCCTATCTGCTGTAATTTAATCAACTTTTTACTATTAAAAAAAAAAAAATCTTCTTACTGTATATCTGAGATTTTATATGGAAAGAACCACAACAAATAGAGGCCGATTGTTATCTTTACCACACTCCCTAAATACATATTTTTATATGTAGTTTATATTAGTCTCTTCTTACTTTCAGTTAAACCATATAAATATCACATGACCAGAATTTCTTATGCTTACACATGCTGTTAATAAGAGTACCAAACTCTATACAGTAGTTGGTTATTGGATGAATAGGCACTAGATAGAGATTTTATGCACAAATCATTCTGCATCCATTGATTAAAAAGGCTTGCACTTGGTGGCACTGCTGTATAGAGAGTTTGCTACTCCTACTTTCAGTTAATGTAAGATTTGTTTCTGATGATTGGAAACATATATATATATATATACACCTTTAATATTCTATTAGCATGTTAAATATATATTTACTGATGCGATATTACATCTTTATGAACTATTTAGATATTTTAAACAATACCCTCTTAATAATAATCTTAGTATGATATATTTCGAACTTTGCTTTTATCAGGTGCTCTAGAAATGACCAAAGCTCCATCAACATAGCAGTATTTAAATAATAAGACTTCTAGACTCTCCATACAGTATCAAGTGTAAGCTTTCGTAATCAATGGATGCAAGAAGTTTGTACATGAAATCCCTATCTAGGACCTACTCCTCCAACATCCCCAAACTAGTTTCTAGCTTGTGGCTTTCATCAGTGAGGAGCCTTGGATTTGAGAGCATTGCACCTAGATCTTAAGATTTAACGCAACCCTCCAGCAGACACTTTTTACCTATTTGGCTAACTATAAAGTTAGGATCCCAAGATGAAAACTCCATAATGTTTCCAACCCAAGCTCATTTTTGTACAGTCATTTAGATTTGAACTCTGTTCAGCATCTACGCATTTTGGTGTCTTTGATTTTTCAAAAACCCTAGTCACCATTATCCTATGGGCAGCTGAATTGAGTTCGGATCTATATGACTGTACAAGCGTATCAGTTTGGGTTGGAAACATTATGGTGCTTTTTTCTTGGGCTTCTAGCTTCATAGTTAACCAACTAGGTAAAAGGTGGTGCTGGAAGGTTGCATTAGACTCTAAGATAAGTGTAGTGCGCTCAAATTCAAGGCTCCTCACTGATGAAAGCCACCCGTTAGAAATTAGTCTGGGGATGTTGGATGAGTAAGCATTAGATAGGGACTTTATTCACGAACCTTCCTGCATTCATTGATTACAAAAGCTTGCACTTGGTGGCACTACTGTATGGTGAGTTTGGCACTCTTATTAACAGCATGGCATATAAAATGGTGATCATGTGATATTTAAATACTGTCGTTATGTTTAGTTGGGTGTTAAAGCTTGGAAGTTCAAATTCACAGTATATTATTGCAGTCTAATTTCTTAATGTGCACACCTGAAGGAAATAAAGGTCTCTTTTTTCCACAAGGAATCTTTCTCACAAATAAACATCTAAAGGTGTAAATAAATAATCTATTGGCATGGTCAATATATAATCAATTAAAAGGAGAATATACAACAATAATATTAAAGGGTCGAAATCGAAGGTATAGTTAAAGATATGGTTTTTATGGATATTTTATAAAGATCATTAGGAAAAATTACTTTTAGTGTCGGGTTCAGCTTAGAATCGTGTTATATTATTTAAGAAGTTTGTAGAGATCGAAGTAACTCCATATAATCATTATACTCCTTGCTGATGGATTGTTTCTTATATACATATATATATATATACTATGAGCTTGAGGTTAACGGAGCTTTTCCTGAATTAAAGTTTTAGTGTGATTTAATCTCAGATTACTTTTGCATGCTAAATTTTAGCGATAACTCTGAAAGTGAGATGGGAAGATATGATTAAATATGTACGTAATCGAATGATTATTTGCGTAGGAGTTTGTAATAATTTTGAGCACTCAGAGTAACGGAACTGGACTGCCACACTTTGAATTCCAGAGTCTGACACTCGACCAGTGCAGCAAACCATGCAGAATGAGGGCCTAATTCGGAACTCATTTACAATTAGCACCAACTATTAGGATTTTCTATTTTGGTACAGTAAGTAAAACTACCTTGAAATAGCCCACTGTCCAGAGAAATTATGAAGGAGAAATAAATTCCTATAAGGCTGGATAAAAAAGGGGAAGTAATATTTAGTCCTCTCTTTCCCTTGTTATTCGCTTCGATGATGAATAGTTTCAATTTACCTACTTGTAAATGAATAGAGAGGGGTGGTTGCTCACAGACCAGTAAAAGAAAAATTAAACCACTAAACATCACATGATCAAAATTCTTATGGTAACTATAGTTATTAAAGAACCAAAGACACCAAAAAGTATGGGTACTGCTGAACTGAGTTTAAATCCATACTACTATACAAGCTAATGAGCTTGAATTGAAAACAGTATTGTGTTTTCATTTTGGACTCAAAGCTTTATAGTTAACTAATAAGGTAAAAGGTGACTGCTGAAAGGTTGCATTTATATCTAGGTTCAGTGCTCTCAGATCCAAGGCTCCTCACTGATGAAAGCCACAAGCCAGAAACTAGTCTGGGGATATTGGATGAGTTGCCACTAGATTGGGATTTTATCCACAGACCTTTCTGCATCCGTTGATTACTCTGGCTTGCACTGAGTGGCGCTACTGTATGGTGAGTTTTGACTCTGTGAAAGAAAAATTCTAAACACGTTTAAGATATAGAAAAAAATCTTCTATTTCACTTGGAGTCCCAGGTTATAAGCATTGTTCAATGACATTCTTCATTTTGAATACAATAGGGTTAAAAATCTTTTAAAGATATTGTCTATTCATGTCAAAAGTTTTGCCATTAATAATGGGATAAAACGGATTTGAGATAAAAAAAATCATAGGAATTTAAGTATTATTTGAAATTTTACATTTGTAATGTGTTGGGTTAAAGATTAAAAGTACCCGGAATAATCACTTAGATGTTATGAATAATTAATAGCTATAGTTATTGTCGTTATAATGCCTTGTACGCTTTAATGCAATGGTGATTTCAAAGATGAAACATTTCACGATCAAAAACTTGGTTTAGATTTTGAGTGTATTCCTAATCATATTTACAATAACTGTTATGAAATGAGGGATGGTTTTATTATGAGAGATAGTTTGAAATCCTTCCTCTCGAAGAAGAACTGAAAAGACTAATCCGAAAACAATTTTACTGTGCATGTAATTAATCCCATATTTTATTAATATCTCTTTTCTACTTTAATGTTAAGCGATTCAATTTTTTTCTTTTTGATTTAGGATTTAGTTGAACTCAATGAATTAATTCACGGATTCAGTGAACTAGTTACGGTGAGTAATAATCTTCTTAATTAATATTCCATGTTTGTGAGTGTGAGTTATGAGTGATCAAAAACCTGGAATATGGTTGTGTGCACACGTGTATATACCCAATTTTTAGTATTGTACAAATTGCATTACATCATTTTATATTATGTCATTAATTAAACTTTTTAATGAATAAAAATTATGGTTCTCATAGTTTCTTTACAAATTTTGCTAATTCTATGACTCAAATTTCTTCATGTCCATATATATATATATATTATTATGAGATAATAATGGAAGATGGAATTGTTCTTATGATATGAATAGAGGACATTTCAATTACCTATAGTAACTGTAGCATGAGTCTTTAGTTTTGAAATATTATATATTTAATTGAACAGGAAGTAACTGAAACTTCCCATGAATTATATACATAAGTAAACTTCCAAAGACAGATGATATCATTTGCCTTTTTAGTATTTGTTTTTACATATGCTTAGTTTATTTACATAATTTTTAATAAAGGAGTGAATTCGATCTATTGATTGTATATATTTATAGACTAAATCAGCGGTTCTCAACCTGTGAGTCGCAACCCCTTTGAGGGTCGAACAACCCTTTCACAGGGGTCGCCTAGACCATTGAAAAACACATTTGCGATTCATAACAGTACAAAATTAAAGGTTGGGGTCACCACAACATTAGGAACTGTAGGAAGTTTGAGAGCCACTGGACTAAATGATAAGAATATTAAAACGGTGACTTGTTATTTAGTCTAAATGTCTACAATTAATAGACCGAATTCATTTTTATTTAAAAGTACATAAATAAACTAAGTATTAAGCGTATATAAGAGCAAGCAGTGAAAACACAGATGGTATCATCTGCCTTTGGAAGAGTTTATTTACATATTTAACTAATTGGAAGCTTTAGTTACTTCTTGTTCAAATACATATAATTGGAGTTGTTTAGTTATCATTATATATTAAGTTCTGGGGTATTCTAATTTACATATTTCCATTATTTAAATGGGTATTGATAATGTTTGAATTGAGAAAATTCTGAGACTTGTCAGTCAATTAATTAAAAATATCCTTAAAATAAATTGTTTGATTGATTTAATATCCAACAGTTTCAATCATGCTTCTATTGTTTTTGTCACATTTGGATCACATTCTACGGTCATTTTCAGAATCTCTTTTCATTATTTTTATAGAATAATTTCAATTTTATAAATTATGTAAAAGTTTATAATACTATAAGATAAACATGGATGTGGTATTGTAATAAAATGCATGAGTCTCTTGCATTTTTGAAAGCAGTTTTTATTTATTTTTAACTTTTCGTTTCAACTGACTTGTAGCCTTCATCAGGTAATATGTAATTGTTTCAAGAAAGGCAAAAGAGTATTACATTTTATTGCATCTTGAAAGTGAGCAATTAAGAGAAGCTATTAATTAATATATAAGAACATATACGTAAGAAATAAAAAATTGAAAAGTTATCGGGTAAAAAACAAAGTGAAAATAACCATATATGGGTAAATTAAGCGTTCAAAAAATGATTTTCAATTTTGAAGTTATAAATCAGTAATATAGAATTGTTTTTTATATTATAGTTGTTATTGATTTAATTACTTGTGAATAGTGTTTTTGTGTACATGAATTATAAGGATTTGTAAATGTTTGAAAATAACCCTTGAAAATGGCCGTAGAAGATGATTGAAATATAGATGTAATTAGAAGACAATGTAAGGGTATATGGATATAGAGAAATTTGATTCATAGAATAAACAAGATTTGCAAAGGCAGTGAATACAAGAAGAATATATAAATAATCAAATGATTTATCATCGGAATTCATAAGAAATTTGAACCCCAGAAGTGATAAGGCTGAGTCACAATCGGTGCATTGTGAATTTCAGAATCTACCACTCTGCCATACATTAAATCATGCAGGGATAATTGTTTTTATATATTGGAATTAATGAACCAATTTTGAAAGGAAGAAAGAAATAATTTATACTTATTACTTTATTTAATCATGTTATTTCTATTTTTTTAATTTTAATTTTAATTCTGTTTTGATTTTGCAGCATCAAATATATATATATGGTTTGCAAAAAAGGAGTTTTCTAAGTGACTAACTAATTCTTTCTGCTTATAATTGCTGCAGTTATTGTTTTATTTTTATATGGTCAATGAATACCTAAAGGGCGATCACTAATAAGTGCATTTCAGTATGGTAAATTTATTAGCTTTTACCTGTATAATTTCTCTCCGAGACATTATTTGTATTTTTTTGAAAGCAAAATAAATGAATCTGTGTGCATGTGAATTTTTTTTTTAATGCTGTAGGAAGCGGACATAAAATTATGGCCTTCCTACCCTGGGAGCTGTAAATCTGTCAATCAAGGGCAGAAGGCATTTTTCTGAATGTTTATGATGTTGGTATTATAGTTGTAATTATATATTAAGACATTCCAATCATCTAGGATTAATAAAGTCGGTAGAAAAATTCAAGCTCTGTTTAAATTTTTCAAATACGTTCAGTTGTTTATAACATTGCACAGATTAGTAACATTTCTGCCGGTATTGTTCTTCTCTCCTTCTTCAGATATTGATGATCTGATCAATAGCAGTACTACCACGGGAGCCAAACTGTCTTCTACATATGTGAATACTGAATTTAAGTAACGTTATCTTAAATTGAATATTCACAAAAATTGTAGGTACGATTTTCCTACGGATACTGTTATTAGTCAGGTCGGATACTGCATTACATACTAATCTGGGTACTATTATTAACAATTGAATGTATTTGGGAAGTCTAATTAAAATTTGAATTTTTCTGAAGGCATTTTACAGTTAATATTAGATGATGGGAGTAGTTCAACATACAATTTTATTTACAAGGACAGAAGATGTCTTATTATCTTAATTATTTTTTGGGAGGAAATTCAAGTTCATTTCATTCAGTATTTTGCTGCAGCATGGAGATATGAATAGTACTTTATGTGATCGTCTGCAGCTTCTTGCATCGACTCGAGCTGTTGACTTTGTGTTATGTTTGTGTTTCAACATTTGGGTACAGACAGTATCTTTATTACATAGAATCATGTCTGTATTATATCTTATGCAATTATTTTAATTATTTCTCATATACTTTGTTATTTTTTATTTATTTATTAAAGCTTATTAACATTACTATGCTTGACTAACTTAAAGACTTTCAGATTCCCATATATTTAATAGTATAAATTCTTTGAAAAATAAATTACATACTAACGTGACACCTGCTTACTTCTGTTCTGTGTGATCTTGTTCGACTGAATGTCCTGATATGATGTAAAGTTTCTGCTTCATAGACAAAGCAAAAGTGTCTCTGTATAGTATTAAGTCATCAGTGTTCTTTATTACTATTTACAATGCTTTTTTACAACCCACTATTGACAGTTTCATGCCCCAGCAATCTTCTTCAGAACTATAACAAACACAATACAAATACATGAATACAAATATACACAAACATATAATTTTGCATTCTATATATATATATACCCACACATAAATTCTATCCCATAATCATTATTTATATACCCACATATATCTTTACATATCTCTCTATATAACGGTGGATTGTAAAAAAGCATTTAAGCAGTAATAAAGAGCGTAGATGATTTTCTGGGAAACATTTTCTCCCACGAAAGCTTTATAAAGCGTAATAAATTCATTTTCTTCTCTCCCTTATGATTACCTCTTTCCGGTCTATAATTGTCAAATCATTTTCGAAACTTTGATGCATTTTTTTCCTTCTGTCGCACTATAATAAAAATGGTTTCATTAGCTCCCATGTCCTATTGTCCTAAAGATCTAAATGTACAACCAAATATCTTTTCTCCATTTTACTTCCTTTAAAACAAAAAGAAATAATCAAATGGCTTTATTGGTTGGGAATTCATAAGAAATTAGAATGCTGGAAGTGCCAAAACTGAGATTGATTTTAAGACCTTTCATTCCAGAGTTTGACATTTTGCCAATGCACTAAATGACATAGGGCAATAAATAATAATTGAATGGCATTATTGCCCGAGAGTTCATAAGTTCAAGCACTGGAAGTTCCAGAACTGGAATCGGTCCAAAGACTATTATTGCATAGGAGTTCATAAGAAGTTTGAGTATCAGAAGTGCTATAATATTGGAATCGATCCATCCAAGGATCTTACGTTATTGCTCGGGACTTCATAAGAAGTTTGAGCGTTGGAAGTCCAGAACTGGAATTGATCCAAGAACTTTATATTACTATATGGGAGTTCATAAGAAGCTTGAGTATCGGAAGTGCTAGAATACTGGAATGTATCCAAGGACCTTACATTATTGCTCAGGAGTTCATAAGAAGGTAGAGTACTGGAAGAGCCAAAACTGGAATAGATCTTAGGACCTTACCCTCCAGAGTTGAACATTCTTCCACTGCACAAAACCATGAAATTGTTTTTCACATTCTCTGTACAATTTTGTTTTAGTTCCTTGTTAAATATCTTTCACTCCAAAAATAAATGATCAATACTCTTGTCATCATCTTCATGTAAACCACGCCTAGAATTTAAATTCTTTTCCCATTTTTGCCTTTTTGTCTCGGATATCCAAAGCTCCCATTTTAAAAACAAATAGCAATAAGCTGAGTTTAGTTTTATCTTACATTCTTTTCATATTTTATATATTTATTTTCTTAAATAAGTAAACCTTTTTTATATATTATTTTCCACATTTCTATTTGTTTCTCTAGACTTATATACTCACTCCTTACAATTATGGATATAATTTATGCATAAAAATAAATTTTCTATTAATTTTGCATATTGCTAGTAATCGAATGGTTTTATTGCTTGGGATTTCATAAGGAGTTGGAGTACCAGAAAGGCCATAAGTGGAACTGATCCAAGAATCTTATGCTCTGGAGTCTTATATGTCACTATTTTCCTAATCCACACAGGATAATAATCAATAGTCAAATGGGTTTATTGCTTGGGAGATCATAATAAGTTTGAGCACCGGAAATGCTAGAACTGGAATCTATCCGAGGACCTTGAATTCCAGAATCTGATGCTCTACCGATGCCCTAGACCATTCAGGGCATAATTTTGCATATTATGAAATCTTTCTAACTATATCATTTTTACCTTATTTGCATTCGTATCCAAAATCTTTACTTTCATGGATTTTCTTCGATTCATTAATTTTTCAGATTTCAACAATAAACTTTATTCATCCTCATTTCAAGTCCAAACTGTTATGAAAATTTAAATAAATATTAATTTTACTGTCTATAGTTTGTATATATATATATATACTTTTTATAAACAGTGTAAATTTATTTTATTACTAACAGCATAAAGCAAACATTCAGACTATGCTTAATATTTACATTAGCACAAAATTACAATTTAATCTTTCTCTTTATCGCATTGCCCAATTCAACCAATATTATTATTATTAACACTTTTCTTTATTACCTTTTACAATGTTTTATACAGATATTATATTAATTATGTCATAAAAAAATCTGAAGAAGATTGCTGGGGCGATCAAAACCGTTATAATATAATTGATATAATAACTGGATAAAGCATTGTAAAAAGTAATAGAGAAAAGTGTTAATAATAATAATAGCACAAAATTATTATATAACTATAATTAAAACAATACTTAATAATTTTTTCCACACAGTAAAAGATTTTGAATCAAGGGTTTGTGTCAAAGTTGTGAGGATAATAAGTTTGACATCTATCACTTAAACTGTAGTAATTGGCTATCTATATATACTGAACAATGATAAAGATATGTGTAAGAAAATGTGATTTAGGCCACCTGATGAATGCGGGTTCAGCACAGAATGTGCATCTTCGGTATCATATCTTTTTCACATGTTTTTGGTCATATTTATGATGACACATCTCCACAAGGTATTAAAAGTAGATAGAAATCAGTTCCTATTTTGCATGAGAGTGGTGTAGTGAAAATTAGACTACAGAAATGTTATTCATTAAATGGAAAGTTTTTAATCTAATGAATGACTCATAAAAATTATTAAAAGTGTTGGATTTAGATTAAGGATGTTTAACTTACTATGTATGTGTGTAGTCTTCCAAATATTTTTAATTTGCTTTTAATTTCCCATATTTTCCTTTAAATGACTCATTTGTTCTCTTTATTTCACTAAATACATGTCTACCTACTTTCTGAATTCTTTCTAAAAGTTTCATAAATCCCTCAGATAATACAAAATGCCTTATTTCCAAATTGCTGTGTTTGATTGCAGAGCTATCTAGTGGAAAATGTTTTGAATATTTTTCCTGTTTTTGCATAAACTGAGTGTCTTGAATTCTGTTTCTAATTTTTAAATTTTGATTGATTTTGCTTATTGTTTTTATTCTTGATAATTAACAATTAAGATATTTACCACATTGGACAATTCTTTAGTGTTTGCAGGTGGAATTTTAGTTTAGGTAAAGGAAATAATTCTGGCAAAGGGATAAATATATTTTTAATAGATGTAATGCACCTTACATTAACAATTTTGTTTTCTTCTAATTTTTTGAATATAAAATAATTTTGAAATACTTTTTAGAAAAAGTTCTATTTTTAGAAGTTGGAGTCAATATTTCTATAGCATGTAAAATCCATGTTATTAAATAAAATTTGTAAGGAAATTCTATCTATTGGAAGGTTTTATTCTTCTTAGCAGTATTATTTTCTTCTTATTGATTTAAGGAGAGCTAATCCGGTGGGTGGATCTGATCTTAATTTTTAATAGAGATTCATGCATGTATTTAAAAAAGAAATAAGAATTCAAAAATCATTTAAACAAAAGGATATTTGTGTATTTTAAAAATGTAATAAAAATATTTTCATTTGAAACAAAGTATTTATAATCAATGAATGTTATATTTTATTTAAAAATAAAATTGTTTTTTTTTTTTTTTAATAATTAAATAAAATTATTTCTTTTTATGTTCTGACCTAATTGGAAGTTAATTAGGTGTCAAATAAATAAACCGATCTATTTTAGTTATTAAGTTCAATTATACAAAAAAAAAAAAAAAAACAAAACTTAATTACTTCTTAATAAATAGTTTTTACTTGCTGGTCCATAGAAGTTCAACAGAAATAGCAAAATTGGGCATAATTGTCAAACCTTGAGTTATAACCTTCACTGTACAACTATACTAAACCTTACTGGGCAAAAATAATTGAATTGTTGGTTGTCTGAGTATGCATGCCCATGCATGAAATTCAGTCGTTGCAAATGTATTGAGATGTATTCATGAACCTTGAACCTCAGAATATGTCCTTTACTGCTGTTCTAAACTCTAGCACAGAAAATACTCAAATGATTAGTCGCTTGGGAGGTCATGTGGAGTTTGAACACCAGTTATGACAGAGTTGTGCCATGTATCATGGGCCTTTAGATTTAGTCAGACAGTCTATTAGTCCACTATGCTACACAGGGATTAAATATAAAAGATTATCCTCTTCACAATATAATCTATTAGTCAGAATCTAGCTTATCCAGTTTTGTCTCATGCATAAAGCTGTAGTACCACGGCTAAGAATATTTATGTATGTACTGTGATATTTTATAGCATTGCACAGACAAATATTCGGCTTCTCCATCAAGAATTACGTTCGCTTCTTAAATAATTTGAAAAGTATATACAAAGCGAAAGTCATCTGTTATAGTTTATATTTTATCACTTTTGCATTCCTTTGGCTGAAAAATAAGTTGCATTTTTTATAAATATTATGTCATAATGTTGGGGGGCTACTTTTTGGGTGAAAGTGTACCTGAGGGCGACTACGTTATTGGAAACCAGAAAAAAAAAATTATTATTACCGGAATGGAAAAAAATAACAGTTCGGAGTCCTGTTTTTTTTACAATGTACATAGGAGTTAGGATTTTGTTTTTTATAAGCACTTTTTAGGTATTAAAACAGGAAAAGCTCTCCATACACAAGCCAGAGTAATCAGTGGATGCCAGAAAGCTTGTGCATAAAATCCCCATCTAGTGCCTACTCATCCAATATCCACAGACTAGTTTCTGGCTTGTGGCCTTCATCAGTGAGGAACTTTGGATCTGAAAGAACTGCACCAAGATCTTAGGATTTTTAGGTACTCACAAATATTGGAGACATTTTTATAAGATATGAACTGATGGATTTTTTTACAATTAAGATATGAACAGTCGAAGACATTTTACTATGACTACTATTAAATTACCTCAGTTCCCTCTGGTATTACAATTTGTCCATGTTGCTTTATAAAATATTTATTAAATTACAATTATTAAATTTCCCATAAATATTTATTTTCTAGAGCTGGTCATGAATTTATAAAAAAATTCAAGGAAAAAAAAAGAAAATTGTTTTAGAATTGTATTAAAATAAATTGGATGCAAATTTTATAAAGAAAAAAGTTACAAAGTAAAAAAAAATAAATAATATTTTTTTATTTTGATGACACTCGGCATTGCATAGTTTCGGTAAGTTTGTCAAAATTTGTCTCGTATGAACTTAAATTAATTCTTAAACAAGATTCCAAATGTAGATCTGATAATTGTGACTTATATTTAGTTTTTATCTTATTCATGCAGGAAAATACTGATTCGCACAAATATGTTGAACCCAAAAATGCATTGAACAACTCTCCAAATATTTGGATATTTATCCCTGCTTATTAATGTCCAGAAGCTCTCATTTGAAACCATTGATTTTAAATGTATATTACTTTTAATATTTACTATTTCTTCTTCAAGGCCCACTGTATTTGTTTGTACAAATTCATTTAATTTCATAATGATATCTTTGATATTGATGTTAACATTAAATGGATAAGACAAAAAACTAGCGATATCTTCAAGTTTGTCAAATTCCACATCTTCACTTCAAATTCCTTTTTGAGGAATATTATATTTTCAATATATTTGTTGTAGATTAGATTCTTTCTATCTTTAGACTCATCAGCCATATTTTTGAAATGTTTTAATTCACGATGCTTCAGTTGTATTATAAGCATACTTAATTTTTCCTTGAATGACTTCAAAGTGCTTACGATAACTGTTATTGTTTTATCTTTTCCTTGTAGTTCTACATTTAAATTATTTAGTTTTTCTGTAATATCATAGAAAAAGGCGAGGCCATTCTTTGTCATTCAGTTGTGGATATGAATCACCTTTAGTTTCCAAAAATGATATTTGTGATAGAAAGTTCTCTGAATTTGATTAAGAATTTTGCTCACTTTTCTTATGTCAGTACAATAATTCACTATGTTCACTCTTGCATTCCTTTAGCAAATCTCAGAATTGACGATGTAACAAGCTTTTTATATCTTATTAACAATTTTGAAGGCACCATTCATAACATGATTATATTTCAATACTTTTGAACACAAGGTATGCTGATGTATAATACAACGATAGTCCCTAAAATTAGGTATATCAAGGTCATTTTTACATAGAGTAACAAAATCAATTTTACTGCCAATCATTGCATGTGTTCTGTCAATTGTTAATGATACTAATTTGTGAATTGAAAAATTTGTTTGTATAATGTAATTCTTGAATAAATGATGACCTTCTTTGAATTGTAATAATTGTTAATAATTCTTCTGCGGCTGACATATCACCAAAAAGCATGCAAATAAAAATACATAATTGTGCAGTACCCTTATAATCAGTAGATTCGTGAAACTGTAGTGATAAAAAATTACCATTGTTAATGTTTTTATGTAAAATCTCTTCCAAGATTTCGACTAGTTTATTCTGTCCTATGCATGATTGTGTTTCGTGATAATGACGTATTGTTGATAGAAATCATTACTTCAGACTCATTTTTATAATTTTCAAATAATACTTTACCAGCTTTGATGAAGGCTTCTTTCCATATTTGTCCATCTTAAAAGGACTTATTGTGTTTAATTAGAGTTTTAGCAACTTTGAATGATGTGATCATAACAGTTTTTGAGCTTGTATTTGACAAAAAATTTTTATTGCGTAGTGAGTTGCATCATTAGCTGTTGTACTTTGGCTTTTCTTACTTAACGCAGTGCTTCATGGATAATCATCTTCATAATTTTTGTGAACAATGCGAAAATGTCTTCTAACATTGGCTTTCTTCGGTAAAGCTGCACGCATGCTGTAAATAATACACATTTGTTTTTCATCATAATAAAAAAAATAATATTCCCATCCTTTACGATCGTTTTTATTTTTTTCACACTTGTACTTGCTTTATTCAGTGTAATCCTGTTGTGTATTCACTTGTAAAGGTGAAAAAATATTTATTAACTTTTAAACACGTCGTGATCAATACGTCTTTGATTCTAATTACTATTTCCCATAAGTATTAGCACTCACCAATGATAATAAACTAACATCAGTCATCATTTTTCTTAGGCCCAAATTAAAACGATTACAAGTTATTTATATTCACAATTTTTCTCTACACAATCCTACTGGAGCCCGTCAGGCTTACCCAAACAAAAAGATCTGTGATCTGTTTTTACCCCATCTGGCTATTGGTATGTGCAGAGGCATGGTCTCTGGGAACAATTCCCTCGTGGCGGAGAATCACTATAACTTCCCAGACAGCTTTCACTCTGGATCCTTTTTCAAAAGTCCAATACGTGACAGTAGGCAGCATCATTCACGAAGAGTAAAGAAGCACACCACTCCTTTCTGCACACACTATTTACATCTTTCACTGTTTCATATCCGGTATTTTTATAACTGATAATCAAAATATTTTTCTTTGGGCTATCCCATGATAGAATTAAGTCTTTTTACCAAAATTATCCATTAAGTTTTAATTGCATATGTGCCCATTCCTATCACCGCAATTAGCCTTTTCGATATTAATTGTATTAATGATTCTTCTTTACTCTTTTGGTTAATTAGTTTTAAAAATAGTTTTCTGCTCTAATTAAACACTGCTATCTTTTTCCTACAATGAATCTAACAGACATTTACTGAATGATCATTCCATTTTATTTTATCTTTCAGCAATCTTTTTTCGTTGCTCTTTACTTAAAATACCTTTCTAAATTTAACTTTCTTTCTGTTCTCTTTTTTCAGGAGTGATTAAACATGGCTTTATAACTTACACAAAATTAAAGTTAATCAATCAATATTTTTACCAAAATGTAACAAATCCTGAATTTATTTTTGATTTTTATATTTTATGATTCACTTGTTTAATTAATAAATACATACGAGTAAGGAAATTTATTAAAAAAAAACAAAACCTTCCTTTTCAACACATAGCCATATTTCCTTTTAGTACCAAGTTATTTCTGCCAAAAGGATTCCAACCAAGTTTAATTCTATGATTAATTTCATCCATTATGTTTCCATCTGTATTAATAATCTGATCAAGGTATTTCTAGCTGTTAACTTCTTCTAACTCATCATAATCAATCTTTATTTTCTTATTTTGAGAAAATCCATTAAACATTACTTTAGTCTTTTTAGCATTTATCTTTAGTCCTACTTTCATCTGATAACTCCTGCAGTTCTAAAACATTATTTGCAAAAACAACTGCTTCACTAAAATATAATAAATCCTGAATTTATTTTCTGATTATTGTAAAAATTTTGTTTTTTATATTTTTTGATTCACTTATATAATTAATAAGTAAATATGAGTAAGGAAATTTAAAACACATTCCCTCCATAGCATCAAAAATTTGCTAGAGAGAAAAAAAAAACTTAACAATAAAAATAATATTTTACAAAACTCCTCTCTATTCCTTGGAAAATCTTCACATTTTCTCTAGTAATAGTCTTTACAATAATTAGACAAAGTTTGTTTCTTGCTTTGACACCTATTTTCCTTTCGTAGATAGGAAAAAGTCCTGTTTCCTTTTTAAATCTCCTTGAGGATTATTTGCTAGTTAAAGGAAGTGTTTTAAAAAGTTCACAACTTTTTTGTTTCAAAATCAGTTCATTAAAATCCTTGTTTTTCCAGGATAAGTTATTTTCATTTCTCCTTGGAAAAATGGCAATGAAATATTTCTAAGAATTTTAACTGTAGTGTTACACAAAAATAATTTTAATTCTTTCCAGCTTCTTTCAACCTGGATTTATTTTTGAGATTGACAATAACGACAGGTGTTATTTTAAATTTAACTATTTTTAAACGAGAATATTTGAATTTTTACTTTTTTTATTTTTTATATTCTAATCAATGCTGAATTTCTTACTATAATTAGTTAATGTTCATATCAGCTTCACTGTTGACTTCCAGAGACCTTGCGGTTGACTGGTCGACCGTACTCGACATCTCAGCCACCCCTGATTTATTTCTTATACTTCCCATTTAAATCTTTGAAGACTTGAAAGTACAAAATAAAGTGATAAGAAACTACATCAGTACTAACTTGGCTCATACATGCTGGAAGGAGAAGTGACTTGATTTGCGCTTGAAAAAACTTGTAGACTGTGAAATATATAGCTTCATAATTAAAATGATTTCATCATGAAAATATATTATCGTTTGCCATGAATATTCACAGCACCTAAGATCTCTTGATTTATTTATTAATTAACACTTTTTTGAATTTAAGCATTATTTTTTTAATTGGGTTTTTATATATTTAAATTTAAGGTAAAAATTAATTTTTTTACCGCTGGAATTCATTATAATTGCTTATGTTTTATGTGAGATTTAGTTTATGAGGTATTTGGAGAACCATTTGAACAGACTCCCTAGGATAAAGGTGAAGTTATAAAAAATTGAGAGCACACACACACACACATATATATATATATATTGAGAGAGCACACATATATATATATATATTTACTATATATATTATTCTTTCACATTCACCCAAAAGATAAAAATAATGAAAAGATAACATATTTTTTAAAAAATAAAATGAATAGCGAAATGTTAGATTTTATCACAATTAAACATGCTCTGAATGATATCTTTTTTTTATCACATAAAAAAATCAGAACCGCTAACTATATCTGTTTTAACTGTTTTGATGTTTTCAAATTTGGAATGACTTTGAAATATCAAACATAATCCCTATTTGCCATTAACCATTTTGATTTCTTGTTTAATTAACTTCTTCACGCTTGAAGCTTTTTGATACAATTCAAGAATATTTTATATTAGTTTTATGTGTAGAAAACATTTTACTTTGACAAACTCTTTTATTAAAATGGGCAAAACTCTCTATACGTATTGCCATTCAGTGCAAGCCAGAGTAATCATTGGTTGCCAGAAGGCTTGTGCATAAAATCCCAATATAGTGCCTACTCATTTGATATCCCCAGACTAGTTTCTGGCTTGTGGCCTTTGTCAGTGAGGAGCCTTGGATCTGAGGGCATTGCACCTAGATCCTATGATCTAATGCAACATGCCAGCAGCTACCTTTTATCTCTACTTAACTATAAAACTATGAGACTTAAATTGAAAACACTATAATATTTTCAATCCAAGCTCATCAGCTTATATAGTCATATAGGTCTGAACTCAGTTCAATATCTATGGTGTCTTTGGTTCTTTAATAACCATAGCCACCACTATCATATTGGGCAGGATTGGTTTAAAGCCAATAAACATCACATGATCACCATTTATTATGCTTGCTCTTAACTGTTATTAAAACAGGCAAAACTCTCTATATGTATTTCAGTGCAAGCAAGAGTAATCAACGGTTGCCAGAAGGCTTGTGCATAAAATCCCCATCTAGTGCCTACTCAGCCAATACCCCCTGACTAGTTTCTGGCTTGTTGCCTTCATCAGTGAGGAGCCTTGGATCTGAGAGCAATCAATTGAGAGTAATCAATGGCAACCATTGATTACTCTGGCTTGCATTGAGTGGCAATACATATAGAGAGTTTTGCTTGTTTTAATAACAGTTAAGAGCGAGCATAAGAAATGGTGATCATGTGATGTTTATTGACAAACCCTTCATACAGTAGTACCACCTTGTATAAGTAGATGCAAGAAGATTTGTGCATAAAATTCCTATCTAGTGCCTACTCATCCAATATCCCCAGACTAGTTTCTAGCTTGTGGTTTTCATCAGTAAGAAGCCTTGGATCTGAAATTACTATGGCTTGTTCTAGGTGGTAATACCTTATGGAGAGTTTGCCAGCTTATGTAAAAATAGGATATGGTGATTATGTGATACGTAGTGGTTTAATACCAGTCTTGCTAAATGCGATGATAGTGTCTATGGTTATTAAAGAACCCAAAACATCAAAATATAGAGATACTGAAACTAGATTAAAATCTATGTGACTATACAAGCGAATGAACTTGGATTGAAAACATTATTGTGTTTTCATTTTGGTCTTATATCTTTATAGTTAACTAAAAAGATAAAAGGTGGCTGCAAGAAGGTTGCATTCGATCCTAAGATCTAGGTGCAATGCTCTCAGATCCAATACTCTTTACAAAAGCCACATGCTAAAAACTACTCTGGAAAGTTGGATGAGTAGGCACTAGATTAGGGATTTTATACCCAAACCTCTTGCATCCATTGGTTACTAAGGCCTGCACTGGGTGGCGCTACTGTATGAAATTTGTTATTATTTTAGCAGCTTGGGAAACCATAGGAAATGGTGATTATGTGATGTCTAGTGGTTTAAATATTTTACTACATGAAATATCAAGCATATTACCTGAATAAATGTTATTAAATGAATGCGATCACATACAGTGCTTTGCTGTATCATGAGAATTTATCAACTTTACGAATTTTGATGTTGCATTTTTTTACATTCCTTTTTTGTTCATTCATATTTATTCACAGAGGGCGCTGCTATCCTTTTGAGTTTGGCTGTTTGAGATTCAGACTTTATATTTATTCATAGAGCATGTATCCTGACTTTACGATATAATCTTTGAAAAAATTAGTATATACAGTATTTATATACGTATTGAAAGTGTCGCATGATTCACTAATATCCATAAATTTTGGCAATTTGCGTGATGATTTGGAGTCAAATTTTGGGGACGTGGGAGGATTGCTGTAAATCAATAAAAAACAATAAGCATTAAATAAATTAAAACTAGAGAAAAAAAATTGTTTATCTTGTTGATGCCCCCCCCCCAAAAAAAAATCATAGATATAAATCAGTAAATTTTTTTACTTAGACAAAACTCTCCTTACAGTAGCATCACCCATTGCAAACCAGAATAATCAGTGGATGCAGGAAGGCTTGTACGTAAAATTCCTATCTAGTGCCTACTCATTCAATATCCCCAGACCTGTTTCCAGCTTATGAATTTCATCAGTGAGGAGTCTGGAGATACTGAATGAGTAGGCACTAGTTAGGGATTTTATGTACAAACCTTCTTGCATCTATTGCTTGCTCTGGTTTGCACTGAGTGGTGCTACTGTATGGAGAGATTTTCCTCTGTGATTGTGTAAGCCTAAAGAATGGTAATCATGTGATGTGATTTTTTACTTAGGTATGAGATTAATACAGGTTAAATCTTTATTATTCAAAAGCTCTGAATCCAACTGCTAGTATTATCTGGTTTTTTAGAAGTTATAAATATTAAAAGATTGAGAATTATTTATTGTCTAATTAAATTGTTAAGAGCTAGCAAGGCTAGACCTTTGATATACTTTTATTCAAATGACTAGATGTAGTCAATGTATCTTAGTGAAAAGGTGATCGGTTCTCTTCAAATTTCCTACAAAGCATCCCTGAACCAATGTATTTACACCACTAAACATCCATGACCACTATTTCCTATTCTTACACAAGCTGTTAACACGGCAAAATTCTCCATATGGTAGAGCCATTCATGGCAGGCCAGAGAAATCAATAGATGCAGCAAGATTTGTATGTAAAATTCCTATCTAGTGCTCATTCACCCAATACCCCCAGATTAGTTTCTAGCTTGTGGCTTTCATCAGTGAGCTTTAAATCTGAGAGAACTGCCTCTAGATCTTAGGATCTAATGCAACCCTCTAGCAACCATCTTTTATAACATAACTTTATAGTCAACTAAAAAAGTAGCTGCTAAAGAGTTGCATTAGATTCTAGGATTTAGGTGCAATGCTTTGAGGTCCAAGACTTGCCTCTGAAAGCGCCAAGCTAGAAACTAGGCTGGAGGTATTGGATGAGTAGACACTAGATAGGGACATTATGCACAAACCTTCTTGCATCCACTGATTACTGTGGCTTGCATTGAGTTGTGCTACTGTATGGAGAATTTTGCCTCTGTTTTAATCAATATATTTGTTACATTGCAATATTGTTTAGTTATGTACAAAATTTTTTAAAGTAGTTAGCATGTCTAAAGCACGAGTTATCCCATGAAAGTGTGATTTTTACTTTCATAGAGTGTCTCCCATGCTTTTCCTGTTATCATGAAATTTTTCAGACCACTTGAAAATGTTATCGCAATTCATGCTTTCACTATCTTATGCACTTTGAATCATTCCCAACATTTAAGTAGCCCTTTTTCCCAATTTAAAATAAAATTTAAGGTTAGCATGTTCTGTTGTGGGTTAAGATGCAAAATACACTGTCACATTTCATGTCATAACTCATGACGCAGACATGATGGCACCTTGAAATTTTTGTGTTGAATGGCTAAACTATGACTTGATTATCTAAACTATGACTTATGTATTACATGTTGACACAGAGATGGCACTGCAAGCAGCTGGGAGATGGGAACCAGTTCACAGGAGGACACTGTACACATATATTCTCTTTTTTTTTGTATTCTGCTTAGTTGCAAGTGCACGATTTTATTGATTAAAACTAATTTTACCCAAACATCATTTAATTACGATTAAAGATAAAAATGTTTATTTTTTAGTCAATCGTGTAAAATCAATAGCAAATTTTTTTAAAATACTAACTCATCCATCCTAGTACATTTGTATGGATATAGTGTTATTTTTCGGGTTTGCTTTGTTCTCCTTCCATATTCAAATGTTTAGACTCATTTTGTAGTAAAAGCTTAGTATTCATATATTAGTTTAAAAAAATCTGAAGATGTCAGTAGTTTTCAGGAACAATCCAAGAGGAAAATTTAAAAAGTGTCAACTATAGATAGTTTCTGTAATTTTGGGCATATCATCAAACTCGCAAACTTCCGTTATTATTTATGATTAATTAAAAAAATGCATTATTTGTGCCATTAATTTAAATATTTATGATTATTTTTACAAAATATATAATTATTAAAAAAGAAATATATTTATATTTACAGTTAGATTTTTTTAAAAATATGTTTCATTTTTAAAAATAGACTTAAGAAAATCAAATTAATGACAAAAAGGAAACTGTTTTTTTCACACTGTCAAGCACGGTCACTGAAGGGCATACAAAATTTTTATTATATTCTAATAATTGTAAATATGATTTTAAATTTTATAGCAGGATTTCATAAGGTGATCATGATTTAACAAAAATTCGTTCACGTTTTATAAAACAAATTCAAGAGTAGTAATTAATTTATAGAGCGCACTAACCTGTATTCAATGCGCTTTAAAATTCGCAATAATCAAACATATTTTGTCGATAGAGGGATCTTCCAAATCATGACACAAGATAGCGCAAGTTAATTTGTAAAGGTAATAGTGGATTTAAACAGTGAAGAAAACAACTACTTCACGCTTACCAAATCAAGATGCTTCAGATTTGCCTATATAAATGGACATTTGGGTTAAAGATAAGACAGCCGCTCTTATCTTTATAAAAGTCGCTATCTTGTATCGTGGTTTGGAAGATCCCTTCTATCACCAAAATATGCTTGATTATTGCGAATTTTAAAGCACATTGAATACAGGTTAGTGTCTGTTCAGACTAAAACAAATTAAAATAACAAAGATTTAGTTAATTTACTTTTTGCCCGTGACGTTAAACAACCAGCTGATAAACGTAAATTTTTATTACTCTCATTATATCTTTCACTTTATAATTTTTTTTTATATATGTTTACAAAGTCCGAATATGAGTTTTGTGATTTTTTTTTATTTGTAAATATATATTCCTGACAAACTAAGATGAGTTTATTGAATTGCAATATATAATAACAGTATAAGGCTAAAAACAAATGTTGAATGATTTCAAAAGGTATCACCAGCAAGTATAATTAAAATATTACCCTGCAAGAGGGTTAAAAATGTTCAATTAACCTTTTTTAGGTACCAAGTAAAAAAAATTTTTTTAAAACGCTTTTATTTAATTTAGAAATTCTGTTTGTTTGTTTGTATATTTGGGTCAAATCTTGTAACCAATTTTAAACTTATTTCTGTTGAAGGAATTTTCAAATTTTATTTCCAAGTTAGGAATCAATGATAATGCAATATTTCAGGATTTCCTAGCTAGCTGTGAGACATAAACATGTTGGTGGGCCAAATTTCAAACCCCATTGATATTGGTTCAATAAATTTTCAATGATGCATAACAGATAGCAGTATATATTTTTAAAAATATGCTTTTATTGAATTTCGTGATTAATTCACTAAAAACATTTACAGTTAATTGAAATAATAAAAAGAAGAATGAAAGATGAAGTCTTAATTTCGCTTAACTAAAACTTCATTTTTTTTTAAAAATGCCGCCTTTATAAACCCAGAAATCTTATAAATGATTTTTAATGCATACAAATTTAATTTCAAATACTGGAAATACAGCTGCATTGTTTACATTTTTAGTATTGAAAATTGAATATGAAAAATTATAAAAAGTAAGTTGCAAAATATCGAAATAATAAAACGTAAACATGCTTTTAATTAATTTGGTAAATAGTGCATTAAAAACCAAACCTTTTTTTCCTTCAACCACAATTTTGGTTATATATAATTTAAAATAAAAGCATGGAATATCCAAAACGAATTAATTCAATCACTATTTTTAAAATTAGTGATTGGATTAATTTATCTGTGGGTATTCTACACTTCCATTTCAAGTTATATGTAACAATCGAAATTGCAGTTGAAGAAAAAAAAAATATACTTTTTCCATTTTTATTGCATTACGAATCAAATTAAATAAAATCGTTTATTATAAAATATTTTTTTTTGTATATTATATGGAATAAAGTGGTTAATTTTATTATACCATCAAACATCACATGATCACTATTCTGTATGCTTACACAAGCTGTTTTTTTTCATGGAGGCAAAGACTGGTGACAATGTGATGTTTGTTGGTTTAATACCAATCCTGCCAATAGGATCATGGTAGCTGTGGTTACTAAAGAACCAAAGACACCAAAAAGTATGAATGCTGAACTGAATTCAGATCTATACAACTATACAAGTTAATGGGCTTGAATTGAAAACATTATTGGGTTTTCATTTTGGACTCGAAGCTTTACAGTTAGCTAAAAAAGTAAAAGGTGGCTGTAGGAAGGTTGCATTGGATCCTAAGATCTAGGTGCAGTGCTCTCAGATCAAAGGCTCCTCACTGATGAAAGCCACAAGCTAGAAACTAGTTTGAGGATATTGGATGAGTAGGCAGTAGATAGGGATTTTGTGCACAAACCTTTCTCTATCCATGACTTGCACTGAGTGGCGCTACTGTACGAAGAGGTTTATCTCTGTAATTTTATTATACCTGAAATTATAAGATAGTATATATTCATCATCCAAACTCGAAGCAAAAACTCATATCGCATAAAAAGAAAGTGCTATTTTTGTTTTAGTTTTGAAAAGAACATGATTTATTAATTATTTTCTTTAATTTATTATTATTTTTTGGTAAATTTATTTGAATGTCTATAGATTTTTATTGATAAAATATGTAAAATAGGTTACTATATCACAAAACCGGCTTTGTTCATTCTTCATATTGGAACAGCGAAAAGAGTTCATCAGGCTTTGCAATTAAACAGGGTTTTCCGTCTTTGCTTTTACACTATATCCAAGAATAACTAATGACCCAATGGCTGACCAATATTGAATGTTTAGCTGAGTTGGCTTTGGGTCAACTACTTGAAGAGAAAATGCTAGTCCTGGTGAAAAAAAATTATAATTAATTTGACTGAGATTTGAATCTAAGTCATAGACATGATAGACAAATTTTCTACTGTTGCAACATGGGGCTCTTCAATTAATTTCTGTTGTTGCAATTAATTGTTTATATTGTAAATAAATATTTGTTCATATAAGTATTAAAACAAAAGAAGTTTCTGTTTGTGTATATCTATCATTAAAAGCTAGTCAACACTTAGACAATCCTAATATCAATAACAATCAACAATTTCAAACTGTTGTCATGGCAACCTCCCTTTAACAATAGAGTTGGAATATATATATATTTACGTTTTTATATTTTGCTATTATGTACAAAGTGTGGCCATTTAAAAGGTGATTGGTTCTCTCTCCAAGCTGTCTGCATTGCCATCTTTTAATCAACACTGCTATCTTTTAATCAATACATATTTTACATAGCAACGTAGTTTAGCTGTTTACCACTAAAATTTTCTGACACCAGTGCATCTGGATTATGAATTATGACATGAAATATGGCAGTCAGTTTTGTATCTCAATCCACAATGAAACAATGCACTAATATGAAATTGTTTTTAATTGGATACAGCTGCTATGGAAACATTTAAAATGATTGAAACTGACAGCAGTGAAGTGAGGCCATAAATCGCAAGAATATTTTTAAATGACGTGTAAGATTTTGTGATGGCGGAAAGAGTATTGAAGGCGATCCGTGAAGGTAGGAAACATGCTGCCATATTTCATGTCATAACTTTTGATCCAGGTATGATAGTGGCTTAAAATTTCTGTGGTGAATAGGTAAACACTAACCTTGATTCTGAGATACTGGTGCAGGCAGCTTGGAGAAAATGCCAATCATCTTTTAACTGGACATGCTGTATGGACATCCTGTATATGATATACTTAAGATTAAGATTGTTTTGCTTCTGTTTTCTATTTGATTATACTTAGATTGTCATCATTCCAATTAAATATTATTACACATTAGCATAGTTTAATTTTATTTCTTAAGAATATGCATCATCAGAAATAAAAATGTGCAGTTTGAAAATAGTTATTAATATATATATATATGTAGAATACGGATTAATTTATGCAGAAGACCAAAGTCTTAGAATACTTTTTTTTAACGTGGCATCGACTTTGATTCTAGTATGATGCAGTTTTTGCTACCAATTTAGTAGGTGTTTGTGATTATTTAGATCATTGTTTACCATAAATACTGAACAAGATTTACTAAATAAAGAACAAAATTGAAACAATGCATGTATGCCAAGTCAGGCAAGAAGGAGGCCTTCCTGTATTTTTTTTAATATAATTTTTCAAAATAATAAGCATATTAACTTTATTATTTTTAATCAGATTATACAAGGAGGTACCCCAAATAGCTGGAATTGTTCTGTGGATTGCTTGTTCTTACCATACATTTTTCTGCTGCTACATATTTCTTGAAGGAAACTTTCTGAATAAGTCTGTCATGTGACATCACCGTGTGAAATCGTGGTGCCACGTGGACATTTCTTTGTAAAAGTGAGTTTCGTGTATTTGCCGATTTTATGACTGAAACATGTGAATGATGTGAAATTCTGTTTTCATTTGCAGAAATCATCTGGGAAAACTGTTGTAATGCTTTAAGCGGATTACAAGCAAGCTGATGTCATAAAAACAGAAGTTTATGACTGGTTTGATTGAAATGTTAAATTCAGCATGTCCCTAAAATGCATAGCAAATGAAGTCCAAAATCAAAACAATACTATTTTTTTTGCTGCAAATGGCATTTTTCTCTCAAATTTAGTTCGTAATGGTCAGGCATTTTATCTGCAAGTTCCAAAACATTTACATGATGCGGTAAGACATAAACATCCCATTTTGTGGCCAAGAGAGGAGTGCAAGTTTCACCCTGATAAAAGCCTTGAGTGTGAAACACATTTTAATTAAATTCAGCATGACACAGCTTATCTATCAGCCATATTTGCTTGATTTCCCTTCATGCAATTGTTTTTTAATGTCTCGAAGTAAAATATTACTTTTTTGCGGATGTAGAAGTGATGGAAAAAAAAAATGCCACAGACATTAAAAGGCATCACTTTGCAAGCATTTCTGAACTGCTTTGAAAAATGAAATACACGTTTAGACTGGTATATTGCATCAAATGAATAGTAATTTGAAAGTTGTAGTGTTTGTAAAAATGGCAGACATTTTTGTGCACTCCAGAAAAACTAGAATTTATTCGTAAGGCTGTTTTTAGATCGCGCTCTGATAGCTGAGGAATTTAATTAGTGCATTGACGTAATGGTGATCGACAATTGCTAGAAGTATTTGCTAATTACAAATGCTTCTAGATAAGAGATGTTACCTTATTGGTCAGTGCATTGATTGAGATCGTTGCAGTTGTCAGAGAGCGAATAGAAGACGGTGTAACATCTAGCAGGAATTAGAGGACAACTCCAGTAGAGAGCAGTCACGCAGTAGTGAGTAGCGAGCAGTATTGGAGAGACGTCTGTTTAACATCAGCAAAGATATCTCACGTCAGTGCTGGTGGTAAATGACTAGCACACCCAGTGAAAATGTAGTTCATGGGTGTATCTGAAAGACACCGCAGCAGAGAAGAGCATTAGTTGCAAGAAGAGCATTAGTTGCAAGAAGAGCATTAGTTGCAGAGAAGGGCATTAGTTGCGGAGAGAAGCATTCGTTGCAGAGCAAGGCATTCATTGAAGAGCTTCGTTAAGAAAGAACAGCGTGGGAATTGTATAACGTTATTTGCTGACCACACAGTATGACTTGCAGTTATAACCTTGGCACAGTCGTAAGTGCAGATATTACAAAAGTGATTAAATTTATAACACATAAAAAATAATTAAATAACTTTTTATTATAAAGTTTCAGTTAGTTTTGGGTTACCGCTTGCATTTTTTGCAGAATATTTTTATTCTTCTTCACCCAGTTTAGAGTAAGGAAAAAAAAACTTAAAATGACCAGTCAGCTTTTAATTTATTTATTTTTAGTAATAATAATGAGGGCATTTAAAATTTTTTAGCGTATTGTTTAACTGAGATAGCCATGTTATACAATAGATGATTTCTGACTTCTGAACTATGACTATACGGCACTTGCAGGAAGTTTCAAAACAATTCCACTAGCTGTGCCTAAATCCCCGATGTCATTGAATGAAAATCAGAATAATCTCAAATCCTACATTAAACAAACTTCGTTCTATTTTACAATGTGAAAGATGTGCCATCGAAGCTCACATATTATTATTCCCCACAGTCTCAAAATAAGTGATATTAAATAATTTATTAATTGAAAGTGGTTTAATTTAAATATAAAAGTAATTTATCATAAAATTTTTAATTTTTAAAAATTTTTCACAATGCTATTGAGAAACTGTCAAAACTGTTATAGGGCGGTTGCCTTGACAACAGGTTGAGATTGTAGATTGTTATTGATATTGCTATTGTCTAAGTATTGACTGGTTTTTAATGAATATTTAGCAAATATATATATTTCTGTGATTGTAGTTGATTTTAATAATAATTAATCTTTTGCTATATAAAATTACAGGAGCAACAAACAAGTGTTGATCAAATAGAAGAGAATGTTGAAGCTAGCAGAAGTAATGTCATCGAAGGCGTTAAAAACATAGCAGTGGTAAGATTTTACTTTATTTTGTAATGATAATTTAATAAATACTTGTCCATTTCTTTTGAATTAAACTCAGTTTTTACCTATGGATCTGAGACTTGGACACTTAATAGAAGAGCAATACAGAGACTTCATACCACTCAGAAAAGTATTGAGAGATGCATGTTAGGAGCAATAAGAAGAGATCAAAAATGCAGTATATGGGTAAGAGAACAAACAGGTGTTACTGACCTCATTGAAAAAATTAAAAGACTGAAGTGGAGTTGGGCCGGACATATTGCTGGAAGAGATAATAATAGATGGACAATTGAAATCTTAAACTGGATTCCAAGAGATTGTAAAAGACCTAGAAAGAGACCACTTGAAATCATAAACTGGATTCCAAGAGATCGTAAAAGACCCGGAAAGAGACCACATGTGAGATGGATGGATGAAATAGGAAAGTGTGCAGGGGTGATGTGGAGAAGAGAAGATAAAGATTGGAGAAATAGATTGAACTTGGAGAGACCTTCAACCTGCAGTGGATTGATAATTGTTGATGATGATGATTGGTAATATTACATAAATTTTTAGAATTGTGGATCATTGCTTATTACATGCATATTCTACCAAATTCTACCAATTGATGGAGTCACTATACACATACCAAACTCTAAATTGCTTGGATGAATGGGAGAAAAAATTGATAAATGAAGCAAAGAAAAGAAAGAGACTGATAGAGAAATTAATAGTGTTTTCATATAATAAATATGATGTAGTTAGAATTGTATGAAAGGAAGTGGCAGTAGCAGGGTTAACACATGGTAGTGATGCATTATGTGTTAGTAAAGGGGTGTTAGATTATTTAGAAAAAATACAAAGAGAAGTAGGAAGACATACATTAGATGCATATGTGTGGATGGCAAAGGATTCATTTCAAGGAGAAATGGAATGGTCAGGTTTTTATATGAGAGATGTAGAAAACAAAATGAAAACGTTTGGTAGATTGCAATTTATAAATAATAGGAGATTAGTCAAAATAGTATGTAATTGGGTTATGAGTAAAGGATAGGCAACAAGATGGGTGAGAAAAGTAGTATGGTATGCAGAGGATTTGAATAAAGAATTTATATCAGTATACTTATATAAAAGATGGAATGATTGTGTTAGAATTGTTCAGTGTTATAATGGCAAGGAATGGGATAGAAGAATAGATGCATTAATAAAGAATAGAGAATTGGAAAGATTGAGAACTAGTATGGAGAGTAAATAGAATTTAAATGTATATAGAAGTAAACAGAATATTGGGTGTGAGTTGATTTATGATAATAGCAAGGAAAGTAGTTTACTGTTTTAAGGCTCAAACAGGATCTTTAGCAACAAGGGAATATACACATAAATGGGAAAATGTGGGTGATTTAGTCTGCAAGTTGTGTAAGGAAGGCATAGAAAATATTAGGCATCTGTTAATTGAATGTAAGTGCCTGCAAGCAAAAAGGGCACAAATAATGAAGTTGTGGAAGAATAAATATAAACAAAGTGATTATACAGAGAGTGAGTTCTTGGGTTTGGGAAAAGATAAGAGGATTTAGATCTAAAGACTATGGGGTTGACAAAGATTATGTTGTGGAAATGGGATGGAGCGAGGTAGAGAAGAATTTTGGAAAAACTTAGGGCAGGGAATTGAAAGGGAGGGTAAAGTGGCTAACAGGTCTCTCTGGGCATAGTGGCTGAGAGATTCCTGACTCCAAAAAAAGGAGATCACAATGCATCAATAAGTTTCATCTTACCCATAAAAAATATAAAAAAAAACAAAACAAAAAAGTATAATTTTTTTTTTTTTTAGAATACAAAATTGAAATTAATATATATTTGCAAATAGTGTAAAACAAGTAATCCATTTGAAAAAATGAAAATAATGTAATTTATTTAGAAAACAAACCTTTGGGAAGAAATTAAATTGTCAATGACAGCAAACATAATTCTGCAATAAATTGATAGTAATTTGTCAGCAGTAAATTCATAAGAAATTTGTAGCCGCAAAAGGAACCCATTTTGATGTAGTAATTGACAGTAGTAAATGTAAGCGATTACTAATACTTTGGCTTACTATGACAGTGCAGAGATATTCTGCTTCTTATTATTGAAAAAGAAGGCGTGTCTGCTCCCAACATTGGTCACCTTACCCAAATTTAAGCACCACACATTTCTTTCTTTCAGCTTGCAATTATTCAAAGTTTTATTTTTAAACATATTAACCTTTTTGCAGATAATCTTTTCCACAGAGGCTTATTTTTGATTCATTTTCAAAATAAATTATTTAAAGTTGTAATTAATAATTTTTTAAGTACATACTCATAATCTAAGTTATATGTATTAAGGCTATAACCTTAAGACTATGTGCGTAGATGTGACTGTAGGGACCTCTACAAATCTTAACACAAGATTAACGACTTTAAAAGACAAGAGCTGCCTCTTATCTTCAACCTACTTTTTAATTATATAGGTGATTCTAAAGCATTTTACTTTGAGAGCATGAAGCTATTAACTACTTCACTGATTAAGTCCACAATCTCTATACAAGCTAACGTACGTGAAATCTTTCAATTTACAGCGAGTCAGTGTGAAGCTCTTATAATTAGAAATCAATAAACATTATATGATCATTTCTTACCTGTTATTAAAACAAGCAAAAACTCACTATACGTATTGCCATTCACTGCAAGCTAGAGTAATCAATGGATGTCAGAAGGCTTGTGCATAAAATCCCCATCTAGTGTCTACTCATCCAATATCCCCAGACTAGTTTCTGGCTTGTGGCCTTTGTCAGTGAAGAGCCTTGGATCTGAGAGCACTGCACCTAGATCTTAGAATCTAATGCAACCCTCCAGCAGCCACCTCTTATCTCTACTTAACTGCAAAACCATGAGTCTTAAATTGAAAACACTTTAATATTTTCAATCCAAGATCATTAGCTTACTGCACATCCATTGATTATTCTAGCTTGCAGTGAGTGGCAAGACATATAGTGAGTTTTTGCCTGTTTTAATAATTAGAAATCTTTTAAGATAATTTAAAGTTGTAATTAATAATTTGTTAAGTGCATATCTGTAATCTAAGTAATATATATTAAGGCTATAACCTTAAGACTATGCGCCTAGATGTAACAGTAGGGACCTCTACGAATCTTAACACAAGATTAATGATTTTAGAAGGCAAGCGGCCTCTTATCTTTGATCTACTTTTTAATTATATAGGTGAATCTAAAGCATTTTGATTTGAGAGCGTGAAGCTATTAACTGATTAAGTCCACAATTTCTATTATTTTAAGTTTGTCAATAAAAGGTTTAAAAACATTCATTTAAAGCAGTTGTAAATAGACTTTGATTAACATTACTATTACACTGCATCATTAGGTGACGTCTCATAACAGTGCTTGAAGCAAGACATCAATTAGTGGCACCTTTGTCTGCTATGACAGGATAGAGTCGGTCTGCTTTCATTATTGAGAGGGAATGCACGTCTGACAATGCGATGCATTCTGATGAATAGCTGACTTATGCAAATTTAAATGCCACAGTTTTCATTACAATTTTGTATTTAAACATATTTACACTTTCTGTAAATAAGCTTTTCACGGAGACTTACTCCAAGTTCTTTTTCAAAGAAAATTATTTTACTTTAGTCAAAAAAAAAAAAAAGCATAAAAATGATGGCGATTTTTAAAAGGAAATGCACGTTTGACTGTATGATGTTATCCGATGAAGACTGAATGCGTAAATTTAAGTGCCAAAGGTTTCCGGCATTCAAAGATCAATAGCCCGGTAATGTGTATGCTTTATTATATAATACCTTCCCTTTACACATTAGTGTGCGTTTTCTATTGATGCTTAAAGATGTTATATGATAATATTCTGATCAACATTTTCCTCTTATTAAAATTATATTTCGCATCTGGATTGAATGAACATTATTTCTTTATTTTTTTTTCTGATTTGCTAGTCTGTGCAGCGTATGTGTATGCTTATGTTTTACAAAACTATCTGAGCACATAATATATATTTAATTTATTTTTGATTATTTATTTGTTATATTAAAAATTTTATTCTAATGAAATAGTCGTGTTGTTTCATAACCTCAAGTTTTATATAGGTAGCTAAAGAAAGAAATATATGTATATGTAGTAATTGTTTAGGTAAATTAATTGATTACTTGGCTATTGCTGTTCCCCGTATGTTTCTCCCAGTTTAAATACCACCCAGCCTGAATGAGCTAGCCAATGGCCGGGCTTTCTAAGTATCCATGATCGTTCTTATATCTCTTTCAGTATAATTCTTATATAAATAAGATTGACCCTTGTGAGTCAGAAAACTGACATCCATAAATATGGTGGATGAGAAATATGATTAAATATTACATAATTTTTATTTAGAGAAATATAGAAGTATCGCAATATATTGCATCCTCTTGTATATTAAATTAGATATATTGCTATGAGAAAAGGGGTTCGTTTCGCTTCAATGAAATATTATTAAAAATTATGTAAGGTTTTAGATAAGTATAGGATTACCACATTTAAGAGATATTGCATCATTGTGTAGGTAAAGGTAGCTAGCTATACAGCTGTGGGTGAAAGAGTAGATTTCATTACAATATAGGGGCTTTCAAAGAGTAGAAAGTATGGGGGACAATATAAGGTTTGAGTAATAGCAAAAGAGTTAAAGAGAGAATATTAGTGAAATGTTATAAATCATTTTGTTGCATGTTAAGAAAGATAAATCAGAAGATCCGTAATGGAGCGGATTATATAGGGAAATTTATGGTCATAGCACAGTACTTTATGGGCTGGGAAGTTAAGCCTACCATGCTTGATTTTTGAAATAGGGATATATATAAAGTAGAGCTAGGGTAAAATAGGAAGTAAATGAAAATGAGATCATAGAAGAAAACGGATCAACAGGAGAAAGAAATGGAAGGAGAATTGTGTAGATAAAAGTAGCTATACAGCTGTGAGTGAAAGAGTAGATTTCATTACGCAGGCTACCCATTCTTTCCATATTGTCATATTAACCAGTTAGTTGTTGGTATAATTGTTATTTATATATGTACTTATTACTTATTTCGCTGCTCTTTGAACTTTCCCAACCCATTTTTTTGTGTAACAATTTTGATAAAAGTGTCTATATTTCATTCTATAGCATGGTATATGTATGTCTTTGATCCAGTTATTTTATTTTTTTGTAATTGCATTTTGAATTACAAGTGTCAAATTAATTCAACCCACATCTTTGATACCATCCACTTTAGATAAATATTGTAATGTCTTTTATTAATCATTTTCTAAACTAGAGATTATCACTAATGCAGATATATACTTTAAAACTCAATTAAAGATTAAAATATCTGATTTTTTAAAATTAGACACACGGACACATGGAGTTATCCCCCCCCCCCCCCCACGTGTAATATCTTTATAAATATATTAAATAGCCTCATTATTACCTCATATTTTTTTAAATTCATATAAATAAAAATAGAACAAAAGACAAATGATCCCCAAGATGTACAGACATTGCGTTAATTAAAACTAATGAGATCAAAACTAATTGAGATTCTTGAAGACCTTAATTTTTATAATTAAAACAAATTTAAAATCTGTCGGATTTATTATTTACTTTTTAAATTTTGATTTTTTTTTTTTTTTTAAAATTGTTTTTTTATTTTTTATGATTATATTTACTTTTCTCATTATCTTTTCTTTGAAGACGCTAATCTTCTGTTTAGTGTACAATATCGGTTTTATTGATTACGGCTTTGTCATCTATCTAGCAAATTAAATTAGAGTATTTAACGATTCTAAAGATTAATCTTTCAGTTGTCTTATTTTAAAAATTAGCCCTCGTTTGTTATTTTATAATAAATAAAAACATTTCATTTGTAAAATATATTAAATGTGTTTCAAGGAGTAATCGCTTAATTAATAATATTGGTTAATTATAATGAATTCTTAATATGAAGTTTTTACAATCGCTTGAACTTTTTTTCATGGAGAGCCCATAGAAAAAACTTTTTTTTATTCAGCTACAGTGACCTTTTGTAATAATATTAAGAAAAGTAGTGTACTTTTCTTGAAATCTGAAGGTCAAAGGTTCAACTGTTAATTTTTGATTTGTAGATATGTATGTATTTCAGTGGAAAATTCAAAACAAAAACAAGGTGTATGCTCCTTGAAGACTGGAAGTCGCAGGTTTTAACTCTATTTAAAGATGTGTGTGTGTGTGCGCGTGCGTCAGAATAAAGTTCTAAACAAAAGCACAAAGTTAGCAATGTATCATATTGTATTAGTAACAACATCACTAAACTTTCCAGTCCAAATAGTATGACAAGAACAGCTGTTTTATCTAGTGCCATTTAAAGTAAGCATGATTAATCAGTGATCACCAGATATGTGTAAAATCCACACCCTTATTATTTAAATCATCGTGATTGATGAGACTTGGCCACTTTGAGTTCAGAGTATCATTGGTAAAGGCAAAAGCCAGAAATCAGTTTGAGGATAGAGATTTGCATACTGAAGTTAGGGATTGTAATTGCATCTGGTAATCACTGATTACTTAAGCTTACACTACATGGCACTAGAGTGGAGAGCTACTCTGATCAAATGGCATTATGTAAATAAAAGTGAAACAGATAAGTAGTCAATTTGAAGATTGATGATCAATCCAAATCTCTTCAAACAAACACTGAAGAGATTTATTCATCAGTTGGTCAAATGTCTGATGAGGTTGTACAGATTTCCTTACTTGTTTTAACCTAGCTAAGAATAACCAGCTATTTACTGGCTAATAAGTGGATGGTAGGAGAGTTGGTTAAGAATCTGCTATTTGTTAGAAAAATCCCATGCTTGTTTGAAATGTGAAGAAATTGTCCAGGTCTTTATTCGTATATGAATCTGTGGGTCATGGAACATAGTATATGAATCCACTAACCTTTCCACCACAATATATTCAATTATACATACAGAATATAATTTTATATATGTAATAAAAGAGGACCTACTTTTACTTCAACAATAAATCCTAAGAAAAGAACTATTACAAGGTAATGGAGAAAACCTGCCGGAGTTGGAAAAATAATAGTAATTGATGGTTTTCTGGCAACACCAAAGGCAAAGGGTTATCTCTGTTTACATGGATAAAATCTTATGATTTCTGTTTTTTATTAGAATAATCCATGGAAAGTATTTAATTCAATATGTATATATTTGTAATTACTATATGGTAACTTGTATAATTTTTATACAGCTTTTATTTTCATGTCATATTCTTAGTTCTTGATGATCACGATAGGAAATAAGTGGCATTCATCATAAATTCAAAAAGATACAATGATCATATATTATTTATAATACTTCACTCATATACACTTTAATGCAATTAATTTTCTTAAAAACTTCTTTATTTTCTTACAGTTTCGACTATCCAGCAGTCTTCTTCAGAGCTACAAGATTTGAATAATACAAATACATAATTATCATTTCACATATATATGTATAAATCTTAGATAAATCAAATATATATCTCCATCATTTTACACACATATATAAAACACACACATATATACATATATATCAAAATATACACATATACTTTCTTCATATATATATACACATATAAATCTATATCACCCCTAGACATATATATAATTCATATCTACATCTATATATATATGCATATCCAATACCTAGACATACCTCTTTTAAACATACATCCATATACAGATATACATACACCTATAGACATATATACAATCCTCATATATCTTTACTAATACACATCCATATGTATATTCTATCTACACATATATAAAATACAAAACATATCCAATTCACCGTTTTTTAATTTTTTACCTTTTTAAACAATTCCATTTTTACCTATTTTTAAATCAACCTTTTAAATATTCTTCTTTTTAATATTATTTTATAATATTTAATACTATTTTATTATTATTATTTTTATAATTATCTAATATATAACATCTTTTACTTTACTATCTTTAATTTTACTTTTTATAACTTTTATCTCTATTTCACTAAATAATATTTTTAACATTATTACCTCCATCTTCCTTACAGTTGTTTTAACTTTAATTAAAATGACCGTTTTTTTTCAAAATTTTCTATCTTATTTATTCATTTAAAACAGCTCCCTCTGTTATCAATATTATAAAACTTATAATTCTATTTAAACCTTCCAACTTCCCAATTATAATCATTAACCATATTCCAATATTTTAAAATAACTACTTTACCATTATTCCACATCTAAATATACATATCAAACATCCATATTTCCTACATATATATATACATCTTCACATTACCTCTATACATATAACTAAAATAATATATAAAACCAATATATAAACCCAATACATAAAACTATATCCAAAATAAAAGATTACAAAATTAAAAAATTAACAATTTAAAAAATTAACAATTTAAAAAATTAACAATTTAAAAATTATTAACAAATCCCTACCTACACCTATACACCCACACACACATATATATATATCCAAAAATATAATTCTATCTCTTAAAACACATTCGTATATATACCTACATTCCCAATATATATACCTCTATTCATATATATACCTATATTCTCATATATACCTATATTCATAACACATATACCTACATATATCTATTCTTGTATACATTTATACATACCCACCCACATAAATACTCAACTTACTTGTAAATTACATATATAACTATACAAACCACATCTAATGCCCCAATTTATATTATCTTTAAAATCTATTTTATTTCTACGGTTATTTTTTCATTTTATTATCTATCTTGTTTAATACATAATACCTTTTTACTTCCTTATCTATAACCCAAAACTAGACCATTTTTTATTACCTTTAAAACTATTTTATTATTACTTTTAGTTTTTAAATTTCTATAACACATTTACAAAATTTTATAAACATTACCCTTTTTATTATTTATTATTACTATCAACTCCCTCTGTCATCAATTTTATAAAACTTATAACTATTTTTAACCTATATTTATTAACAATCTCTACAAATCTTTCATGTATATCCACATAATATAACTTTTAACGTACTTTCTTTTATTACTATTATTAATACCATTGTTATTAATCAATCACAACAATAAACATGCTAACACCAATATCTTTTCCAAACCATATTTTAATTTTATATTCAATATTCGCTACCCATATACACATTGATACACTCCTAAAACATATATATATATATTCTTATTTTTAATTACTAATAAGCCTATAAATCCAATACTACACCTACCAACACAATGTTCTTAGTCCCCCATCCCTATTTAAACTAGGCCTTATCCTCTTAATTAGTATATGAGTGAAGTATTATAAATAATATATGATTATATGAAGATATGCAAAAAAAGTGAAGGAGAAAAATAAGAGAAGATACAATGATCTAAATGAGCCAGTAACATAAAATATATAGTTCAGCATGCATAAGAATTTGAATACATAAATTATTACATACAAACCATAAATACCCAAGTGTTTTGATAGCATGCTAGATTGGCATAAAAATTATACCAATAGACTTTATATAATTAAAATTATTAATTAGTTTTATATATGTAGAATAATTCCAAACGATTGTAAGACCTAGAAAAACATCACATTTGAGATGGATAGATGAAATAAAACAGTGTGCTGAGAGAATGTGAAGAAGAGAGGCTAGAGATTGGAGAAGTTGGATTAAACTTAGAGAGACCTTCATCCTGCAGTGGATCGATAATGGTTTAAAATGATGATGATATGAAATAAAATCCTTTTTTATTTTATCCTAAATAATAATAAAATTGTCTTCTGAAAACTCATAAGGTAATATTTTTGTGGCAATTTTTGCTATCAAATGCTCATGTTTTCATTTCGTACTGTCACATGGTACGTATATTTGTTAAAATATTATAATTATTATATGATATACTGTAACAGAGAACTAATTAGAATCAACCAGGGAGTTAACTTAAATCCTATTTTCCATTCCAGTAATATGACATTTTAGTCAATATTAAACCAACTATTTTCTTTTCACACTTAAATTTTGCAATGTTTAAATTCTGTAAAGTAATTTCAACATTTCGATTATGTCATAGCCTTTTTCAAAGACTTTGCTATTTCCCAATTTTTTAAGAAAAGGAATAGATAAAGAATGAAGTTCCGCAAAGAAGTTTACTAAACACTTGAAACTTTGGCAGTATTTAATAAATGTTAGACATTGCAAAATTTAAAGTATGAAAAGATAGTTATTTTAATTGAGAACTTAACATTCTAAAATAGTATGCAATGCACTGCACTATGGCTTCTCCTTTATTGAAGTCACAATCTCTATGCCACTATGCTTAGAGAAAGCTGTTAGCCACCTTTTCTTCCCTTTCCATTCTGCACCCTAAGTTTTTTCCATATTCTTCTCTATCCTGCTCCATAATATCATCTTTGTCCACTCTATGGCCTTTATATCTAGATCCCCCTTATCTTTTCCAAACCCACTATAAAATCAAGAACCCACTTTCTGTATAATCTTTTTGTTTATATTTATTCTCCCACAGCTTCATTATTTGTACCCTTACTGCTTGTAAATATTTACATTCAATTAGAAGATGCCTAATATTTTTGATGCCTTCTTATATATCTTGCTGACTCATCCACATTTCTCCATTTATGTGTATATTCCCTTGTTAATGATTCTGTTTGAGCCTTATACAGTAAACTACTCTCTTTGCTATTATCGTAAATTAACTCTCACCCAATATTCTGTTTACACCTACATATATTTAAACTCTATTTAGTCTCCATACTAGTTCTCCATTTCTCCAACTTCCTATTTTTTTATTAATGCATCTATTCTTCTATCTTGTTGTTTGCCACTATATCTGTCAACAATCCTCCTAATACAATCATCCCATCTTTTGTACAAGTATACTGACATAATGTCTTTATACAAATCTTCTGCATACTGTACTATTTTTCTCACCCATCTTCTTGCCTGCCCTTTACTCATAACCCAATTAAATACTATTTTGGCTATTCTCTTACTATTTATAAATTGCAATCTATCGAACATTTTCATTTTGCTTTTTGCATCTCTCATATAAAAACTTTACCATCCCATTTTTCCTTGAATTGCCTTCCACACCTCTCCATCTAATGCATGTCTGTCTATTTCTTGTTGTACTTTTTCTAAGTAATCTAACGCCCCTTTACTAACGCATAATGCATCACTATGATAAGTTAACCCTGCTACTACCACTCTATAATTCTAGCTACATCATATTTATTATATGAAAACATTATTAATTTCTTTATCAGTTAGCTTTTCTTCACTTTATTTATCAATTTTTTCTCCCATTCATCCAAGCAATACCTATTCACCACATTTAACTTTATATCCCCCATTAAAAAATTCTTTCTCTTTTCTTACCCCAACATTTATCATCATTATTTTTGATTTTTCTTTGCTTAATTTAATCCCCATCTCTTTGCCCACCCTTGCACATGTCTTCAGCATAACTTGATCTTCTCTACTTTCTATCCACAAGAAGATATCATCAGCAAGTAAAAGATCTGATAATATATACTCCTTGCCATCTATTAATGATATCTCTACCCCTCTTCCTAGTCTTTCTGTTGTTCTCCATTTCAAATATTACAAAAACAACATGTGATGATGTACTGTAGCTTCTCCTTAAATGGAGTCAAGAATCTCTCAACAATTATGCCCAGAGAAACCTGTTAGCCACTTTATTTTCCATTCCCCAGTCTAAGTTTTCCCACATTCTGCTCCATCCCATTTCCACAACATAATCTTTGTCAACTCTATGGCCTTTATATCTAAATCCCCTTTATCTTTTCTCAAACCCAGTATAAAAACCAATAATCCACTTTCTGTATAATCACTTTTTTCATATTTATTCTTTCATAACTTCATTATATGTGCCCTTTCTGTTTTCGAGCATTTACATTCAATTAACAGATGCCTAATATTTTCTATTCCTTTACATAATTTGCAGTTTAAATCACCCATATTTTTCCATTTACATGTATATTCTCTTGTTGCTAAAAATCCTGTTGGAGCCTTAAACAATAAACTACTTTCCTTACTATTATCATATATTAACTCACACCTAATATTCTGTTTATTTCTATATATATTTAAACTCGTTTTACGCTCCATATTAGTTCTCCCTCTCTCTAACTCCCTATTCTTTATTAATAAATCTATTCTTTTATCCCATTCCTTATCACTATAACACTCAACAATCCTCCTAACACAATCATCCCATCTTTTGTACAAATATACTGATATAAATTATTTATCCAAATTTTTGGCATACTGCATTACTTTTCTCTTCCCTTTACTCATAACCGAATTAAATACTATTTTGGCTATTCTTTTATTATCCATAAACTACTAGCTACCAAACATTTTCATTTTACTTTTTGCATCTCTCATATGAAAACTTGACCATCCCATTTCTCCTTGAATTGCCTCCCTTGCTGTCCATACATCTGCATCCAATGCATGTCTTCCTACTTCCGTTTGAACTTTTTCTAACTAATTTAATACCCCTTTAGTAACACATAATGCATCATTACCATATGTTAACCCTACTACTGCAACTCCCTTCCATATAATTCTAGCTACATCATATTTATTACATGAAAACACTGTTAATTTCTTTATCAATCCCTTTCTTTTCTTTGCTTCATTTATCAATTTTTTCTCCCATTCATCCAAATAATTTTTCTGATTATTTAAAATAATTCCCAAATAACTATATCTATTCACACCACACTTAACTTAATATCTCCCAATAAACATTCTACATCTTTTTCCCCACTATTAACCATCATTATATTTGATTTTTCCTCACTAAATTTAAACCCCATCTCTTTACCCACCCTTGCACATGCCTCAGCATAACTTGCATATCTTTTCTTTCTACACACAAAAATATATCATCCACAAAAAAAAAAAGACCTGACAAAATATATACTCCCTTATTACCTATTAACGGTATCTCTATCCCTCTTCCTAATCTTTCTATTGCTCTTTCCATTTCACTCAAATACAACACAAACAAAATAGGTGACATAGGGCATCCTTGCCTTCCCTAATTGATATATATATATATATATAATTATTTTCATATAATTTCTTAATAATATCTATTAAAGCTTCATCCATTCCCAAATTTGCTAAACCTATCCATAATCTATTTCTATTTACTCTATCATATGCCTTCTCTATATCTATAAAACTCATATATAACTGTTTACCTGAATTCCTACACATATCCATAATTTGTAACTACAAATAAACTATCTCCTATATGCCTATCTAATCTAAAACCTCTTTGCATTTTCCCCATTACATTATTCCCTTTCATCCATTTTACAACTCTTCCAGCCATCATATATGAGAAAACTTTATATGAAACTGATGTTACCGCTATCGGTCTATAATTATTTAACTTTCTATGATCCTTACCCTTTCCTTTAAATAATAATCTTACTCTTGTATTACTCCAACTACTCGGAAAAACTCTATTCTGTGCCATCTTATTAAAACAGGATAATAACTTTACTTTTGCCCTATATCCTAAATTCATTACCATCTCTGCTGCCCATCCATCTAAACCTCTTGCCTTTCCACTTTTCAATTTCTTCTCTACCTCATTCAGTTCATTTTCTGTAAATCTAATATTTTTATTACTATATGCTTTCATGTTTTGTATCACTCTATCCTTCACATCTAACATTTTTTCTATATTTATTACATATCTATTTAAGATTCTCTCTAAATCTTCTCTAGAGCTACACTCTATTCCCTCATCATCTGGTAATACTATCTTTCCCCTACATTTCTACTTTTAATGTAATTCCAAATTTTTTTACTCCCATCTCTTCCACTTTTATTAATATCCTCCAACAATTTACTATTCAATTTCATTTCTCTCTCTATAATTATCTATTTTAGCCAACTTCTTCTTTTCTAAGTACTTTTCCCATTTAGCATTAATATCTTTTTCACTTTCCTTGTTCTTAATAGCACACTCTCCATACACTACTGCCACCCAGTGCAAACCATAGAAATCAATGGTTGATAAAAGGCTTGTGCATTAAATCCTTATCTAGTGCCTACTCATCTATTGCCCATGGATTAGTTTCTAGTTTGTGGCTTTCATCAGTGAGGAGCCTTGAATCTGAAAGCACTCCATCTAGATCTTTGGATCTAATGCAACCCCCCAGCAGCCATTTTTTACCTATTTTGTATTACTTTAAAAATGAAAACACAATAATTCCAAACTGATTCATTTCTATAGTCATTCAGATCTCATTGATGATAGAGAATAGTTTGACGATATTGAATGAGTGGGCATAGATAGGGAATTTATGTACAAACATTTTAGCATCTATTGATTATTATGACTTGCACTGGGTGACACTACAATATGGAGAGTTTGCTATTTGTTCTAATAGCTCGTGTAAACATAGGTTGCCTTGACAACAGTTTGAAATTGTTGATTGTTATTGATATTGGGATTGTCTAAATGTTGACTGGTTTTTGATGATTACTTACAAACCCATTTAGCTTTGAGCATTATTACATTTATTATTTAAGTAATACTTTGTGTGGAATTTGAAATTTATGATTGCAGTTTATAGTGTTATAATTGAGTATTTATTAGTCTACATTCAGAATAGGTTATATTTACCTATTTAAGGAGGTTTATTTAAATTTCTTTATATCAATAATTTCAATCTCTGTGATGAAGTTGCAATCTTTAGCAACTATATAAGTATATTGGACTATTAATAAAGGTGGAATTCCAGCTTTATTGCTAAAAGGTTGCCTTGACAACAGTTTGAAATTGTTGATTGTTATTGATATTAGGATTGTAAGTGTTGGCTAGTTTTTAATGATTAAAATAAGATATTTTATTGGATTTTAATTTTTTAGAAGAGAAAATTTGATACTGATTTATATATACATTTAAAATTGTTGGAGGGGAGGGATTTTAATGCTAGAGCTGCAGAAAGGTTGAAAAATGAAAATACTGTGGATAAACTTAGTCGTAGTATAAGGACCAATAGGGGAGATATACTTACGAAAAACTGTATATTATTAATTTCTTATTTGGAAAAAAATCCAGTGCAAAATTGGACCTAGATTTGATTATCATAAAATATGTATTTTAAGGCTAATATGCTTAATAAATCCAATATTTGAAAGTCATAACCAATTAATATACTAATACAAAGCTAAACAATATGTATGCCTATATTTTTCTCATCAGTCCATCTTTTAGTGTTTTTTGTAGATCCTTATTTATTTCCAAAAGAACCTTTAGCATTTTTGTTTTTTAACTCTTGTTATAGATGAAAGATATTGCATTTATTTTTTAATAAAAAATTCAGTCTTTACTCTCTGGTTTGCTATATGAATATAATGACATAAAACTCCACAATTTTGTTGTGGTTTTGAAGGAAATGTATGTATATTTTAAATATATAACACCTATAGTCTTGTGTTTTTCTAACATAATTCTTTTAATATTCAATAATTGCTTTATGAGATTATCATTTGTTAAATTCATATTTAAAGAGGTAGGTTATCATTAATCTGAAATACTAGATTCCATTATTGCATTTCAGTGATAAACTATTTTCCTGCTCAATGTAAACCCAAATTTTTCTGGAAATTTAAATTAACGTTATTTTTTCTCTATCTAAAAGAAAAAACTGCATACACTTAGCTAACAAATGGAATATTTAAATGAGTTAATTTAAATAAATAAAAATGCATGTATAATTAAGGTATAAATAAAGCAGCAACAGTAATTAATTTGAGGGAAGTATGATTATGGTGAGCTTCACCGAAAGTGCACTTAGTATTAAATTATAAAGAAAAAAGAAACCAATTCAATACACAAACGAATAAATGTTTGAAAATGTGAATTGAAATAGTTTTTATAAACTATATAAATTTATTTATAACAGCATACCACTTCAAAATGCGGAATACAGATATTTATATCGGTACAAAAGTTTTATATAGCAGTAATTAAACAGTAAATCAAAACGGTAATTTGTAATTCTGCCTGGATAATGGAAATCTGTGAATTAGAAATGTTCCAATTAATGGCACTCTACCGTTATTAATTTTTTAAAAATAATTTGCTTTATAATTTATATACATTATGATTTTCAAACAATCTAAGGATTTTCAAAGTAAATTAGAGTTTGATGTTAATTTTTATGACCATTTCGTAAAAAAAAATTAGCTTGATTCAAACCCGATGATGCTGACAGAAATTAAACTAAACCCCAACAGCATTTAGAATACAATCGTAAACAATTTAATCATTGTAACTTATTAAGCAAGACATCAGAAAACTAATAAATGCAATAGCGGTGAACTTGTTAATGGTTATATTTCTAGTATATTTATGAATTTATTTTCATTAATTTACACGTTGAAGGGGAATTCTTACACATGTTCAATCACGGCTACTACATCGTATTGTTATAGTTCAACGTAGGGTCTGTTCTTATCTTAACTAATGGAATATTTATTGAGGTGAGATCTATAGAAGATATTAAAGTGTTTGTAGTAATCTTTATAATTATTGTCATATTCAGGATTTATGTCATATAGAGATACTAAAAATATTCTGTGCCACCGTAGACTCTTGTATGTTGTGATAATATTTCATGAAAATTTTTCCATCTTATTCTAAGAAATTTGAATATACAGATGCTAAACTCTCCATACAAAAGTGCCACTCAGCGCAAGCCAGAGTAATCAAGCTAATTTCTGGAGGGTTGCATTAGATCCTAAGATCTAGGTGCAGCGCTCTCAGATACAAGGCTCCTCACTGATGAAAGCCACAAGCTAGAAACTAGTCTGGGAATATTGGATGAGTAAGCATGAGATAGGGATTTTATGCACAAACCTTCTTGTATCCATTGTTTACTCTGGCTTGCACTGCTTCTGTAGGGAGAGTTAGCCTTTGTGTAAACAGCTTGTATAAGCATGAAATGGTGATCATGTGATGTTAAGTGGTTTAAATTTAAATATGGTGAATATGAATTTGATTTTTTTTTCTTAGATTTAATTCATTTTTAGACAATTCACATTAATAAAGATTTTGTTGAATGTTTTTTTCCAGATTCTTTTATATATTTATTTGGTATATTTCTTATCAATAGGCTGCTAAATTGAAGCCAGTTTTATTACCTATTGCGGGAGCTTTGATTGGCACCTGTGTGGCTGGACCAGTGGGTTTATTAGCCGGTCTCAAACTTGGGAGTGTTGCCGCAGCTTTTGGAGGCGGGTTAGTAGGTAAATAATTTTAAATCATGCCTTTCCTGCATTGTTTAACATAAATCAGTTAAAATAATACATCACAGTTAACATACATGAATATATAGAAATGTTACGAAATAAACATGAGGGAATAATTTGTGGTATATGTGAGTGTATATATATTAAAGTGAAAATTTTCACCAATAAAAGATTTATAACTTGTATTTTGAATTATCTGTGTGTACATTATTTAGTTATAAAAAAAAACATAAAATAAAAATATTATATATAACAATTATAATAATAATAAATAAATAAACTTCTAAATATTTGCAATTGCAAAGCGGAAGTAACTATTTCCTGCAGAGTTATATCTTTTCATTGGTTTTTGACGCTACATAACTGCAGGAGTAAAAAGCCATGTACTAATAGGTTTAACAGTTAAAATAGATGTAAAACAATTGATAAGGACATATATATATATTTATTGTAGCTGTTATGTAATTTTTTTTTTATTTTTTTGTAGTTTATGTTGATTATCCAGTTAACATAACATGGTACTGATGATTGGATTAGATTACACCAGTCATTTTCTGAAAGTAGAGATGATTCAGGGATGATCTCTGCAACCCAGATTTCTGATATAACCTAGTAAAAAATGTCTGTGTAATGTTAATGTTAACAACGCAATAAATACATACACAGACGAATCTGAAATAAAATACATGTATATATATATCAGCATTATGTAACCAGTATCATGTTAATGTATATTTTTACAGGTCGTGGATAATCATAGCAAAAAGAATGAATGTTAATAATTCTACCTGTAGGAAATCAAAATCATCGTGTAAAGGGTTAATGTATTCGATCTAAACTATGAATTGTTCACGTGGAATTGTGGATAACAAACTTGTTGCATACGTGATAACTATGTTATGGATTGTCACTTAAATTGGAATATTGAGAATAATAATGGAATTATTGAGCAAATTATTTTTCCCAGATAGCTGCTGGGCTTATGGAACTCCTGTACATTTTGCAAACAAATTTATTTTACTTTGTGCTTTAACGTTATAGATAACAGGTAAAAACAATTTGCTTCAAAGTAACTGGGCATGTTCCTTTTGGTTCTTGCACACTTCTCGGTGTGAGTACTTGAGGTGTACAGGGCCAGATTCAACCGATGGCAATTATACACTCATTTTGGAAGTAATACAGAAACAAAAAGTTTAATTTAACGAGTTTATTATTCAGAATATAAAATATTAATATTTTGTTAGTATTTTCAACTAGCGGCTTAACTCATTGAATTCCATAAATTAAATCAGTTTTGATTATGCATGCAACAGTGTTAATCTATAATGCTGTATTCTCTTATTACAGTAATTTATTTCACTCTGTGAACTCTTCTTCGTTAACTTTTTACTATAACGCTTTCTTCAACTTATTTCACTGCTCAGATATTCCTTGTTTGCAAGCACTGTACTACTCTATCTATTCTGCTTCTGTTCTAGCCAGTTTTGTGTTTTGGGACCTAATTTGCATAGATGGTTTTATTATTTTCTTACAAATTAGATATCCAGGTTAATTTGCATAACTTCACTTATTACACATTTTCATTACTTCTAGAAGAGTCTATTAATATCTTGTTATGCACGCACACAACTTTATTTATTATTCCCACAATTTAGTCAACGCACACAGTAATGTAATTGTATTACTGTGTAGGAATTAGGTCTTAACTGGCCAAATATACATAATGAATTCACATTTCATTTAGATTATAGTGGAACCCATGAGTTGAGCAATTCCTGACGCTACATTATAAGTGTTAATTATTTTGAATAATATCGTAAAATCTCTGTAATACTGTTTCCGCCCATGTTCTTCGAAATACTGAACCATAGGACTGCTTCTTGATAGCAATATAAATAATCTTGACAATGATAAAACAAATTCTTATTATCCTATTGTAACTAATCATTAAAGCCTTACTTCAATCTTGTTAAATGAGATATTCAAGAGGATAAAATTTGATATTAAGTTATTAAAAAAGTGACCACAGTCAATAATGTTTTTAAAAAAAGTTTTTATATCTGATCCACATAATTTGTGAATTGTGTCAAAAGACCATGTTCGACTCTTGATGAGAAATGTTATGGTTGCGAAAATGCCACAAGAAAATTTGATGCTAATATGAGTTGCCATTTCATTCAATAAAATCTTTTGTGATGAGATGGATTTCCAGCTGGTACCGTGACTGAGTTTTGGGATGCATCATCGCATTGATCCAATTTTCGATCATGTTGTGGCGAGTATTTTTTGTTATGATGTTTCTAGTAGGTCTCATGTTAGGTTTGTGCATTATGATCGGAGATTCTCTTATGGCAGTTAAATTAAATATATATATAGATACCAGACTGTTCCTAGCTGAAGGGTCAAGTTAGTAAAGAATCATGAAAGCTTTTATCATTGATAGGCTTGGGGAATGGTGCCCTTCTCCAATATTTCATAGCACTTGTGGAGAGCTGCTAGAACAGCTTTTGCCCCATAATGACCAATTTTAAACTTTTGCTATTTTATATTCATGTTGTTTTCTGCCTAAAGGATTATGGATTAATTAGATAATAGGTTACTATATTCTAGGGATATGGTTTGGTCATCATTGAAGGCAATTTGCTATTGCCCATCCTCAGTATGATTTATTTTAATATCACTATACGTAGATCTTCTATCGCTAGCTTCAATGAGCCTTTTACATAATTAAGTCACGTATAAAGAATAGAGATGGAAACATAACAGATGAAATTAATCTTAGAATTAAAATTTGGATAAATTGCTTTTGATAACCTGTGTGTTTGAAAAGGAAAGCTTTTAATAGACATGTTTTACCAGTTATTACTTATGGATCTGAGACTTGGACATTTAATCAAAGAGTGGTACAGAAACTTCAGATAATTTAAAGTATGGTAAGATGTATATTTCCTATGCTTACACAAGCTGTTAAAACAGTAATGTGATGTGATGTGATGTATTATGGCTTCTCCTTAAACGAAGTTAAGAATATCTCAGCAATTATGCCCAGATAAACCTGTTAGCCACTTTATTTTACATTCCCCACTCTAAATTTACCCATAATTTGCTCTATCCCATTTCCACAACATAATCTTTGTCAACTCTATAACCTTTATATCTAAATCCCCCTTATCTTTTCCCAAACCCAGCATAAAAACCAATAATTCACTTTCTGTATAATCACTCTTTTCATATTTATTTTTCCACAACTTCATTATATGTACCCTTTCTGTTTTCAAACATTTACATTCAATTAACAAATGCCTAATATTTTCTATTCCTTCCTTACATAATTTACAAAATAAATCACCCATATTTTTCCATTTACATGTATATTCTTTTGTAGCTAAAGATCCCGTTCGAGCCTTAAACAATAAACTCTCCATACAGTAGTGCCACCTAGTGCAAGTCATAGTAATCAATGGATGCAAGAAGGTTTGTGCATAAAATTCCTATCTAGTGCCTACTCATCCAATATCACCAAAATAATTTGTAGCTTGTGGATTTCAGTGATGAGCCGCCTTGGATGTTGGGAATAAGATGTGATCAAAAATGAAAAGCCATGAATGGGTCAACAAAGAGGTACCACCAACATCCTTGAAAGATTTAAGAGGTGAAATAGAACCAGGTGGACATATTGCTAGAAAAACTGACAATAGATGGGCAGTTGGAGTTTTAAATGAATCCCAAGAGATTGTAAAAGAAGAAGTAGAAAGAGACCACATGTGAGGGATAAAATAAGGACGTTATCTGAATAATATGGAGAAGAGGTGTTATGGATTTGAGAAACTGGGTTAAACTTGGAGAGTCCTTTATCCTGAAATGGATTAATATTGGTTGAAAATAGTGACGATGATAAAAGTGCTTTGTAAGATCAGATACATAAGCAAGAGATGACATCATATGATGAGTCAAGTATTCCAGAATGAATTGTGCTGAGACCAGTAATGATCTTCATAAAAAAGCATTGGAGTTCCTTATTAATACAATAGTATATGGACGTTTAGCATCTGGATATGTTGCTTAGCTCATTCATTTGGTTTGTTTCATCATTGTATAATCCCTTTCCTTATATTTATTCTTCCACAACTTTATTATTTGTATCCTTTCTGCTTTCAAGCATTTACATTCAATCAACAGATGCCTAATATTTTCCTTACACAACTTGCAGACTAAATCACCCATATTTTTTCATTTGTGTATATTCGCTTGTTGCTAAAGATCCTGTTTGAGCCTTAATATTCTGTTTACCTTTATATAAATTTAAACTCTTTTTACTCTCCATACTAGTTCTCCATCCCTCCAACTCCCTATTCTTTATTAATGCATCTATTCTTCTATCCCATTTCTTACCACTATAACATTCAACAATCCTCCTAACACAATCATCCCACCTTTTGTACAAGTATACCGACATAAATTCTTTATCCAAATCTTATACCTATCGCATTACCTTCCTCACCCATCTTGTTACCTGCCCTTTATTCATAACCCAATTAAATACAATTTTGGCTATTCTTTTATTATCCATAAACTGCAATCGACTGAACATTTCCATTTTGCTTTTTGCATCTCTCATATAAAAACTTTACGATCCTATTTCTCCTTGAATTGCCTCATTTGCCATCCACCCATCTGCATTTAATGCATATCTTCCTATTTCTCTTTGTACTTTTTCCAAGTAATCTAATACCCCATTTACTAACACATAACACATCATTACTATACGTTAACCTTGCTACTGCCACTCTCTTTCATACAATTCTAGCTACATCATATTTATGATATGACAGCAGTTAAATTTCTTTATCAATTCCTTTCTTTTATTTGCTTCAGTTATCAACTCTTTCTCCCATTCATCCAAGCAATTTCTCTGATTACTTAGGATGATCTCCCAAATAGTTATATCTACTTACTACACTTAACTTTACATCCCCAATACAAATTCTTTGTCTTCTCTTTTCCCCACTATTAATCATCATTACTTTTGATTTTTCTTCACTAAACTCTTTACCCATCCTTGCGTATGTCCTCAGCATAATGTCCATATCTTCCCTTCTTTCTGCGAACAAAAAGACGTCATCTGCAAATAAAAGACCAGATAATATATATATTTCATTGCCACCTATTAATGGTATTTCTATCCCTCTTCCTAATCATTCTATTGCTCCATTTCTCTCAAATACAAGAAAAACAAAATCGGTGACATAGGGCATCCTTGCCTTAGTCTCACCCCGTTTTCAGCTTTAACTGATTCTATATTCCCTAATTGATATGTATAGTAATTATTTTCATATAATTTCTTAATAATATCTACTAAAGCCATTCCCAAATTTACGAAACTTACCCATAATCTATTTACTCTATCTATATCTATAAAAACCATATATAACTATCTACCTGTATAGCTAGCTACTCATATCTATAAGTTGTGTAACTACAAATAAACTATCTCCTATACACCTATCCGATAGAAAACCTCTTGCATTTCTCCCACTATATTATTTTCTTCCATCCATTTTGCAACTCTTCCAGCCACCATATACGAGAAAATTTTATATAAAACTGATGTTACCATTATCGGTCTATAATTGTTTAATTTTCTATGATCGTTACCCTTTTCTTTAAATAGTAGCCTTACTTTTGTATTACTCCATCTACCTGGAAAAGCTCTCTTCTGTGCTATCTGATTAAAACACGATAATAATTTTACTTTTGCCCTATTCCCCAAATTCATTACCATCTCTGCTGCCCATCCATCTAAACCTCTTGCCTTTCCACTTTTCAATTTATTCCCTGCCTCATTCAGTTCATTTTTTGTAAACCTAATATTCCCATTACTACATGCTTTCATGTTTGCTATCATTCTGTCCTTCACATCTAACATCTTTTCTATATCTATTACATACTTATTTAATATTACCTCAAATTTTTCTCTAGAGCTACTCTCTACTCCCTCATTATCTAGTAATACTAGCTCTCTCTCCTCTCCTTTTAATGTATTTCCAAAATTTTTTATTCTCATCTTTTCCACTATTATTAATGTTCTCTGACAATTTACTATTCAGTTTCATTCTCTCTCTATAATTATCTATTTTAGCCAACTTCTTTTTTTCTAAATACTTAGCAAACTCTATTAGTTCAAGCCATAGTAATCAATGGATGTTAGAAGGTTCATGTATAAAATCGCTATCTAGTGCCTAATCATCCTATATCCCCAGACTAGTTTCTACCTTGTGGCTTTTATCCGCGAGGAGCCTTGGATTTGAGAGCACTGCATCTAGATCTTAGGATCCAAGGCTCTTCACTGATGAAAGTCACAAGCTAGAAACTAGTCTGGGGATATTGGATGAGTATGCACCAGATAGGAATTTTATCCATGAACCTTCTAGCATTCATTGATTATTATGGCTCACACTAGATGGTGCTACTGTATGGAGTTTGCTACTGTTTCTTAGTAATATTTATAATTTTATTGTAATCATTATTAATTGAATATATATTTGTAATTAAAATTATTTAATATCTTCATAATCATTTCATATTGAAAAAAAACCATAGAATTTAAATTAATTAATAACCATTATAATTTATTCATAATTCTATAAAACAACTAATTAATATTGTTATTTATATAGTGCAAATCTCCGATCATGTGCTTTAAGAATCTCTGATGCACTTGACTGTGATCATGGATTTGAAAAGCATAAGTATACACTTGTGCTTATTTATATATAAACCAGTTCTAAGATGGCTCACTATGCTGAAATCAGGGTTTGAACCTATTTTGTGCCTGAGGTATATATCATTAATTTAATTGAATAAATCTTCTATTAGATCTACAGCAGGAGAAAGATACAATCTCATTTTTAACCATCTCTGATGAAATATAATAAAACAACTTAATTGTACATGTACAAAAGGTAAGTTGGGGGTGATCTTATTAAAAAAAAGGTTGATAAACATTGCTCTAAAGTATTGGAATGCTATAATACATAATAAGGACAGAGGTGATCCTATATTTCTTACCGTGTGTTAATAATGGTAGTCATTCATATTTTAGAAAATTCTTATTACAAAAATTGTATATTGGTTGTTTTTTTTTTACCTAAATGTAATTTTTATTTTATTAATTGTAAATTTTATTATGCCCTAAATGCTTTACAGTAGAAAAATGGGTAAGCGAAACAAAAAAAAAAAAAACTTGCATTATGAAAAATAGAATTGGTAGTTGTCCATTCATACAAATTTAAAAACTTCAATCCTTACGTATTTCACTTCATTGCTTTTTATTATAGTTTTCTTTGCTTAGTTTCGACTGATCTGAAATCTTTGAAGCTAGATATATAAATTTAATATAAGTTTTAATATTATGATTTTTCATATTTATACTTTTAGCTCTGATGAAGATTGTGGTTTAGTCGAAACCGTAAGCAAAGAAAATTTAAATAAAAAGTATAGAATTAAAATGTGAAAGCATTGGAGCTTTTAGATTTTGATTAAAAACTATGCACAAAGTTTAGATTTTAATTACTAGGGCATACATTTATACTAATATTTTAATAATCTTTTATATGTATAGGATTTCAAAGTGCCAGATTAATTAAGAGACGATTTCAAAAGAAGATAGACTTGGATATAGATGATGTAACAAAACTTGAACAACTGGAGCCAAAGCAAGAATTCCATTCTTTACCGGACTTGAGGGATATACATGAAAGTTAATGGTTTTGGATGATTCAGTTGCAAGAAATAGTTTTGATTAGATGGTACAAAATTCTTTTCCAAATCCAATTTTTTTTTGGAATGAGGAAGTGAAACACATAAAGAGCTTATGGACTGCTTTATGCACCACAATAAATTTATTTTGCGAAGAACTGACGGAAGTTTTTTTTTTGTTTAATATTAAAATGTTCAAAAATAGCTGCTGAAGTGAGATTTTTTTTAATATTCCTCCTTGTAAAATGAAACGATTGTATATATAAAGATACTAATAATCAAACAGTAATGATTTTCATGGCTTTTCTCCTTAAAATTTTTCTCAGTGTATTATGAAGAATTGAGTATGGTAATAAAATATTTTTGTAAATACTTATTGGTTTATTGTATATCTCAAATATTATTATGTAGAAACATGATTTGTCCGAGTCTTATTTTAAATAAGCTTTCAAAATACACATTCTTTCCTCCTATAATCATTTGTTTACTCTAATACCCACTTACAAAATTTCATCAATTATTTTTAAAAAAAATAAGATGGCTGCTCTTATCTTTATAAAGTCGTTATCTTATGTTAAGATTTGTAGAGATCCCTCTTGTGGTAAAATTGGGCACTCAAGGCATATAGTAGTAAGGTTAAAGCATTATATGTATTTATGTGCTGACCATGTGCTTAATAAGAATTAATGTTTACAACTTTAAATTGATCCGAAATAATTGATTCGAAAGAATTAATGTTTATATTTTTATTCTTTGAAGTTGTTTATAATTTTTCCCTGCTCGATAATACTGTATATATTTGAAGAAAAATTGCTGTGTACTCTGGGGGTATATTAATATGCCAGCCAGGTTAAATCTATAATAAAATGACATGTAAAATTAGGTATGAGCTTATTATAATCATAATAAAAAATATATATAGATGAATGAAACTAAACATCTTCTAGGAATAGTCTGTATATATAGTTTGTGTGTAATATTTCTATACATGCACAACTTGAAAGATTTTATCTTTGCATCCATTGTATAGAACTTTTGCACATATGTACTTAACTGCATTTTCTATTGTGCTTCTTGAGTGACTTTTGAATGTATAATTAATAAGTATAAATTTATTTAACGTTCAGCACGTAATATTTATGTAACTTTTATATAGTGAATATGATAACTATAATTATGCAAATGCTGTGTTGTAACAATTTACAGCAGTATAGACTTTATAATAAAAGTATCCATAGATGTACACATATTTACATAAAATTAGTTGCAATTAACAAAGAACATCTTCAATAGCAGGATTCTGATTTGAATATTTATTGGTAAAAATTTTAACAAAAAGTTTTGCCTGATTTATTAGTTCTGACTAAAGTAGCTAGATGTCAGGAGTTATCAGGATAAAAAAAAACTTAAATTTGTAAAACATGAAAAGAAAATTAAAAATGTTTATTTTTCATTAAAAAAATAAAGCTAAAAAAAACTGAAAGTAGGCAAGATGGATTCTGAGTTTGTTCAGCAATACATTACTTGAAAAAATAAATTATATATTTATAAATAATAGTTGTATCTAATATTAAATACAGCTATTTTTGATTATCTAACTGGATACGTTTTATTTTATTTGATAATTACCATTGAAATAAGTATTTTTGTTCATTAAAATTATATGGTATTATTATTTACACTGTTAATCATAATTATTTTATATACTTATAGCATTTTTGAAATGGCTTTATTTACCATTATAAAAGTTGTCCATATTTTCAAAATAAGTTAATATACTATTATAGTTCAGAAATTTGTCATATTGGTTACACCTTTCCTTTGTCCCCATGATTTGGAGTTTGAATCCTAGTATAATTTAGAATTTTTTTCAGATGTTGAGAATTTTCAGCCGATCCTGGGATTTTTTTTCTCCAAATATCCAATCCTGCTACCCATTTATTTATTTGTTGGCTGTGTAGCTATTTTTAATAAGGGCAAAACAAGGAAGATACTAGAACACTACTTGATTAACCAGATGAGCAATACATTCTTCAGGATTTCTATCTGAAAATTAATGCAAAGAGTTATTGATGGCAATTTCATATTTTCTTGTTGCATTCAATAGTTTTCATATGGAAAAATTTGAATCGTCAATTGCATGAGTTATGATGAAGTAAAAGCAGTGATAAATGTTTACATGGGCTGATTGAAAGCATGCAAAATCCTCACCACACCTCTCCTTAAAATCAACCTTCACTCCCCGCAAATCAATTTTTGGTCAACCCTATGGGTTTCACCAAGATCTCTCCCCTATGCCAGGTCTGTAAAACTGACAATAAAACCCTCCAGCACTTCCTACTTAAAGGTCCCTTTCTGCTTGGAGTGAGACATGTCATCAACTCATGCCTTTCCTCGCACAAGAACACCATCTTCAACCTCCAAGAATCCATAGAAACGGGTCTTTGCAACCATTAGTCTATCAGTTTTCCTTATCTATGCACTCTGGTTGCTCCGATGTGACATTATTTTTGACCAGAGAGTACACTCAGTGAAACAAAAGCTATTGGACCTAATTTGCTCTCTCAAAACCAGAGATACCAAACTCCACTCCTCACAGACACTTGGGCAATCCTCCAACTCTCAGCCTCTGCCATAGGACTCAATCATTTAAATGTTTATGATTGCTCAATGAAGGCATACATCTTGGACTGGCCTGGACTACATACCCTATCCTTTCCACTTCCCATTCCTGTTTCACATGTATCCTTCCCTTCTTACCATGTTGCTCCTGAAATTTCAATTTTCCATATAATCACTCCCTTGTAAACCTTTTGTATTTGTGTCTGTTTTTTTTTTTTTTTGATGAATAAACTTTCATCACTGGGGGAAAAAAATAATCTAATTATTTGATTGTCCAATGAATATAATAATATTTCATTTCTGGTAATATTTGGAGAGATTCCTTCTAGTCATTAGTTTTCACAATAACTTTATGCATACATTCTATAATGATATTGTTGCTATTATTGGCAACAAACTGAAATCGACATTTGGGATTATTTTTCAGCTGCAATTCCCCATAGAATACTTTATTATCATTGGGTATGCATAAGTTAATAAAATTCATGGGAAAAATAAATTGAGCAAATATATAACTATTACATGAGCAAATATCAAGGAATGCCATCATAGTCTATTTAATAAATGTATTTTACTACTTCGCAGAAATTATCAGGTTTCCAAGGAAGTAAAGAAGACAAACTAAACATGTTTAACAAATTTCTTCCATTATTTTAAAATCAATGTTATTTCTGTCCCATAACTCATAAAGCTTAAAATGTAAATGAGAATGTTTCCACTTCTAAACTCTTACCATGGAAATATGTTGAAGTTAGGCTGGTGAAACATGTACAAACCTACTAAAGATCTGTTGGAAATGTTTAATCCTGAAGCAAAAATGTTTTCATTGTAATTTTTTTAATTCAGTATTTTAAAAATTCTCTGGCTAAATAAATAAATACAGAAGTAGGGTTTGTTTTACATTATTCCGAGTGAATCTGTGTACCCCCGTTTTTTTTTAGCACTCGTGACTAACTGGTTTTTTTTTCCATCTTTTGTTCTGTGTAATACTTTTCAAGTGTTTCTTATTATCAGTTGACTGCTTTCTATGTATATCACAGCATTAAAATATTTACTTGTATCGTTAATGACTGCAATTTCTAATTTAAATCTTAAGGTCACAATGATATGTATTTCACTATTTTTTCATTGTTTCATTAGTTATTAAGGATCTTAGAATTTGTTAATTCTTCCTAGCAACTTTTTATCACTTAATTCTTCCACGGAGATTTTGATCATTAGTTCTTTCAAGCAGTTTTCAAATTACTATATACTGTATACCAGATAAGTTCTTCCTCCAAGCAGTTTTTATCTCTTAAAATATCAGTAGTACCGAATTCAAATAAATTGTAGAACAAATTTAATTATTTGTAAACTTAAAATTAGAACCACAAACTAAACGAACCATTGATGGTAAGAGAACTGATAGTTAAATAATTTTAAATATGTTGTAGACATTAGTTTAAAAAATATCATTAAATTGACAATAATAAATAAAACACCTTCACCTGCAGTTTCATAATTTTAGTTTGAATTTGTGATTATTCTCATTATATTTTGAATCTTTCAAATTTTAAATTAAAATTCATTAATAATTCAATTATTTTACAGCCACCGCCTTTTTACGTTATTGAAGGTTTAATTTTCCTCGTTTCAATGAAGCCCCAAAATTATATACATCTGGTAATAAGCAAAATAGTTTATACTTTGTGGTTAATTATGAATCAAAATATATAAAATGCGCTAACAAGCACACAAACTAAATTTAATGAATAGATATTAAAATAATATATATTTTCTTTATTTGTTTTTAGCTTTGTGTGCTTGTGCGTGTTAGCGTATTTTATATATTTTGATACATCTGGTATTAAATTTAATTTTAGTATATTTAGCATTGATAAAGATTATGAACCTGATATATATTTTTAAAACTTGGATGTAATGAAATAGTTGAAGTGTTTTGGCAGATATATTTTTCAATACTGATTTTGTGGACATTTTCCATCAGTGGGCAAGAGTACGATTAGATTTAAATTATCGATCCTTCTACAATCATATTTTAGTCCTGGAATTTAGCCAAAAATATGAAGTCTGAAATTTTATTATTGGGCTTTCTTTAATACCAGGCTCTTAGGAATTGAAACAATATATTGAAATAGTAGTTTATATATATATAACAAAAAATAATATTACAATAGTAGGGAAAAAAATAAAATTTACTAAAATTCTTCCACAACCATGGTTTCATCTATTAACTAATACATATATAATCAATTGCAGGACTACCTTTCTTATATTACTGGTTTTAGTTATCAATGAAAACAACATTAAAGAAATTCAAAATTTTAATTCAAAACAAACATATAATGTGTAACCACTTCTATAGGTATATCATCTTATTCATATGTACACGTGTTAATACAATTTGCTATCATCCACACCATGGTTTGGAACCAACCGTTTCAGAGGAGGGGGCTACAATAATATTTTAAAGATTTTTAATATGAATGAAAGCATTTCAGTATCACGTCATTGTGAAAATAAGATTTTATATATAATGTGCCAATTATGAAGTGTAAACTACAGCAATATGTGAATCGTTGGATAAGTTTTAGGGGAACTTCATTTACTACTTGGGCTAAGACCTTAAATATTTATTTATATTAAGCAGATTTTGTTTGCTGTATGTAAAAGCATGAATGATATAATGTGCACAATTATTAAATGGTGTTGGTACATACCAAAGGATCCATAAATGTAGAGTAATTGGGGTTTAAAATAATAAAATGATTGTTTTCTTATATAAATTAATCAAATACCCTGTAGAAGTTATTTTATAATGTTACATGCTGTATAGATCTTATATATGGCAATGCGTAACAAAAAAATCAACTAATCTTGCAGGACATTTCTATCGATCAAACCTGATATCAGTTGATCAGACTAGTTGAGATCCATTAAATATAGCATTTGTTTTTATTTATAAAGACTGCATTATATAAGATCGTAAATTTCTATCATTTTCAATCTTATCGATCCACTACAAGATGACATCTCTCCTAGTTTAATTCAGTTTCTCCATTAACTAGCCTCTTCTCCATATCATTCTAGTAAATTCTCATTTCATTCAGCTATCTCTTATGTAATCACTTTCTATGTCTTTTAAACTCTTGTGATTCTAAGACTTCAGCTATTCACTTATCATTTCTAGCAATATGTCCAGCCTAGCTCCATTTCAATCTCGACTCTTTCAATGATGTCAATAGCCCTTTTCCCCCCATGTACGTATTTCATTTTCAATCTCTTCTTGTGACTCCTAACATTCATCTCCATATTTCATTAAATTCTCTGAAGCTTCTATATTGGTCTTTCGTTAAATGTCTAATGTCTCGGATCCATTAAATAACCGGTAAAATATCTATTAAAAACCTTTCTTTTCATAAGCATGTTACTTGGTAGCAATAGTCGGGTATCTACGTTCCATTTTACATTTAGTTGATTCTTTAAAATTTGCATTGAGAATACTGGGATAACTAATCGATAAATTTAAAGATTTTTAGCATACTTTACACATAAAATGTACATACTTAGATAACTGAAACACAGGCTTATTATTTACCTGTGTCTATATATGTAATATAGGTTATATGAGCACAGACTTTCACATGATCCACCACTCTCCACTCTATCTAATAACACTGATACACTCAAGCACATATATGCTGAAAAGATAAATAATCACCAATATACATATATGAAAGTCTGTGCACATATACCCTATATTACATATATAGACACAGGTATATAATAAGCCTATGTTTCAGTTATTACATTGTAGAGATGTCTGCCCATCCTTGCATATGTATTAAATGGATTGTGTCCTGTACATGTGGGGTTCAGATTGACCTAATCTCGGCCTTAGGGTGGCCTTCGAGCATTCCATCTTCAGATGGATGGACAGTTGAAGAGTTGGAGTGTGTGGTAGATTGGAGCCTGGCCATTAAAATATGAGGATTGCCTATCTTAATATATATCTGAGCACTTATAGTATATATGTGTGGGAGATGATAATCTGGACCAACTGATGATTGCTGGTTTAGCATGAAATACGTGTATTGGTGATTATTTATCTTTTCAGCATATATGTGCTTGAGTGTATCAGTGTTATTAGATAGAGTGGAGAGTGATGGGTTATCTGAAAGTCTGTGCTCATATACCCTATATTATTATACTTAGATAGTGTATTTAAAAATTCCAATAGAAAATAAAGTATATAAAAATCGAACATTCACATCTGTTTCAATAAATAAATATTTTTTTGTTTAGAAATTAATATAAAAATAAATTTTGTCTTCATTTTTATTGTTAGAATGCTTTGATAAAGAAATATACAAATAAAATTTGTAATGGTGATGGATGTTTTATTTTTTTTTTGTTCACTTTTAAAAAGAAATCTAAACATAAACCTGGTGTTCTTCATTCAGACTTCAAAATGCTAGCCATTCTTATCTTAAGAAAGTTGTCGATGAGCTGACTTATATACCATTGTTCGAAAGATTTCTATAGAAAAGTAGATGCCAGTGAAGGAAGTGCGTTGGAATATTTAGGCCGCAATGATTTTAATGAAAGCAAATCGCCTTATATCAAATGTGATCCTGAAGACGAGACACATCCCCTGAACTATTCGGCAGTCACCTGAATCGCATGCTAGAAAATGGACATCATTCTTTGGTGAGACATGAACTCATTTTATTGGCTGGCAGTAATCAACATAAATAATTTTCATGGCTTTAATCTTTTTATTTGTTGTTACAGTCAGTTTATTTTTATTTTATTGTAGTATTGAATAAAGATGAAATGTCTTATGTGAAAAATAAGAAATTTGTAGCTAACCTTTATTTTGGCTCTTTATTAAATAGTTTCCATAAAAGCAGTTGACGATGACAGAAATGACCATGTATTTTTTTTCTCTTTTTCGAAACCAGGTAAGAAATTTCAAAAACAAGTAATACTAGTTACAAATCTGTCAATTACATGTAATTTTTAAGAGGTTCGATCTTATACATTTAATTTATTAAGGAATGTTACATTTGTCCATTTTTTTTTTCTCTTCCTTTCCCTGCCTTTGTTCAAAACCAAATAAAAAATTGAAAAGATAAATAATACGAAAAGTTTGAAATGAAGATTTTAAATTATGTATATAATTTATAATAAACTGATTTATTAGTCAGTATTTCTATGCAAAATAGTTTTTTCAAATAAAAAAAAATTTAAATTTATCGATTATTTATCCCACTATTGTTTCACGAGATTGCTGGTGTTTAAAGAATCAGTAAACATAAAAAGGAATGTAGGTATCTGACTACTGGTATCGTATTCCTTTTTTTAATACTGACTGTTATTTCTATCACAAGTATTTTCCAAGTTTAATTCCATATGATTAATTTCATCCATTATGTTTTTATGGTAGTAGTCTGTCGAAGGTATTTGTAGTTATTAACTTCTGAGAAAGTCTATGGAACGTTACTTCCATTTTTTTTTTTAGCATTTATCATTAGTCCTAATTTTTTTCTTTCATTTGATAATTCTTCTGATATTTCCTGAAGCCGTGAAACATTATTTGCAAAATCTAAATAATCTCCATTTATTTCTTCAGCTTCCGATTTTAATCCACAAAATACTTCTTATAAAACTACTGTTAAAAGTTTTGGAGATGTAGAATTACCCTGTTGTATGCCTTTCTCAATGTTAATCTTCTTAGTATCATCATATAATCTACCCGTTGTATTTCGATATTCTTTAGAATATGACAATCCAATAAATAAATAAATCAAAATAAGATTGAAATAAACAACTATTAATAACTATAGTATAAAATTTATCGAACCGGCTTTCATGTCCATTGAGACAATCCAATGCTGCAATTGTCATGGAAATTTGTATAGAATCAAATCCTTTTTCATAATCGTAATGGCAAATCAGATTATTTGGATCTTTTTATAACTTTTCTCAATACTTTGGATATAATTACTATGTTGAAACCACTTTTAAATCTACTTTATTGGGTTGGTTAGAATCCAAAGTTCGCTATAGACAAATTGTAATTATTATGGTAAAGATTTTATATAGAAGTGATAAAAGTCTGTAATTTTTAGTATTTTCTTCATCATTACTTTTAAATATCAATATTACTACTGCATTCTTCAATTATTTGGTGTAAATAAATGTAGTAGCAATTAAAATCAAGTTATATATCACATCACTTAACTTGATAAGCTTGTAATTATAAACTAAAAGTGCATGCTAATAGCTCTAACAAACTTTATCGACAAATGCCGCAAGAGAAAGCATTTAAAATCTCTGTCTCGAAATTAGCCCCACCCTCAGGTCAGTTTCAAGCTATTGCTTTCCTCAGTGAGGCGTTAGGATATTTCAGGCACTAGATCTAAAATACCAAGTCAAAGCCAGCACTTATCAATAGTTAACTATTAAGTTGAAAATCAAGCTATCTAACTTAAATAGCTGTGTGAGCCTGAATAATTTTCAGCTACACCATATATTAATATCTTTAGCAATATAACATCGTTCAATATTTAAAAACAAAACCATAATAGCAAATAAAATAAAATCATATATCACGTAACTTAACTTGATAAACTTGTAATTATAAACTAAAATAAATGTTAATGGATTCTATACATATATATAAAAATATGAGTACCGTTAAATTGCGAGATTGGAGCCTGAAACAGTTAAGGAAATGAAGCTTTCAAAATCATGATCTAACTAGCTGACTGGTATAAGGAGATTTATGTTAACAGTTTGCATAGCTACATAAATTTGTGTATTACAACCTAGATAATAGCAGAAAGGTGCATTTTTCAGTGATGTATGACATTCTTTTGATATCAACAAATTTCATAATTTATAGGTAAAAAATAATCATTCACACATCAAATGGAATTCAAATTCTATTTATAAAAGCAAATATTTGTTTAAACATTATGTGTGTGATGATTACCCAATATATTGTGCTTGCGAATTAAACTCTGCTGGTGTTCATTAATTATAATACATATATATAGTAACTTAAGCAAGGAGGGAATTTCCACTTCAGGATCATTAAGCGGACTTTTAGCACTTTTGTACCATTGTCATGGCTAACTATGAATGCGGTTTGAAAGAGCCGAAAACCAGCTTAGCGATTCTGCAGTTGAAATTATTTTTCATTTTGTATTTAAATTATACTTTATTTACATATTTAATGGACAAACTTGGTTGCTATTTATTGTGTAGTGATATCATATATGCATAAAGTACATTTAAATTTAATATTTTTAATGATTAATACAGATTAAATTAATTCGTAAATGGGAGGATCACCTTTATTTACAGAAGTTAAATCTATAGATTACGTGTATTGATGTGCAGTAACCAATCAGAGTAGTTCTGCAGGCTGAATGAAAACCATGGCAAACGTGCAGAACTGTGTCTGATTGGTTATAGCACATGAATAAACCTAGACTGTGGATTTAACTAATATAAATAATGGTGATCCTATTTACTAATTAATTTACACGTAACATATATATATAACTTTTATATTTGTATAATGTAACAACTTTTAATATCTATGTTCTCTACTTAAATAATCAAATCCTATTCATTGAGAGGACATATGAGCACCAATAGTTGAATTTCGATCCACATCTCTTCAATTCTTGTGTCCACTGCTGCTTTACACATTACAGGACAGTCTGTGTTTAAAAGCATTTACTCGCGAACTCCATCAAAACAATTCTATAGCATATGTTTGTAATACATTTAAATTACTATTCAGTCATGTCAAATTATTTTCCAAAATTCTGTTTCAGTGGTATGTCAAAAACACATAGATGAAGAAATCAAAGATACGAAAGATTTATCTTTGAAGATGATATGATTAAGTTCTACTTGCACCTTTTAAAAACACGAGATCTAAATTAAAATTTTTTATGAAAAAGATAAAATTTGCACGATTAATAAATATTTTTTCTTCGTAACTTTATTCTACAAAATTAGAATTAAAATTCCAAAAGTTCAAATACTTTTCCAAATTTGACCCAGTTATTATAATATATATATGTATCCGTAATTAATGAAGTAAACCATTCTGTCAGGCTATGAATAAATAACTGTTGGCAGAGAACCAAGAATAGAATGGATCCACTTATTTAAATTTTTAATGTTTATCGGCTTACATTTCCCAACATTGATGGAAATATAGAATGAACTCAATATATCAGCTAGATGAAAACATGGCTTTAATAAGAAGTCAACTATACAAGAATTTTAATGATCTTGTTTTAATAACTAATCAGAAAATAATTGTCAATGTTAAATTAGCATAACTTAATATATATACAATTTAATATAAGGGGTACTCCCTAAAAAAACTGAATCATTCCCTGGTGGGCAGGCTCATTGTAGTACATGCTTGTGCTACTAGATGTCTCTTTCAAGGTTTGCAGTCTACTGATCGGTGGCTTGAGGGAAATCATGGTGCCTCGTAAATTTTTTTGCTATGTGCTTTTTCATCGATTTTTGTGATGGTTGATAAGTTGGAACAACATGAATCCTGTTTTGTGTTAGGGAAAACAACAGAGGAAACAGTTGTAATACTTGAACAGCTTACAAGAAAGCTGCTCTTGGAAAAACACAAGTTTGCAAATGGTTTAACAGAAGAGTTTAAATTCAGTGTCCCCCCAAAAATGGGGTGAGTTAAGGCAATGCTGATTTTTTTTTTTTTATGTAAATGACATTCTTCACTCAGAATTCATTCATAATAGTCATCAGGCATTTTACTTACAAGTTCTGAAATGTTTGAGTGATGCGGTTAGATGAAAACATCCAAAGTGACTTCATCACGACAACATGCCACCTTGAGTATGAAAATTTTTTTAGCAAAAAACAGCATTACCCAGCTTATCTACCTGCCATATCTACCTGATCTCATTCTGAGCAACTTCTTTTTATTCCCCCAAATGGAAAATGTCTTTAAAACATTTTGTGGATTTGGAAGAGTGAAGAAAAAATAACAAAGGAATAAAAAGGCATCACTTTGCTTCAAAAAGTGGAAAACATATTTAGATCAGTGCATTGCATCAAATGGACAGTGCTTTGAAGGAGACACTTGAAAATAAATGCACAATTTTATATTACAAAATTCCAGTTTTTTTTTTTGGGGGGGGGGAGGGTAGCCCCTCATAAACAACTTTTTCTCAGGCTATGAATCTGTCAACCAAAAGTTGAGAATAGAATGGATCCATTGACTCTTCGACTTTTTTCATTTAAATGATATATTGAGTTCACTCTGTATTTTCATTTAATTTTGGCAGGGATAAACATTAAAAGTTTAAATAGCTGAGTTCACTCTATTCCTGACCCTTGGTCAATAGATTCATAGCCCGAGGGAGAGTGATTTATTCCATCTTTTTTTATTTTTACTTTCCTGAATATGTACACAAATTACATTTTCTCTATTTCAACCACTTTCATATAGTCATTATCAAGGGGTAACTAATTATAAATAAAGTATTATACAAAGGAAGAGAGCTATCAGTTTTAAATTAAATTAATGGAAGGGAAATATGGTTTCTAATTATAATAGGATTACATTTGTAATACAGCGTAATTAATTAAACACTTATTATTTAAAGTATAAACCTAATTGGAAATTATGTTAATTTAAATATCATAAGAATGCAAATTGAAAACAAAGGAAAAGGTGTATGTTATAATGAATGTTTGATTTCTATTGAATTTATGTTCATGGTAAGTTTTTCGGTGGTTTAATTTGTATTTTTAGATTTAACTTGACAATGCTCTTATGGAAGTGACTGCAACGTAAGAAACAAAATATATTCACCTATATTTTTGGATTCATTAAAAATAAAACAAGATTTGAAAAGAAAAATATCGTTTAAATAGCTTTATTATTATTTTGTAATTTTTTGCCCTTTTAGAAACTTATTTTGTAATTTAAAAAACAAACAACCTATGTGTACAGGTTTATTACTTGGGAGTTCTTAAGAAGTTCAAATGGCAGAAGGGTCCTGGTACTTACTGATCCGAAGTCGGATATTCTACCAACCGTACCGAACCGCACAAAACTATATTACATAAAACAAAAGAAAATCAATCAATCATATAAATATGTAACAAAATTACTACTTTATATTTTGCTGATGATCTGAAATAATAATAATAAAACATGGTTATGTTTAATAGAATATGGCAAGACAAAGATCAATTTACATCTCTATACAGAAGAGGACAATGTTTACCATGCTATCCAGTGGTTGGAAGTGAAGATTTGTACTATTATTCTTTGTTACGTTTTAACAAATAGTCACTAGATTTTTATTTTAGTTAAACAGCAATTGCAGAGTTGAATGGGTTGAACTATGTGAGAAATAAGCTTGTTTGGAGATATTCAACTACCTGAATTCAAATCCTAAGTCATGAACATGGCAGTTGAGGAGCTGGCTTCTACAATCGTGTATAATAACTGACTGAAATTATTGTTCAAAAGTATAGAATATTTTTTTTGGTGCTCCATCCTTAATTCTCTATTAGTCTTGGATATTAAAAAAACAGGCAAAACTCTCTGTACGGTAGTGCCACTCAGTGCCTGCCAGAGTAATCAATGGATGCCAGAAGGTTTGGGCATAAAATTCTCATCTACTACCTACTCATCCAATATCCCCAGACTAGTTTCAGGCTTGTGGCCTTCGTCAGTGAGTAGGCTTGGATCTAAGAGCACTGCACCTAGATCTTAATATCTAATGCAACCCTCCAGCATAAGAAATGGTGATCATGTGATACTCTTGGATGTCCTGATATTTAAAAAACCCCGCAATTTAACTAAGCTGGAAATTTTGATAAAGTTTAATCGTTTTATAGATATATTTTGATTCCAGTATTAGGCAAAAGTCAGTTTTCATAATTCAAAAATTATTTAAAAAATTATATAAAGGCATTTCATCTTAAGCAGAAAGTATACGCACAAATCAATTATTGTCATGAAAAATGTCACTTTGTGTGGCAACATCTTGCTTGGTGATATTAAGATCATAGTCAGAATGAGTTTCAATATATATGCTGATAGAAGAATAAATCCTAAACCATCACACAATCACCATTTCTTATGCTTGCACAAGCTGTTAAAATAGTAACAACTCTCTCCATGCAGTAGTGCCACTCAGTGCAACCAAAGACACCGAAATGTCTAGATACTGAACTGGGTCCAGATCTGTACAACTATATAAGAAAATAATTTGGATTAAAACTGTTACTGTGTTTTCATTTTGGACACACAGTTTTATGGTAAGATTTGGGTGCAGTACTCCCAGATCCAAGTTCCTCACTGATAAAGACCATAAGATAGAAACTAGTCTGGAGATATTGAATGAGTAGACACAGGATAGTGATTTTGCTGCGCAAACCTTTATAGCATCCATTGATTACTATGACTTCCACTAGCTGGCACTACTGTTTTTTACTAATCAAATCCTCCCACTAAAAAAATTCATGTCACATAAAAAACTAATCCACTAAGATGTATGCCTAAATATCAATTAAAATTGGATACATATTTGCGAACTTAGATACTCCTTGATTAATGCGGCAAAGAATAACGCGCTCAAAAGTGCATGATTCCAGAGATGATGAAATTGCTACTACGACAAAACCATCCGGCAGAACAGTTATCTTATTAAATGGCAATTATGACTAATGATAATCCTGAAGTTTACTGATATTATTTTGCATGAAAATTGTTTTCTTGTCCCATGCTTCTACATGAGATCGCCAGGTCAGCCCAAGGGTGAATCCATGTATATGATCTTGATTCTTTTTATTATATAGATATGTATATTTTACATACCGCAGTTCTAAATCGAACACTGCTTATTTATACATATCTTTTTATACATTAATTAAAATTTGATTCATAACATATAATTGCTTGTGCTGGAGTAGCTATTAGCTACTTTTGTAATAATTTTCATAGGCAAATTCTTCGATTCTTACACTTTTATACCATACATCCAGTGCATTGGATAGCATAAAAGAGTGCAAAAAGAAAAATTTATTAACAAAATAGACTAATAGAGTGTAAGCTAAGGTCATGTGATGTTTCATTGATTATAAATTTCCATATCTTTCCTCGTAATTTGTCAAAACATGAGTTGAATTTTTTGTTTTTAATCAGATTTTCGTGCATACACCATGTATGTAAAGATATTAACAGTTGAATATTTAAGAAGCTATTGAAACTTGAGCTCGAATTAAAGTTTTAAATTAAAATTGTATTCTAGCGTGAAGCCGTTTCAAATTCGCTGTTAAAAGTTATATTTTGACGAACAGTTATTTAATGTCTCGAACTAGGCCAAACTTTCATTTGTATTTTTAATTAAGGTGCAAGGCACATACCTGCAGATGTATTTAAAAGGGAAGATATACTTTTATGTGTCAAATTGGAAAAGAATAAATATCTTTATGCTGTTCTTCCATAAAATAATAATCAGAAAATAATTAATTCTTACAAGGCTATATAAATATCAAATTTTTTTAATATACATAAAAAGCCTTTTTCAGCACATGATTTGGTGCCCTTTTCAAATGTTAATAATCTATTATGTTAACGAACTATTACAGACATTTTAAAACCATCTAGTGTTCAATAATGAAATTAAAACAACCAATACCAAAATAAATCAAAACCTACATATAAATCCTGTAATTAGAAAATAATTGACTATATCGTAACAATATAATAAATTACATGCATTTTTTATTTAAAAATGCATGTAATTTATTTAAAAATGCATGTAATTTATTTATTATATTGTTATGATATAGTCAATTATTTTGTAATTATTGGATTTATATGTAGGTTTTGATTTATTTTAATGATTTATATTGGTATTGGTTGTTTTAATTTCATTATTGAACACCAGATGGTTTTATGCCTGTAATAGTTCGTTAACGTAATACATTATTACCATTTGAAAAGGGCACCAAATCAGGTGCTGAAAAAGGCTTTTTATGTATATAAAAAAATTTGATATTTATGTAGCTGTTGTAGGAATTTATTATTTTCTGATTATTACTTTTATGCATTTATTAAAAAATAAGAAGTTTGGAATCGTTATAAACGAAGTACTAAATTTATTGTGTAAGTTTTGAAATGAAATGCAAGAGATTTTTAATTTTTTTGATCACCAAATGAAACAGCACATTACAAAATGAAATTCCCCAACAAAATACTTTCTGTATTTTACGGTTTGTTTGCATGAATTCCACAAAAATGGCACAAATAAAACCACTTAAGTACAATATTTACTACTGGTGTAAGCAATTTAAAAAAATAAAGATTGATCAATTTTGTATCTTCAAAAAAAAAAAAAAAGGTTTATATTCAAAAACCATCCAATGAAATCTACATATTAAGATACAGACAGATATATTTATATATATATGTGTGTGTGATTAAACAGGAAATAACAGATTCCAATGAGTTATATAATGTAGATAAATTGCAACAGACAGACGACACTACCTGATTCGAAGCATTTGTTAATTATGGTTAATTTATTTATATAATTTTAAATGAGGGAATGAATTTGATCTATTGATGATACATATTTATAGAATAAATGATAAGGATCACCATTGGAATAGTCAAATGATCAAAGCCGAACTTTAAATTTTACCAACTTCTAATCATGGAATGAAAGCTGTTTTGATATCTGTATATAATAAATAGCTCGGATTATATGTAACTGAACAAGAAGTAATTGAAGCTTCCAATGAGTTATCTCATTAGAACTTTCAGTTACTTCCTGTTAGTTATATATAATCTGAGTTATTAATTATTTATAGATTTATATATAAATATCAATCAATTACTCAAACATTTAAAAATCCAACCAAGCACTTCATCTGTACTATACTTAATGGTGACATTAAACTAAAATAACCATCCAAGAATTCATGGGTTACCAGACATTCCCTGCTGGCAATTGAGTCAACTAATTAGTTCTCCAACGTAACAAAAGCTGTGTGCATATTTGCATTAAATATATATTCATAAACAAAGCATAACTAAATAAAATCAATATATAAACTATATAATGGCTGTTATCTTCAAAATATAGCCGCCATAAGACAACTGAAAGTAGTATTAAGTATTTATATATCTTTTGCTTTATTGTTATAAACTATTTGTTATTTGTAGTGATTTATGTATATCATATAATTATACTGCTTTTTAAATTGTCATGGATCATATCATACTAACATGACCATATAATAATGAAAGCAATCAATATTCCAGAGAAAATGAAAATTATCGGTGCTTACCTGATTGTAAAATCTCTATACGTAATTTCAAAAAAATCTTAATTTTTTTAAATATTATATTAAAAACTAAATACAATGCATACATTATAAACTTGAATTTATGATATTTTATTTTCTGAAAATAGTGAATCGTAAAAATGTCCATGTAGCAGGAACATCAAGCGGCAATCTATTTACAAGTGAATTGTGTGGATCGTCCACAATGCTGCAATCATAGAAAGCGCACAAACATGGCGGAAAACAAAAAAAAATGCTTAAATACATCAAAGAAACACAATTTTTGCTGGATAAAAACTTTGTACAAAATCTTACACAACACGAGCTGTACAAAACTCAGTGTCACTAGATGGACACCTAGTGACACCACTTAACACAGGGACCAGCCTCCATATCAGTATTATTTTGAGAGTCTCAGGTATTATTCGTTTCCTTTTTCAAATCTGTCGCATTTTTAACGAAATAATAATAATAATAGTAGTAATAATAGAGATAGCTTCTATTCACGATTTATGCAAGGCAAGGAAGATGTATAGCTCTCGGCACAAGAGTCACTCAATGATAAGCTGTCGCTGACTTTTACTGTTTCCTGATTGTCGTTAGTACTGACAGTAGAGGCAGAAGGTGCATCGGCAATGGGAAGAGATTCTTGGTCATTGCTAAAGCCCTCTGCTTCTGTTGAGTTCGACTGACAAGACAGCGGAATTTCATCTAAGAAGTCAAAGCATGCAATTGCTTCTCGTTCTCTTTCTCCATAACGAAAAAAGAAATCTCTACAGTTCACAATGGATATGCGGCCCACCGGTATGTAATGAAAAACTTCCTTCCGTCCTGAAAATAAAATAAATTGCAATTATTATCATTTTTCTACATTAAGACTATATATTGTTGAAGATAAAAATATAATTAAAAGTAAAAATGAGAAGAAAGAAGAATTTTTTTCATTGTACTTGGCAAAATTGTACTGCCATTAAAATAATATGAGTAAGGCAAAAGCTATTATACAACTATAAAAAATTTTTATTTGGGTAATATTAAAATTGTGAATTATGGCTAATTGAATCAATTCTCGTTTTAAAAATTATATAACCTACATAAAAAAACAAAACAAAAAAATCATAACAAACTAAGCAAAAAATTCACACAAAAGTGATAACTCAAAATTGTAAGCAAAGACTAGAACAATTCTTCACTCTAGCAGCGTCTAGCATAAGCTTGATTAATCGGTGATTACCAGATACATACAAAATTACTATTCTTGGCATTTGAGTCCACAATCCTCTGGCTGATTTCTCCCATTATCAATGAGATTCGAGATTAAAAGTTCCACTTTACCTGTTAAACCGAAAAACCCACTGATAAAGACAAAAGCCAGAAACTGGTCTCAGGAGAAGGGTTTAAATACTAAGAATAGAGATTTTTTACACATCTGCTAATCAGTAATTATTCAAATTTAAACTAGATGGCTGAGAATTGCTTTTATATTGTTGAAGCTGGGGAGTTTACTAATTTGTTGCTGTTTCTAATTTAAAAGATTTTTGATTAAAAAAAAAAAAGTCGACTGCTTTACAAACAGGAAAATAAAGTCAGAGCAAACTCTAAAATTTATAGCAAAATAAGCATCACTTTTCTAAATTAGTGTTTCTTCAAGTCGATTTTTTATTATTACATGAAGATGAGTGATACTTAAGTGTCGCACAATGGCTATTATTGCTCAAGAATTCTAAACAACTGGTCACACTGGCAACTTTTTCCGTTTCCCCTTGCAGAAGTCTTGACCTACAGACAAACTCAGGATATTAATAAGATTAACCCTACGAGGGTCGTGGCTAATCTGAGAGATACAATTTTTCTTAAGTATTGTCACATATATCAGGTACGCAGATTTAAGATCATGACAACCACGTTTGAATAAGATTAATGTTAAACCATAATACTTAAGTGCCAGTTTGGTTATAATTAATTATTTGATAACGAAATATATCTGACATATTGTGACTCCGAAGTCAGTATTGGCACAGTTATGAACCTAATTGTTTTGATCATGACCTTTACTTTTATATATTTAATAATTTCTAGAAAATAACTAAAAATAAATAAAAAAAATCGTATTTCATTATATAAATGTAACAAATATACATTTGCAGTTTTTTCTAATTTTTCTTTACATTTGAGCACATTATGCTAATGAACGTAACTCTGAGATATATGCGACTTCTGCTACAATTTTTTTGACCATGACCCCTGCATGATTGAGGGTATTTCATGAATGAATTTGTGGCAATTCATGACGCTTAACCTCATGTTGGAAAAAAATTTACAGGTTTCCGAGAGGAAATTTAAGATATATATAATTTTAGCAAATAACTGATCTTTACTTATGATTAAAAGAATTTACTCTTGAAGTTGATAAATATTTAAAACAACTAACATAAGCCCATGTCATAAAAAAATGCAAACAATTTAGAATAAGTGAAATTGATATAGAGAACAGTAGTTGTTCAAAGGAAGGAAGTTAGTAGAGAAAACAAAAATGGTTCAAGCATTTATAGTATCCTTTTTTTTGAAGAGGAAAGCTTACACTATATTTGTAACTGATTTGGCTGACATGGGGGATGCATGCTATTAGTGTGTGAGGAATCAATCCCCTTGAGACATGCTCTGAATTAAAACGACTTTTGTATATTATATAAATGTACCGCAATACTTTAATCTTACGTAACAAATCAGAAGGAGATCCAGGATTACTCACGCCGTCGGTTGGCCAGCTTAGCTACTAACACATCGTTTATGCTTCGTTCAGCTTCAGATGGATCGCTCTCACTACCACTAGAATTGGCAGGGACCATCGAGTCAAGAAGATTGGCTCGAGTCTATGAAGTACATAAGAAATAAAAAACAAATAAATAACGGCAACAATTTCATTTTTAATTTTTTACATTGCAAATTTTAAAAATGTTAAAATAACCACTACAATAAAAAAACAGTAACAATTAGCATTACATAGTTTTACATATAGTTTACAAGCTTAAAAACTCTAGTCAGTTTCAGTTTTAAAATTTAATGATTTTTTTAACTGAAAACTATTTTACATGTTTCCAATATGGATACTTTAATGAAAATCAGCTTTGCATGGTTTAGTAAAGGGACAGAATATTGGATTCCAGAGTTACAGATCAGTCAACTCTGTACTTCCAGTGCTTGGACATTTTATCCACATTCTCAGCAACAAATCATTCAATTACATTTAAATACTTCAATAAATATTTGGGAGATTTTTCGCTGTTACGCATGTAAACATATATGACTGAATAACAGATAACCATTCAAAATTAGTAGGTTTATCAACAGATCTATCTGATGAGGCCTATTTTCATCTTAATGATTTTAATAATAAGCAAAACTGACGGATTGGGGATATCGGAATTCCAAAAGTTTCCCATCAACACCAGCAGATGGCACCCTTTAACATATTTCCTATAGTCATATAAAAATGAATTACCAGGCTAATGGTTATTTTGCAAAAGTGATCCCAACAAGATGGAGACTGCCCACTGGAAAAGCAGCATTGATACTCTTGCATCGAATATTTAATGGCAGATTAATTCCACACAGATCAGAACTTAACTGGCAGCTAAGATTGCCAGATTGGATACCTCCCGATTGTTTTCCTTTGATATTATCTTAAAGAGAAAGTATACACAAGCTGTAAACACTTCAGCAGCTGAGGAATAATATTCAACAAGAAACTGGAGCACTGGAACCAGGAGCATTATGAGCTATCATTAAACATGCCTAAAAAGGACAGGCTAAAAACGAAAGGTGCCGCCATTTCACAATTAGTCTGAAGTAATTTCCAAGATCTAAAGTAAATACAATATATTTAAAAAACATTTGCTCTTTTATTTAAAAAAGTCATTTAACTTTTAAAGTGAAGATTGACTATTGCACTGCCATATGCTATAAAGCAATTTCACCAGCAATACACATTAGAAAGACTAAATAATCACACGTACATGAGAGAAACGTTACACTGAGAATCAGCACATGAATATATGCACAGTGTGTCTCAGTAAAGATGACTGATTCTGTCTCTAAGCTGCCTTCTCTGAATCAACAGTTGCAGTGAGAATAACCTTAGGATGCTACTGTGTGTGGATCACAGTTATGGATGACATATGAAAGTGTGCTTTGTATTTGCATAAATGGTTTTCAATGCTCTCTGCCATGCTATCTTGGAAACTACGTTAAAACATTCTTGCAACTCGTGGTTTCACTAACAAATGCTGAGAGTCATTTCAAATGTTTCCAAAAATCTTTTGCCCAATTTAAAAAATAAAATGTTAGTGCATTGTTTTATCATGGGTTAAGGTACGAAACACAATTATATTTCATGTTGGAACTCATGATCCAGGTACATTAGTGCCTTAAAACTTTCATGGTGAATAACTAATTTATATCACTATATAATGTGTTGATTCAGAGATGGCACTGCAAGCATCTTAGAGAATCAGTCACTAGATACCTTTTACTGGAAACACTGTTGCTATGTGAAATATGCAATGATTCAAAGACCCGTGCTGTAGGCAGCTTGGCGAGAGAATCAGCCATTAGGTATATTTTTATTGGAAACATGGTGTGTGTATATATATATAAAGCAAATGTTCACAAAATTAAACTGATATAAGCAAAACTATTCTTTAACAAAATTTAAATATACTAGCCAATCAACACATCAGTAACATATCAATTTTGCTGTTAAGTTAAAATAACTAACCAATTACCTTTGACAGCAAAGTATTTTGCAAAATATACACTTGTTAGTTGTCTAACGAGCCCAATTAGTTCTTCAAATGCAATATACGAAGATCTTTCCATACAAGCACTAACTTAAGACTGATTTAGATTTTAAAGTTTAAAATAATCATGACAAAGTATTTTCAAATATTAAGTATTTACACACTGTAGTAAAACAAGTAAAAGATGTTGAAAAATAATGAGAAATTCACGTTAAATGTTAATTAATAAAACTAATATATCTGGGGGTAAGGATAAGACAACACTGGATAGAAAAGGTATTCCATTGGACATCTTGATTACTCAAGCTCTCACTAGATGGCAGGACTGTAATAGGAGAAAGGTTTATAACCTGAGACTAACATTGTAATGTTCTAAAGTTATTAGGAGAAAATTAAAAAAGTCTAGTAAAGGCCTAAAATTTAAAAATAAAGAGACTTAGTATCATTCAACTTCTCAGTCTAGTTTTATACACTTAACAACAGCTATATCCCAATTTCTTTAAAGTAGGCATTAACATATATTTTAAAGAATCGTTTCTGCATACTTCATTTAAGAAGAAGAATCCGCTAAGATTTTTAAAAATACACCAATAACATAGGACTTTATACTTCTCCTACCAGTTGACATTGCTAACCGGTAGTTCTGTCTTAATCACTATCTTAAAAATGCTTTAGCATAAGTCAATAATGCTATGATAAAAAGATATTGAAAGAGTCAGGATTGAATTCATTACAGAACCAATCACTTGACAAATAAATGTATGGTTTAAATAACATGTCAAAAAGAATGACAGTGAAACATAATTTGAAAATCATGACAAATATTTAGGTGATTTATACGCTATACAAAGATAAAAGTAAGAAAGGTACATAAAACTTAAAATAAATAAGTTTCTAAGATACGGATGAACAAAAATAGTCGAAATGTGATAAGGTTCAATGAAATACAAATATTGAAAACAATGGATTAAAAATAACACTGCGACAAAAACGACTGGTTTGCGATAATTAAAAATTCTTCGTTAAAAAAAAAGAATGGAAAATATTTCATATTGTTGTCATTGAAGCAGTTTTTATCTCGGGAATAAGAGATAAAATTCGTGTAATGAAAATGTTTAAAAACATGGAGAGAAAAGTGAATCCATTTACTTGAAAAAATATTATGAAATAAAAATAAGTTATAAAGAAAATAATTACTTTAAATTTCTCTTCTTCAACTAAACTAATACCTTTATGTATAAATAATAAATAAATTTTAATACACTTTGAAAATATATAAACGAATGGACAGATGTCACCTCCACATTGCATTAAATATTTTTTAGATGATACGCAACAAAAAATTGTTGAATCACTCTGTAATATAACCCAATGGGAAAATGTATCTTTAAGCTGCCCACCATGCAATCTGAATGCCAACATGTCTGGTTCGTGAGTTACAACAAGAAGTGTGACTGCATTTTCTACCTTAACCCATGATGGGAACAACAACCTGACATACAAATTTGTTTTAAATCTGGACAAATCAGTACTGAAATTTTTGAAATTATTCAAACAATATTTAGCAGTGAAACCACAGGTAATAAAAATGTTTTCAAGGGGCTTGGAAGATTTTGTACTGGCAGAGAGTATTGAAGATGATTTAAGAAGATTCAAACACATCGCATACTATGTCATAACTCACAATCTAGATATACTAGTGCCTTAAACTTTTTGCAGTGAACAGCTAAACTATGTAGATATGTCACATGTATTGATTCAGAGATGTCAGTGCAAAAAGACAATTTGTTGCCTTTTCAGCGGGACCTACTGTCGCATATATTTCTTCAAAAAGTTCGTAAAAAAAATAGAATTCATTATAATTCATAGTCGTTCAAAATTTAATTATTTCTACGCTGACTGATAATAAAAAACAATGCCTTTAATAATTGGATATATTTCATTTTTTCACACTTCAAAATAAAGCATAAAATCTATTTAATATAAAATATTCTATAGCCTATTCTGATTTTCCATTAGTGATGTTTAAAGCTTTTATCATAGCAGATGAAAAGGATTCTGATTTTGTAGGCCACATCAGAAATGGCAAAGGGTTGACTATTAACTAGTCTCAAATTATGGGACATGTACGACTAATGGTACATTATATTATTTTCAGTGGTACAAATATCAAATATGGTTAATATTTTATACTCTTATTTAATTTTATACTTTTTTTTTGTCTGTCTATAAAATGATCAATTCAATTTTCACCCATTTCTGATCTATTTTGCATACATATGTATCAACTGATATGACATTTTTTTAGAGTTTGTAAACAATTTTAGCAAGAAAATTAACGAAAATTTTTAATTTTAAATATGATTTAGTAGTCTTTCGAGTGTTGCCATCTTGGAGTGATAAATTCTATATAAACTTTATCCATTCCTAATTTCTAGAAGTGTGCAAAAATAAAAAGTAGAAGATTAAATGTAAACAAACTTTTTTTTTTCTCATGTGTCATAGCATCAGCCAGGAAGCGAACCCGCTAACCCGGGACAACTGTTGTAAAGCAGCCATCGCTGACCTCTTGACCACCAATTTTTGTTAAAAAGTTTTTATTTACATATACTCTTTTTTAAGCTTTTGCAATTAAAAGCAAGTGACAGTCAGGTTTATAAAAACACAAGTCAGATTCCTAACAAACCTTTTAAATAAATTTACAACTAACATCCACTTTGAATAGATTGGTATTGCTACAAGAATGTGGGCACGATTCCTTGTGAATCGGACTTGTGAATTTCTAAATATCTTTGTGAAAGTTGAAGAAAACTTTATTTTTTTCTACTTCTTAGTGCGTTTATGCGAATAAAAAGCATTTCTTAAACACTTTTATATATTTTTATTTCTTTTAATTTATATAATTTCTTATTGATGTGCCTAACAGTGAAATTTTCTACTTTCACGATCTTATAAAGTTAAATTATCATCGAGCACTAGAGTAGCCCACGGGAAACTAGTGTACTACAATGTTTTCCTTAGCTATAATACTAACTTGAAATTTTCAACATCACTATTTAAGATAAGTTTCTCATTAACACATTTCATGACATAGCTCAGATTCTTGACATCTTTAGGTATTATGATAGTCCTGCGATTGTTATCTTTTCTACATTACTTTGTGTATCTATAACTTTATATTATGGTTTGTGGTGGTTTACAAATTAATGATTAGGATGCAATCTTTTTGTAAAAGACTTATTTTTAACCCCAAAACTACATCACTAATAGATTGTCTTTGAAAAGACTTTATGTTTAAAAAGACAACTCTTAGAAAGTTCATTACAGCTAGCAGAAGAATTTTCTACTGGGTAAAAAAAAAGTTCTTTTGTCAGAATGGTAAATAAAATACTCTTTAAAATTTTATAACAATAAATAATTTATTAACTTTTAGAATTTTTTCACTTTGATAATAGCTAATCCTAAATATACCCTTCTTTAATAACATAAAATTCAAATATTCAATATTTTGTTTTAACTTTTTGAATAGGTAATTTACATTCAATGGTGGTATGCTCCACTGTTATAGATAAAAACTTCATTTAGATATTTTATTTTCATATTTAAAAAACCCCAAATGTTTAAAATTGGTATCACTTGAAAGCTTATACTTGTAATTTATTAGGTAAAAATTAATTATACAATATATAGAAATAAATTGTAAAAATAAAATGTTCAAACATGGAAGCGTATTTAACGAAAGATTCACTAGATTCTATTCGAAAATCGATAGGCTGTATTTTCTGCTGAGGACACTAATATAGGTGTGGGCAAAGTCTTGTCTAGAAGTAAACTAAATGATTTTTAACATTTTACCAATTAAGCATGAAAGGTTGGATCAAGGCACCAGTTGACCATTACCTAGTCTAATACAACTTTTGCAAATAGCACATTTGACTTAAATAATGAATAAAACAAATAACGGAGAGAAGCGGCAGGGGATAACAAACAAATACTGAAACACAAGGGAGCATATTAAGGCATTAAACATGCACGAAGGGATTAATTTCAAAAAACTAAGCCGAAGGTTATCTGAAAATTTTTTGAATATCTTGAATAATTTGCCAAATTTTGAAATGTGAGCACAGGCAACCAGATATTCAATCCTTTTGTATTCTTGTTTATATGCCATATGTTAAATAAATCTTTAAAGACATTTACTTTTCCTTTGAAATTTTCAGGATGTTTTTTATTAGTTGGACAGTTTTGACTATTCAAGTTTTCTTCAGAACTATAGAATACAATTCTCTTACAATATTTCTTGTTTATGTGCATAAATATATGATGTTTTTATATAGAGATTAAAAAATAGCATATTAAAAATCTTATACAAATACAGAAAATGTGTGCCTGTGTAGATAAAAAAATATACCAAAAATATGTTTTTTTTTTCATATGTCAAATGTGTTGACTGGGAAGTGAACCCAGGCCAGCTGCTTGGAAGGCAACTATGCTAACGACTAAGCCACCAACACTTGACAAAAATATGTTTGTTATATATTTAACATAAATAAACAAATACTGGAATAAAATTCTATTTTACAATTCTGAAGATTATTAGGTCAAAATTGCCAACAGTTTAATAAAACTCTTTGTGGGAAATGGAAGGAAATGAATTTTTTTAGAGATCATTTTAACATTAGAAACACTGGTCTTTAAAACTTAGGGAAAATAAATCAAATGGCTTTACTGTTTTAGGAATTCAAAGAAGTTTGAGCTCAGAAGTGCTAGAACTGGGATTGATCCGAGGATCGTATGCTCCAGAGTCTGACACTCTACCAGTGCATTGAAGCACTCAGTTAGGCTTATGATATTTATAAGTATTATGACAGAAGAAAGAAAAAACATTGATAAAATGTAAGAAATTGATGGGAAACATATCTGCATCAGTACAAGAACTCAAGAAATGAGTCCGTCAAAATGGATAAATATTATATTGATCAAAGTACGGAATAGAAAAAATGGATAATATATTCTAAAAAAAATAACAATGTTCTTTATTCCTGCCCTCTTGCGAGCATTGTTTAAATCAAATGAAAATTCTAAGAATAATTGTTAACCGCAAAACGTAAAACTATTGACTATTTTTCATATTTTCCCCACACTGATCCATATCTGCCAATTTAGGTGACAGATAAGGATTTTAAATGGATTAGGGTGATATACTTAGTTATGTATCAATTTTCAAGCAATTCTACTGAATTTAAATATATTAAACCTCGATTTTAAAGTTTCATTCTAATTTGAATAAGATCAAAAGTTAACAAACAGATTTTTTAAAATCAGTAAAAGCATTAATAATAATATATCTACACAGTTATCAAAAATTGACAAATCCAGTCAGAGACTTTCACTCTTCTAATAGTTTGCCCAAAAGATTGGCATACATTAATATTTGTAAAGAAACACCAAATATCTTTATTTTACTAAGTATTTTGTGTCTTTGTAGTTAATACAAATCTCCACTTTATGTCTGTAAATGAAGGTGGCGTACTTGAAAACTTACACAGCAATTTTTTTTTTTTTTAAAAAAATTCTTTGAGATTTAAAAAAAAAAACATTTGCAATCCACAAAATACAATAAAAATTATAAAATAAAGAACAAAAAGATGAGAAACTAAGAATCTATTAAGCAATAAACACGAGATTGCGTGATTAATTTAGTGCATGCATTCTGAAGGAATGGTTTTGGTAATATAATGACAACATTACCTTGAGAATAAGCTTGACGCTGGTCACGGGCTAGAGAGGAAAGGAAAAATTCAGTTAAAACACATTTATTGGTTGAAATGTAAGCCTAACACCAGGATTTTCAGCATTGAAGGTTATCGACATAAAAACTACATTCAGCGAAGTTAGTTTTACCAAAATTATGGGTTCAATATATGAATTACTATGTGAAAATTACAAAATATTTGCATCATTGCCGCAAGTAATGATTTCAAAACACTAGTTATTATTACATAATAATTTTAAGCAAAAATTATATATGTGTGCATGTACGAACTATCACATGGGAAATTCTGAAAGAACATATATATATATATAGGAGATTGGATGACATGAATACTTTTAGTTTATTAGATGGGCACTATCTGCATCCAAAAAATTTCTTATATTTTATAGTCGTAAAATTATATGAAATTTTAGCACCGGGATCTATTTTTCTATCTGAATCTAAGCGCAGTGGTCTCAAATAGCTTCAATTCTTTTCCATCAGTGAATGAAGTCTTTGAAAAATGTAAAACCGTGCATTATTCTCATTAATGCGGTTTCCACTTTAATTTCACATTTATTGTAAGAAGAGATAACATTTAACGAACTTGACATGTACTTATCCAATTCTTGTGAAAAAGTTCATAAACATAATGGCAAGCTTCCATGGTTTCCCTAATCATTTATGGCATCGTTATTCAGCCTAAATGGGCCTTACCTAAGCAGCAAGAGATCCTGAACTGACATATCCTAAGAAATTGAGATTTTTAAAGAAATTACAATTTTTCTCCATGAGAAATATGTTAATGTTTTCTGTTCATCTTTCAAATGTTGCGTAATTCCATCACCTTCAAGACACAAGTGTTTTAATGTTGTAAGACTCATTAAAGTTTATGATAATCCATGTCACAATGACTGCAGCTTACAACATTGTTGTTCAGCACCATACTCTTTTTCTTTCACATTAAGTGGCATAGCAATGAAGAAAGAAAAACACAGTTTCTGGATAACAATATTGTAAGTTAATATAACGTCAAATACACCTTAATTTATATTCTACAACACAGTTTTAACATATGATTTATTTACCTCCTCTTGCCTACAGTTTCAGTTTTTTCAGTTAGAGTAGGAGAGGTGAGGATTATAAAAGCTCTGATGATGACTGGTGGACAGTTGAAACTATAGACAAGAAGAGATAAATAAATCATATGTTGAAACTGCATTGTAGAGTATAAATTAAGGTGTATTTGGTATATTATATATAATTCAGCAGTGCAAATAAGAAGAAGTGGAAGGAAATTTTAATATTGTAAGTTGGAGTCTTGTGATATTTTATTGGTTTTATAGCAATCCTGGCCATAGGATAAAGATGTCTAATTGCTAAAAAAACTAAGAATATCATATACAAATACTGAACTGGCTTCAGATCTATGTGACTATATTAGCAGGTTGGCTTATATTGACAAAATTGATATGTTTTTCTTTGCGCTGATAACTTGATAGTAAAATGGAAAATTAAAAGATGGCTGCCAGGACAGTATATTTGACACTAAAGGTCCAGAAGCACTGTTCCAAGATCCAAAGCTCCTCACTGATGAAAGCCGTAAGCTTAAAACTCATCTGGAGATTTTGGATAGGTTAGCATAGGATAGGATTTAGCAAACATTGCCATCTGGTGTCTATTTTTACTCACTAAAACTAATAGCAAGTGACATAGCAGTGGGTGAAATAAAATGTTTATGATGTAGTTCTAACATTGAGATATTAAAATAAAATTATTAAGAGGGTGTCATTCCAAGACAAACTCCCACCGGCAATAATCACAATTAGCACCCAATAAGGTTATACATATGATAAGGCCAGAAAATAGTGCACATTTGTAGACCATCCAAAAATTGTCGCCTTTGATTTTTAAGAATTAATGTTATATATATTTTGTACAAAACTTGAAATGACTACCTTTATTTTAAATTGCAAGAATATGTAGCAATGAATCTTAGATCATCTTTCACAAAAATAATTTACATTAGTACTATTATCCTTAAAAACAATCAACACTACTACCATTACTGACAACTGTGCCGGTCAGGAAAATAGTGCCAGTGTTATCTCTGGTCATAATGTTTTATTCCATATTTAATGTCTCCATTTTTTTTTTTTTGAAAGTGAATTTATAATATAAAATTATTTTTTTTGATTTTAGATATTGAATATACTTGGAAATCAATATATATTCATATAACTTGTGCATAAAAAAATGATATAATCATTAACTTATATGTTATCGCATTCTCGTCTTCACTACACAATACAATCCTAAAAATGGAAGCTACCTCCATATTTCTTCAGCTGTCGTTTGTTTTAAAAATGAAGTATAAAATGGCAAATTTTTAGTTTTATATGATGTACAGTTGAGGATCAATACGTATTGCATATATTTACAGCAATAAAGCCCTACACAGTTTGATGTAATTGGTAGAGCACTCGACTTGGGATCGGGAGGCCCCAGATGGATCCTGGTACTTGAACTTTTCACAAACTCTCCCAATTAATAAAGCCATATGCCCTTTTTTACAGTGTAAACACATTTTGATCTGATATATCAATTTTTGATGTATGCACTATAAGAATTTATGATCCACATTGGCTGACCTAAAAGTGAGCAGAAAATAGAACATGAATTCAAACAGTATAGAGTAGTAGGATACTTGTGTTGACATCATTACTACTTATTGCAAATATTTATTACTGTATGTGCCAATGATTATGAAAGTGGCCTAAGTCATCTATTTTCTGTTTCAAGATATTTAAAGGTTTGCCTTTGAAGAAATTTAAAAATATTTTTAGGCAATAGAACAAAATATTTTAGAAAATATATTCATGGAGTTCTACGGAAATGGGATTTTTGAAATTTGGAATGACTTGGACTATTTACAAAATTAATCGAATATCTTAGAAGTGAGCAAAGGCAATTCTTATTTTCAAAAACTTTAGAACTAACAACTTGAAAATTTTTTGTAGGATATTCTTCACTGATTTTTCTAAATATTTTGTGCATAATTAAGCTCATTTCTTGATTTTGTCCTTTTCCCCATTTTCCCTTGCTCCATGTCCAGGGTCTCTGGAATTATACATAAGATGCTTGTAGTGAAATTTCCATTGTCATCTGATAATGATAATTGACATATTCGTTTCGACTCATTACTTAGATTTTGTGGTCGTAAATCTGCAAATCACTTAAAAGTTAACTCACGTAAACACTTTGCAATGAATATTACTTTTTTATTATCTAAAATATATTTACCGGAACTGCCATATGATGACATAATAATAAAATAATTAATTCTTGGTTCAAGAATCACCAATTTATGACAGCCAAGTGACTCAGCCCACTGTCAAAATAAACAGAACCAATACATATATTACTACTTCTAATATTATCACTATTACTATCTTTATGATTCTATTACTTTTATTATCAAGTATTAAATTTATCAGTAATATATAATTTCCAATCTGGTGAATTGATTCTTTATAACAATTTTTATCATAGCAGTTTATGATTTATGTAGGTGCTGTCATATATATTTAACAGAAAGAAAAGGAATACAAAATAAATTTTTTGCTATAGTGGGTAATATTCGTTTAATGAAAAAAATGGACGTAGGAGAAATTTAAGAAATTATAATTATTTAGAATAGACTACTCTTTTAAAAGTGATTTTACATATGTGTGCAAGCTATATGTAGTATGTGTATATGAAATAGAATGCAAATACAATAGAATATTAGAGAACGAAAAACTGAAATTTTGGTTCAAATGGATTAAAAGATTAAAAAAAAGCCTGAAAGTGAAATTTTTATTTTAATTTGTTCTTTATGAAGAGATTGGTGTAATACTTTAAAACAAATTTTGCTAAAAATAACTTTTAGCTTCGTTTATTAGCACAGCGTCAAATATTTTTAGCTGTTAATATAAAAGTCAGAGTAAATTAGAGGACAGGGGAACATGATGAATTAGAAAGACAAAGTGATATCCAAGTGTAATTGAAAAGTATGTTCTTATAATTAGGTCAAAATGACTGTCGGTAATATGTTGCATTATGGGTAGTTCCTCATTGTTTTTCTCTTCCATAGTCATCACTCTGTGTAGAATTCCTGCCAATACCTGGAAATTTACTTGATGCAGAATTGAACCTCAAAGTAAGTTTGTAAATTGAATGCTGAATCAGATATGAAGAAGCACGAGCCAAAATCGCCATTGTAAAATATTTCTGATAGTCAGATCACTGCATAAAAGCTTTGATCAAAACAACTACTTCAAAATAAATGAGAAATTCTGATTGGTATTTTAATTGCTTGCCTGTCATCTAAATTAAACCCATATGGTACAAAGATGAATTTACAATACGGAGTCATTTTAGATATAATATTAATATCATTTGTATTCTTTACTACTTTTTACAATGCTTTTTTACAAATCCTATTGACAGTTTTGATTGCCCCAGCAATCTTCTTCAGAACTTCTACTTATATTTGAGAATATAAATCAAAACTGTCAATAATGGTTTGTAAAAAGTAATAAAGAACATAAATGATATTAACATTATATGGATTTGGCAATGCAATAAGATAGTTATTTTAGAGAGATAATAAAACTATATTTGGCTGGACCATAGAAGAGTATATGATAATTTGAGAACTAATGTAATAAAAAGCAAAACAAAAATTTTTTTCTTGGACTACGATTTTAGTTGTTGTATGTAATTAATTGAAAGTTTAGTGCATGCATCAATTAATTAATTCAAGCATTATAAAAGTATGTAATTTAATTTCAAATTATATTGATTAATGCCCCAGACTATTATTTAAAGTTATATGTTAAGATCACGATTATTTAAATTTTTTTTTTTTTACTTTTTAGTGTGCCTTAATCCTGAAATTAAATAAAAGCTTTTTTTAAAATATATATATATATATTACTTTTTACTGTTTGGTAAAATAAAAGATAATACACCTGGGTCTCGTTTTATGTGGATTATTTTAATGCGATTTTGAAGTTATGCGATTCATGTTTCTTCTTAATATCTTTCATATTTCACTATATTTATTAGATATCAAGAAATTTAAATTATTAATAACTTATTTTGACTTGAAATACTTTTTTTTCCAAAAATATAACGTTATATTAGCAGCTAACATGAATATGGCCTGAAGCTGCTTTTAAAATCTTAGCTTCTATGTAAATAACCTACTTATACTAATGAGTAAATAATAACAATAGATTTATACATACGTATAAAAATATCGCAACAAATCTTCAAAAATTTTAAACTTTTAAAATGTATTTTGTTAGATATTAACAAAAATAAATATTTTTTTAGACTTTTAAAATAAATAATAACAAAGATTTTATTGATTTTATAAACTGAAAATAAACTTTCTAATGATAATGTATAATCTTTTTGTTTTGATTGCGATCTCATTTTTTTAATATAGAAACAGAAAACCATTAACACAGCACAAGACTGAAAGTGGCGCTAGTTGTACATCACATCATAAATCTGATTTCTTATCAGTTCACAAATGAACGCATATTGTCAAATAGCCATAATGATTAAAATATGTATGAAAAAATGTAAAATTAAATACTGTAGTTAATAAAAAAAGTAAAAAAAGTTTGTCTTGTATTAATTTTTTTCAAGTATTTGAAATTTTTTATTAGTCATACTTTATTTCCTTATTTTTTTAATGCGAATTTTAAAGTAATTTTTCCTTGTTGCTTTGCTTTTCTGAAAATTACAGAACCTATTCCCCATTTTTCAAGGTAAGTTAAGTTTATTTTTGTGCGATTTCTTTTGTGCACATTTTCTGAGGAACCTATCTACCACATAAAACGAGACCCAGGTGTATATAAAATCAGTTACATGATTTTTGTTTTTATGAAGTTAGCAGTTTAAAAAAGCAAAAACAATGTTGGTTTAATAAGACAGTATAGCGGATGTGTAGCAGTTGATTACTGTCCATTTAGAATTAGTTTGAAATGCACTAGTAAATATTTTAGTCAATTACATAAACCATCAAAAGAAGGTAAGATTTTATTTATCTTTTTTTTAAAAATTTTAATTAACTGTAAACACTCCTAAAATTTCTTCAACATTTTGCTTTTTTTAGAGCATTAGACCTCAAATTAAACAAAAGCATGTTTAAAAAAAAATATTGTTAAGAAGTCTATCTTTATATTATTTCATCGTTGTGAAATCATTTATTATAATCAGGAAAGCTATTCATATTCAAACTTAAAAAAAAAAAAGAGAACGAATAAAATAAAAAAATGGCATCATATTTCCTGTAGTCAAAATTACTTTTCCCCTCCATTATTTATTCTTGTTTCTCGAATATTAGACAAACAATTTTCTTATATTTGCAATGTGTTTAAAGTTCCAGGTCAATTAAATTGACAACTACCCCATCTATTGAACATCACTCAAAACTGAACTGATTCAACTGCTGTTTGAAATGCAGCCTGCTAACACTGTTATACTGGGCAACCCTAAAATATTACATTATTATCGATACTGAACATGTATATAAAATTATGAAGAAAATCTACTTGATAGAAGTAAATACAAAGAAAAGAAAGTGTAAATTTTAACATTTTTATTTTAATGAAATGATTTTTTAGTGAGATAAATTATTGTTTTCTCTTAGCGTGTTGAAACTGCTTGAGGGTGTAATTTCTATGCAAATGCACAGAAATATGCCGTTTAAGTGGCCGTGCTGCTATATAACATTCTATTCCAATGGTTAAGCATAGAAATAGTCCATTTACTTGTCTGCAGCACCTATTTCTATGCTACAGCACAGAAATAGGATGTTTATTCTGCCGCAGAGGACGCTGCCACTTACAGTGAACTTTGTGTTATGCAGTTTATACGAACAATAATCCCATTTTAAATTTAGCTATGGTATCTATTTCTATGCTACAGCACAGAAATAGGATGTATTATTCTGCCGCAGTTTATATGAACAATCCCATTATTAACATTTTGGATACAGGTATTTACAGCACAGAAGTAGGATGTTGATGTAATGTGATGTCCTGTAGCTTCTCCTTAAACGGAGTCAAGAATTTCTCAACAATTATGCCCAGAGAAACCTGTTAGCCACTTTATTTTCCATTCCCCAGCCTAAGTTTTCCCATATTCTGCTCCATCCCATTTCCACAACAGAATCTTTGTCAAATCTATGGCCTTTATATCTAAATCCCCCTTATCTTTTCCCAAACCCAGCATAAAAACCAATAATCCATTTTCTATATAATCACTTTCTTTGTGTTACACAGTTTCTATGAACAATCCCATTTTAAATTTCGGTACAGTATTTTGTGAGGCTGTCTGTAATTGAGACTGTCAAAAGTTTTCAAATTCGCATAGCCAGGTCATTATTTTCCAAATCCAATGATGCAGTATGAGGTAATAAAAATTGTGGAAACTTTGCCCTGCTTCTCTAGACAAGGGTGACACTTTAATCAATTGTCAAAGGGGAGGTGTAAGCATGATTTTTACGAAATCACGCTAAAATTCATGTTTGCGTGAGATAAATCGCGAGACCAATCGAAATTCCGGCTTTATTTTTGGCCTTGATGTTGTTTTGAATAAATTCTTTCTTTTTTATTCTTATTAAAATTACAAATTATATTTGCATGGCCACGATGTTGTTTTGGAGAAATTATTTCTTTTTATTCTTGTTAAAATTAACAATTTTATTTGCGTGGCCATGATGTTTTTGTGTTGGAGAAATTATTTAGTTTTCTTCATGCTAAAATTTGATTTGTGTCACCATGATATTGTTTTTATTTGCTTTTATTTTTGTTAAAATTACAAATTTCATTTTAGAAAAATAAAAATTAAAAAAAAAAGAAGGTTTATTCAATTTATTTTTTTATTTATTTTAGATAAATTTCATTATTTATGATTTTATTGTAAATCAAAAAAAGCACTATAAAGTTGAAAAAAAAAAAAATAAGAACAATGGCCTGGTAACATTATAATTCTGTTTGTTTACATAGAAATTACACCCTCAAGCGGTTTCAACACGCTAAGAGAAAACAACCAACTATTCTTTTATATTACTGAACTTATTTTCATTAACGTGGCAATCATATATGGAGTAATTTAAAATAAATAAATATTCTTAACATTGTAATAATTAAGATTGTAAATGAAAATGTTAATAATTAAAATATAAAAATAAATTAATAATACTGACATAAAGAACGATTTCAATAACAATTCCTGAATTTTAAACATGTTTATTTAAAATGAAAATATAAAAGCAAAAAAAAAAGAGCCGTGCACAAATTTAAGTTGATTGTCAGAATTTAAAGGTTAAAATGTGACCCACTGCAAGTCAGAAATTGTACATTATGAATTATAAATAGATTTCATTTAGAATAATTTAATAAAAGAAGCAAAAAATTGTAATCTAATTAAAATAGGTATCGAAGCCAATATAGATAGCAGGCATATAACAAGTATTAATTCATTTAATATTGAATTAAATGAACAGATATTTATTAACTTATTTTTAATGGCAATAGTACAAACAGTAATTTAATTACGCTTTCTGTTATGAATGAACATGTACAAGCATATTTTACTGTAGTTATGAACATTGAATATTTGCATGGTAATAATCCACTGGTTTTTAATCATGTTAAGTGATGATCGGTAGAGTTTTAAGTAAAAGATGTAATGAAGTTATATGAAATATTTTGAAATGTGCCAAAAGATTAAGTCCTTTAGATAGAATGCATTATTTTGGAGCTTAACTTTCGGAAAAAGCCAAATTCCTGTTTGAGAAAGCTATGAGTCTTATAGGTTTACAGAAAGTATGAATGGCAAAATACCATAGCACGTTTGCGGAATAACATGTTAAAGGTGCGTAAATAAAAATGTATTGGTTCATGAAAATTAGTGTGCTATATAAGCTCTATTTATTATATGTGCAAATGGAAAAGAAAGATTAAAGTCTGTACAGTATGACAAATTGTATCAGTTTATTGATTGAGTAGAATATCTGTCTTTAGGAATTTTATTGTTAATACGATAACAAATATTTTTTTTTTGCTTCAGACTCATACTTTATTTTATGCTGCAACAAATAGATGATATTCTGATATTTCTTTGTTTGGAATTATGCTGTTGCCAATACATCCATTCGAAAGTTTGAACACTGGCCGATGTTAAAGCAAGATAACAGCAATAAGAGAAATGCTTAACATATTATCCTGATTACATATTATCACATGATCACCATTTCTTATGTTAGCACATCACTGTTAACAGGAAAAACTCTCCATACAGTAGTGCCACTCAATGCCAACCAGAGTAATTAATGGATGCCAGAAGGCTTGTGCATATTTTCAATTTTATTCTCATAGTTTTGTGCTGGAAGGTTACATTAGATCCTAAGATCTAGGTGCAGTGTTCTCAGATCCAAAACTGCTCACTGACGAAGGCCACAAGCCAGAAACTAGTCTGGGGAAATTGGATGAGTAGGCACTAGATAGGATTTTATGCACAAGCCTTCTGGCATCCATTGATTACTCTGGTTGGCACTGAATGGCATTACTGTATGGAGAGTTTTGCCTGATTACATATTGCTAGTATAACAATTAATGAAATACAGTAGCATACAAAGGCTAAAAAAAATCAACATTAAATTGACAGAACAAAATTCAAGAGATAGCCATTCGTAAGTTGATTCTGTAATGATACACAAGATGTAAACGAGGACCAAAAGTTGTGTATAAGTCATAGAAAATATTTAAAGAGTGTTCAGTTTACTGGTTAACTGTAAGTCAAATATATAATTATGAACTAAGTAGATATTTAGTGGAAATTTAAGATTTATTGTCCTTATTTTATTATTAATTCAGTTTTAGAGAGTATTGTTTTGTAGAAAGAAATAAACATTAAGGTAATAATAATCAAGGGGGATCTGGTCAACTACAGACTTGGGTTTGGTAAATATTAAAATGGACTATGTGATGGTACAATCAAGCCAGGTATACTAATGTAGAGGATTAGTTATATTTCATATATTTTAATGGTATATACAAGCGCTTTAAAATGCTGGTCGAAGAAGCTGTTAATAATAAACGATCAAATGAGTTAATCCAGGCTAAGAGCTTTTGAGGTGTTGGTACAAATAAGAAATAATATAATTTAAACTGTTCCAATTATAGAAATTCAAGTAGGTAAGAGATTTGACAACACATAAGAATAAGGATGATTAATGAATTATTTAAGAGCTCAGCCTAACCATATGAACTTGACAAACAAACTCCATGCTTCAAAATATATTAACGAAATAAAATGAAAGTAACACCCCATAAATCAAAAGTGATCATTTAATCAGGTGAGCAGATTAGTCATTAGATTCAGGATGTGTGTTCAACAATCACAAAATATTCTTGCATTTGAATACCCAAATAGGCAAAGAGAGTGTCCTTTATAAAATATATAGTGTTGAAGTATCACCTTATTTAAAATATATATATATACACATTTGGAAAAATTAGCTTATTAAAAATTATGAAATATGTATTTTCCTCAATGCAAGTTCTTCGTATTTTATTGATAACCTATCTTCAGCTTCTGAAAACTATTGGTTATTATTTTTTTCAATTCTCTGAGATTAAATTTATCCAATAATTTCTCTTCTAGTTCATCCCCCTATTACTCATCCCAACATTATTTTTTGTCTTGACTTTTATTTCTCTCCGTATCCATATTTCCGCAGAGTTTCTTTAATCTTTGCTTCTTCGACCATTTGAATATCGAAGATCCAGTCCAGAGCTTCTTTCTCTAACTTAAACGATTCACTAGAACTTTTTTAAGCATGCTTAAAACTTCTCTTCATCTACACATTCTTGAAGCATATGAATAAAGACATTGGAAAAAGTTTAAAGAACATCCCAAGGTGCATTTCTGGTTGAACTAGTATTTTTCAGTTAGTCAAGACCATAACCTCTTGAAGATGTCTTTATCATTTGCTTATCATTTATGAATATCAAATGATTAATCATTTTACCTCCAAGTGCCAAACTTCCTGCTCTCACACTTTTGACATCACCCGTTTTAGAATAAATACATGGATGAGAAAGTTGGACAGAGAGAAAAAACAAGAAAATTTAAAGAAACTGCTCACACGATAATGGCAAATAACCTCTAACTCAAACTAGTGCAACAATTTATAATATTTGGAAACCGGAAACCACTCACCCTGCTTTTCAGAAAAATTAAAGAATCGGGAGGATCCTCATCGATAAGCATATAAATTCGGTAGTCATAGATCTAAAGGTTCCAGGTTCGATTCCCTTGCGACTTCTAGAGTTGAGAATAATACCACTCAAATGTTTGCATTATATATTAACCTCTGAGCTATTTACTAACAGTTGTGTGTGTTTGAAAAGTTTAAATTAAGTTGAAATTTTACTAAAAACGAACGATCAAGATGACAGAAATAATCCAACATATAATTGCAGATAAAATGCCTTCATTTTACAAACTACCAAACAAACATTATTCTTATTTATTAAAACTTTTTAAATTACTTTAATAAGACATGTAGCTCTTTATTATTATAAGACCTTCAGAATTTAATGACGGAATATGAAATGAAATGCATTACGCTTCAGAAAATTATAACTCTATAGTTTGGCTTATGTCGTTTTCCATTATTGAAATATCCCTCCTATTAAAGCAAAGAAAAATAATGATTTTCAATAGCTAATGGAAGGACAAAAATTAGATAACACTTCACGACACACAACAAAACTATAAATAGATGATAGACACTAAGCGGGTTAGCCAAGAGCTGATTAAAGAAGACATTCGCAGCTTACCCTTCAACTAAGAACAGCTAGATATCCAAAACTGGATTGATAATTATTTTGGCTTCCTGAAAAAAAATCTATAGTTTAATTAAGTGGTAGGTTTCCCAATACCCCTCTAATATTTGAATCCCATGTCACAAGTGTATCAAGCTAAGACACTAACTGTGAACACCTCATAATCTTAATCTACACTAACATACAAAGTATCTATTCACTTAGCCTCCGGTGCTTTCAAAAATAAATTATCATACTCATAGTAAATTTTAGTGTTTTTTTTTGTTTGTTTGTTTGAAATCACAAAGAAAATTAAGATTAAAAAAAATAGAGAAAAGTTTTTTTAAAAAATAATTTTAGCATGGTAACAATTATGTTAGTCATATAACCTCTTCCCCCCTTTAAAAAAAACAGTAATCAACATCATCTTTTGCAAAAGCAATAAGCATTTGTAATTTGAAATAACCTGCAATAGCCTACTTCTGGTGTTAATTTTAAAGATAAAAAATCGACTAAGTTTTGTCACTTACCTTTGGATCTTGCAAATTGAATCCATCTTTGGACGCTCGCTTATCCCTTTTCATTCCAATATGATGATTCTTAATTTTGGTGACAGCTTTCTGAGAAGAATTGTTCTGTTGATGCTTACGATAATCAGGCCTGTAATCAGTTACGGTTTTCGAAGGTGACTCATCATTTTGATTCTTCTGAGTATTAAGGTCGTTGGCCGGAAGACTATCTGATTTTGAACAGCATACCATATCAGCCAAAGGATTCTCATTATTGCAGTTCTCATTACCCTGTTCTTCCATTTGGGGGCATAAACCTAAATTGTGACTTGGGAAGGCAAGAACAAATTCATCTCCACTATCCGATGCATCCAATTGGACATATAGAGGTAATGCATCTTTACCCATCACCTAAAATAAATTGTAAGAATATTTTTTTTTTAAAAAATCCTTTATATTACAAAAATTTATTAATTTGATTTGAACAGCAAAATAAATATAGTTAAGATTAAATGCTTGGAAATAAATGATAAGCTTAAACAACTGTTAAATATATCCTTGGGCCAGCCTCTTTATAGATAGCAAACATAAATCAGTCATTTATGCCTGCATTCTTAGTTCTTATAGACACAACAAATCTAATAAGTGATTAAAATAAGGGTTGAAATCTATACCAGATTTAAACACAACCTCTTTCAGTATAGATAATTATTAAAGTGGTTTGCCCTATTTATATCAGTTGTTACAATTGCCATCTCTATAAGAACTGAGATTGTAGGTATAAAGGTCATTTTATGTTTATTAGACAATCTAACGAACAGGACAGTATAGGATTATAAAGAGCAGCTGTGAAAATCTAAGAATTTTCAGAGTTAACATGACATGTTAAATTTATGTTTATTAGATAATCTAAGCAATAGGATGGCACATGGTCGTAGACAGCTGCTGTAAAAATTTAACATTTTCAGTCTTAACATAACTGATATCAAATCATTCATGTTTATTAGACAATCTAAACAACAGGAAAACACAGGATTATTAACAGTTGTTGTTAATTTTATTATTTTTTAGGTTAACATAAGTAACGTTAAATATTTATGGGAAAAAAATTTAAAGTCGTGCAAACTTTCCATTAACTAAAAAGCAATTTCATTATAATAATAATCGTTTATTTAATTAATTTTGGCATTAGCTCTTACGTTAAAAAAATGGAATAAACCGATGCTTGGAAGAGCGATGTGATGTTTCAGCACCAAAAGTAGTAGTTTTATCTGGAAATCCTTAGCTCGAGCCTACTGCGCTATTATTCCACTTAACCACATAGGCCATTGAGTAAATTTTAAAGTAGCTTTATTACACAATCACACTAGTCTCATATATCCACAGCTTACCATTCACAATGAGAAAAAATGTTGCGTTAAAAAAACCCTAGAAATTAATAAATTGCGCGCATTTAACATAAAAATTTCCCCGTCAAATATTTCATGTCTTTTTGTGCAACTGCATTATTCTACTTCTGTTAGTCATTTTTATTTGATTTAATGTAGATATTTTAAAAACTTTACGCTGAATATGTATTGCATAAGGTTTGCTATTACCCATTTTTTCGGACACTCTTGGGAAGAATTAGAATGGATGTAGGGAATGGTGATGATTATTGTATAATTGGATAAAAGAAAAAACTGCTTACGAAAGTACAGCACATGATGCAAAAGGTCAAAGGCTAACAATGAATTACTGTGCAGCAGAAAAAAATAATAATCGGATGTTTTCATTATTAACAAATTCATAAGGAGTTCAAACATCAGCAGTGACAGAGGTGAGCAGTGATCTGTGGCCCCTGCAACTCTGCCACTGCAGCAAAGCATGCTGGGAATAATATTGAAGCATCAGAGGTGACAGCTGGCCTGCGATGCATGGACCTTAAACTCCAGAATTTGCCACTCTACCACTGCAGCAAAGCATGCTGGGAACTTAAAAAGAATGTAGTAATTAAATGGTTTATTATTCAGGAATTCATAAAAAGTTCAAGCATCAGAAGTGACAGAACTGAGCTGCAATCCATGGACCTTGGGTTCATCTGCCAATCTTCCGCAGCAGCAAAGCATGCTGGGAATGAAATTTAAGCATCAAAAGTGGTTGCGATCCATGGGCCTGGAGCTTCACAATCTGTCATTCTACCACTGCAGCAAAGCATGCTGGGAATGAAATTCAAGCATCAGAAGTGGCAGAGATGGCCTGTGATCCATGGACCTTGAACTCCAGAATCTGCCACTATACCACTGTAGCAAAGCATGCTGGGAACTCAGAAACACTATAGTAATTAAATGGTTAATTATTCAGGAGTTCGTCACAAGTGACAGAGCTGGCTTGCGATTCATGGACCTTGAGCTCCAGGATCTGCCACTCTAGCAAAGCATGCTGGGAATTCAGAAAAATATAGTAATTAAATGGTTTATTATTCAGTTCATAAGAAGTTCAAGCATCAGAAGTAACCGAGCTGGCCTGCGATCCATAGACCTTGAGCTCAAGAGTCTGCCACTGCAGCAAAGCATTCTGGGAACTAAGAAAGAATGTACGAATTGAATAGTTTATTATTCAGGAATTCATTGAAAGTTCAAGCATCAGAAGAGAGCTGGGCTGCAATCCATGGACCTTGAGCTCCAGCCTGCCAATCTGCCACTGCAGCAAAGCATGCTGGGAACTCAGAAGAACTAGTAATTGAATGGTTTATTATTCAGAGTTTGTCAGAAGTGACAGAGCTGGGCTGCGATCCCTGGGCCTTGAGCTCCAGAGTCTGCCACTCTACCACTGCAGCAAAGCATACTGGGAGTTTTAAAAAAATGTAATATTTAAATGGTTTATTATTGAGGAGTTGATTAGAAGTTCAAGAGTCAGAAGTGACAGAGCTGGGCTGCTCTCCACAGACCACCACTCTATCAATGCAGCAATGCATGCTGGGAAATCATTGGAGCGTTTATTCTTCAGGGGTTCATAAAAAGTCCAAGCATCAGAACTGGTAGATCTGGGTTGCGATCCATGGACCCTGAGCTCCAGAGTCTGCTACTCTATCATTGCAGCAAAGCATGCTGGGTACTAAAGAAGAATATAGTCATCGAATGGCTGATTATTCAGGAGTTCACAAAAAGTTTAAGCATCAGAACAGAGCTGGGCTGTGATTCACGGACATTGAGTTCCAGAGCCTGATACTCTACCAATGTGTCCGATTACTCAGGGTTTCTTAAATTTTATAAAAATATTATTTTAATAACTTTATTAAATTAATCAAGCAAATATTATGGTATAACTCTAACCCTGATGTGTTAAATAAATTCACCTGAGAGGGTAGCAAACTACGACTGATAATATCCGAATATTATTGCTCGACTGCAGCACCTTTAGTTATTTAATCGCCCCAAACTACTTTTGGGTAAACTTAACATACATATTCCTATGCATTTTATTAAACAATTTGCAAATGACGAATTAAAAATTTTGTAAAAAAAAAAAAAAAAGATTAGTGATTAGACTTTGTTATAAACGAGTGCCCCTTGATGTTAAAAGTTTATATAAGTATTCATAAAATCATGTAACATTACAGCAGCAGAAATGACATTTAATTTCAATTTAAGAGACTTAACTCTGCGATCTGCCATTCTATCGATAAACTGCACAGAGCAAAGTTTACATTAAAAGAGTAATATAAAATTGTGGATAAAATTATAGGCATATCTATTAAATAATGGCATAAATAGCTCCTACAGAAATCTGCATTTATTTCAACACCCAAAGCATCACAATGGTTTAAATTGGCATAATGATAGACATCTCATATAGCAGTGAGTGTAGTTAGTATTGATAGATCAGATGTTAAATTTTCATTTATTAACTAAATAGCAAATAATTGAATAATGTGATTAATCTATAATGAGTGCTAAAAAGACCGACAAAGAAAACTACCTACACGGAGCAGCAGGGATGGATTATAATAATTAGGTCAAATTTTTTATCAATAAATAATAGTAATAGATTTGATTAAGGTTCCAAATGCACTACTGCCTTTTAGTAAAATTAATATCGAATAAAGAATAAAGGCATATAAACAGAGAAAATATGACTGGTTTTCAGTCCAAGCTGTTGTAGTGCCATCTCTAAGTCAACACATGTTACAAACTGATAGTTCAGTTATTCGCCACAAAAATTTTAAGGTTGTAGTGTGTTTGGGTCACAAATTATATAATATGTAACAGCATGTTTTGAATTTTAATCCACGATGGATCAACACATTATCGTTAAATTCTGTTTGAAGGGGGCAAAATTGCTACGGCAACATTTGAAATGATTCAAATTGTATATTGCAATGAAGCAATGAGTTCCAAGAAGGTTTTTCAGTGTCTTTCAAGATTTCATGACAGTAAGAATATTGACGATATTCTACAAAGGTATGTAACACTCTGTCACAATTCATGTCGTAACTCATAATCCAGAAATGATAGTAAAATTTTGGATGTAAATAGCTAAACTATATTACATGTAACACATGCATTGATTAATAGATGGCACTGCAGGCAGCTTGTGTAGAATGATATCTTTGCACAATTAATATATAAAGTTCTACGTGCAATGGGATGGCTTACTTTCTTTGTTTTTTTAATTAAATAGTAATCCGTGTTGGTACTTGAAAAATCTTGATATTTAGTTATTTTAAATGAAAATTATTTTTTTTTAATTAAATTATAATCAATGGCTAGCCAGTCAGAAGTTATGGAGTTTAGTTTTTTCAAACAATTAGTCGCTAGGAAAATCATGGGATGTTAGATCATCAGGTCGAGCTTCAATCCAGCATGTTATTTCTCAATCTGTTACTCCGTTATTGCACTAATCACATAGGGCCATCAGGTCGAACTTCAATCTGGGAACTGTCATTTCTCAAATCTGTTACTCCGTTACTGCACTAAATCGCACAGGGCATTTTTCTTTAATTTAGAACATTTTTAATTTAATATAAACAATAAGTTACTATAATACCAAATAAAATCTTAAGGATTCTATTAAGTCTAAAACCTATATGTAAAATTGAGGGACTTCTTTCATAACTGCCTTAAGATTTAATGGATCTTACACAAATTCTCATTCTGTCTGACACATTTAATTCAGTACAATTCAAATACACATCAGTCATTGATGAAAACAAAATAAAATTTCATTATGTGAATATCGATTGTTCAAATTCTCACCACTCATATCCCTGACCATCAAAAAAATACAATACCTATTTCTTATGGGAATAGTTGTTCTCCATTCTATTCCTTTACAAGAAACTATCGGAGAAATGTTTTCTCTGAAAGAGACTTATTACCTCTACGGCGACTGAAAAATTTTCATTAAAAAAAAACATGAAATAAAATAAGTAGCGTTTTTTTGGAAGCACTTTTTTTTTTAAAAAAAAAAAGTCTAAAAAGAATAATGAAATTGATTAAGATAAATAAAATAAAATTCTAACTCAATCTAATGAAGGCAATAATTAAATTCCATCGATTCAGTTTACAAGTGGCATTTTAATTAGCACAACTTGTAAATAATTGCTTCTTTTAATCGGCTTCATTATTAATCTGTAGTATGTATTTTTATGATTTTAAGAAGATTAAATATATTTATTTAGTATTTATTAATGCACAAGATCGTGTTTATATAGAAAAGCATTCTTCAGGGTCTATTGCATTTTTTCCATGTTCTGCAACCATACATTTAAAGAAGTATCATGAATATTTATATTATTTGGATAATTTGCAATTACATTCTCTACTATCAAAGCCTCAATAAGGTTTTCTAAATAAGACTGATTTAGCTGAAATGCATTGTGGGGACTATTGGTATTTTTTTTGATGTTATTATTAATGTTATATATAGAGCTCGCAAAATAAGCTCTAATAAGCTTTGAAAATATCCTCAACCTTAGACCGGTTTCTGCTTCTGGCATTGTCAGTGAGGTGCCAGGATATTCAAGCATTAGATTAAAAATACCTGGACAAGCCCAGCACTTTATCTAATGTATAACTATTCAGTAGAAAATCTGAAATTGTCAGACATCCATATGTCTTCCAATCCAGCTATCTAACTCAAATAGCCATATGGGACTGAACAAAGTTCAGATACACCATATATTGATAGCTTTAACAATATAAAATCACCAAAGCCTTAATAGCAAAAAAAAAAAATGATAAAAAATCAAGTCAGATGTCACATGACCTAATTTAATAAAGCTCGTATTTACAAATGTTATATATAGAGCTTGCAAAATAAGCTCTTAACAAGCTTTGAGAATATCCTCAACCCCAGACCGGTTATTAAATTAAGTCATGTGATATCTCATTTGATTTTTTATCATTTTATTTTTTTTGGTAATTTTATATTGCTAAAGCTATTAACATATGGTGTATCTGAACTTAGTTCAGTACCATATAGCTATTTGAGTTAGATAGCTGGATTGGAAGATATATGGATGTCTAACAATTTCAGATTTTCTACTCAATAGTTATACATTAGATAAAGTGCTGGGTTTGTCCTGGGATTTTTAATCTAATGCTTGAATATCCTGGCACCTCACTGACGATGCCAGAAGCAGAAACCGGTCTGGGGTTGAGGATATTCTCAAAGCTTGTTAAGAGCTTATTTTGCAAGCTCTATATATAACATTTGTAATTACAAGCTTATAAAATTAAGTCATGTGACATCTGACTTGAATTTTTTATCATTTTGATGTCATTTGACTATTGTACCTGGAAGGATAGATGTGATGTACTATAGCTTCTCCTTAAACGGAGTCAAGAATCTCTCAACAATTATGCCCAGAGAAACCTGTTAGCCACTTTATTTTCCATTCCCCAGTCTAAGTTTTTTCTCTATTAATCTAGCGCCACCTAATGTAAACTAGAGTAATTAATAATTACCAGATAGTAGGTCAACTTATTAGTCCTTACCTTCAAACTGGTTTCTGCCTTTATTAATGCATACTTAAGATTCAATGCAAAAACACGGTTAAGTTATACATTTGAAGGATATTTTTTTAACTTCCTTTTTTTTTTACTATCAATGCTAAGAGCCTGAAAATTCAAAAAATTCTGAAGTTTTGAACTCAAATCAAAATTAAAAAATCGAGAAGTGATCTATGGATTAATAAATTGCACAATAATTTGGTAATTATTAATTATTCAAGCTTACATTAGAAAAAGTGTTCTCGTTTACATGTGTGATCATGCAGCATTGGTATTAAAAGTGAGTTTCTTAGATTGTAAGTTTCAAAAACTGTAAGAGTGTGTCTGAATAAAATAAAGTAAACGTTTGCATGTACATTGTATTGGACTTACACGATACATTTAATCGTAAGTTTAATAATCACATATTTTAAAGAATACTTGTTTGATGATTGTGAAGAATAATAATTACATTAATATTTAAATATTTAGGTTGCTTTTAAAGTAAAGCTGGTAATTTAAATCGGTTTCAGTCTCTCATACTTTGCAGTTGGGTAAAAGTGTTTCTGCAAATTTTTGAAGAAGCAGCAATTCAATGTTTGTACCCAAGCAGAAAATACATTTCCAAGTGCCGTTGTGAATAATTTATAGTAAATTATTTTGTGTAGAGGTAAGGAAAGTGGGTAATGTTGTCAAAATAAATTTAATTTTGCCTTCAAAACTGTACATAGATTACAATATGGTGTAATTTGTTTAAAAGATCATAAAAATGATTATTTATTGATCTATTTTCAGGCAATTAATCTTGAATAATTTGTATAAAGTTTGTTTAAACTTCTCAACTGAGTCATTGCTAGTATTTGTGGTCTATTTGAAATTGCAGAGAAGGGTAGAAAGAGGCTATCCATTTACCACTTATTTGTAAATATTAACCTTATCAATGAACTGCTGAAATATTTATTGGTTTACGTTTAAGCATGAAGGTTGTGATTAACATATAATGGACCAAATAACCATTGGCATTTTAGGATTATGCACGACGTTACTAAATCTGGATAATGCCATACAATATTCCTATAAAAACAAGATAATATTTGATTAACTGTCTGAATAATTCATAATTATTTTTAAGTTTTTGGCATATTTCATTTTCATCTTCTTAATGGATATTAAAATCTTTAAATCGTAAATTTGAATTAATTTTATTACCTAACTTTTGGAGGGGAGGGGGGGGTAGCAATTTAATATTTGCACCAGATAACATTTCAAATGCCCCTTCAAATAATTTATACTGAATAATTTTTCGTAAACTTAACAAAAATGAATAATATTCTCAAAACAAATTCAATTTTGTTTTTGAAACTATTCATACTTTATAAATTAAGAATTTAAACAAATTACCAGTGTTCTAGGCTGACAATCTTTTAGTCTAGCCCCTCCCTGAACTACATCGCTATCAACATCTTCAGTCAGACTTTGCTCTTCCTCTGTCTCACTGCCTTCTAGTGACATCTGTAATGAAAAAAAAAGATGAAAATATTTCTTGATCTAGTATACAAATGAATAAGAAAGTTGCTGTTACAATCCTTATTTTGACATCCGTTCATAATCACAAATTACTAAACTAGTAGACTTTAGATATAAAGAACAACCTGAAACAATATAAAACATTTCAAGGTGGCATCTACAAATTACGTGCTACTTTATTCATTGCTACATGTAAGAAAAAAATCAACCAATCATTGCAGGACATGTTTCAAACCAACTGCCATAAGAGAAGACCAATTCCAAATCAAAGATAGCGAACTTCATTTCTATTTAATATCAATAAAGACATCAAGACTTGAATTTTAAATTTAGTGGTCTTATTTTAATAATATCCATTTCGCAAAGATATGTAGTTATATTTTAACTTCCTTTTTTTTTAATATAGTACACAATAATTTTACTATTACAAATGCAGAGCAGTGTATGCTAAAAACATATCTACTAATGACTGAAAAAAATTACATCGCTTCACAATACAATACATAAACTAGCATAAATATTTTAACGTTAATGGAAGAAAAGGTTTTTAATTTTTTACATCAATTATAACTGAGTGTGCTTTCGTTATAAAAAAGAGAAAACTTTTTCTTCCGCTACATTATTAACATTGCTGCCAGTTTATTACAAACAACAAAAAAAAGGATAACAATGAATACTACATTATATAATAACCTAAAAGCAGATAAGTAGAAACTTAAAGAAAACGATAAAATGATATTTTACTATAGAGGATTACATATGACGAACTGCGTATGAGAATTGGGGTCTCAAAAAACAATAGTGAAGTAACATTACTGTGGCTAGGGAAAGAATGCAAATTTCATATCCCTCGTAATAAAATCATGCAGTAGGAATGATACAGTACAACTGGTGAAATAACACTATCACCTACCATTATGTTATTCCAGCAGCATTACCCATGAAATAAGCATTGAAGAAAGCAACGTAGGTAAGAGGTCAATCTCTTACCTGTAAACTGAAATAACATAATGGTAGGTGATAGTACAAATATATAATATTTAAAAATAATTTGCATTCAATAGCAGTGCTTAAAGTAATCGTACAAATTTCCAAAAACATTTGTATGATTATGTTGCAAATGATTTCTTTTAGGAGTAGGTTCTTAGATGCATCAAAAAGTCTTACTAACAGAAAAAAAGTTAACTAAAGTTTATTTACGCTTTAAAAAAACTAACACAATATCATTACGGAAACCAAAACAAAAGCTTCCCACACGTCTAATCTACATCCTATCTCACCGCAGCAACGTCTAATGTTTCAGCTTTGTGTTCTGAAATGGAATTTGTGTCAATTTGAAGACTCACGAGTGGGGGGGGGGGTGAGACATTATGACTACACTAGGTCTGTAAAGATTTAATGCTATTTACTTATATTAAATGAAAACAAATGGTGTTTGAAACAAAATAATTGGTCCCTAAAATATCTGTTTTACATACCAATCCTAAAGTTGATTAAACTTTCATAACTATTTTAAAGCATGTAACACTTCATACAATACTTTATCTTGCAATAATGACAATAAATTAACTAACTTATTTAATATACATATAATTTTTAAAAAGGATTTTTATTATAAGGTAAACAACAACAACAAAAACATTAAAAACCTCAAGTGGCAAGGTAGTTAACTGAAAGCAAAAGAAAACGATGGAGTTCCAAATCACAGACTGAAAATTGTAAATGTTTCCAAGTCAAAGGTCAATGGCTGAGATAGGAATCCAGGCATTCCCATCAGCATAACTGACTGGACTCAAGCCTAATATAAAGCACTGAGTGAAATTAATTTCCAATCGACTATTTAAGCAATTAGACTTTGCTATGGTAACCTTTTTATATGGATATTGCAAAAAGGAAAATTATAATTGACACTAGTCAGTAAAAACACGCTCAATAATGTGTGAAGGTTCAGTAACCAATTAAATAATGACCTGTGAAGATTAACTAAGATTCTTCAACTTCCAAAGGTTATCTTCCTCTTCTTTAGATCATCAAAAAGCCTGCTATGTACAATAGTCTATAAATGAGCTGAAGTTCCTTTTTGAGTAAATCTCTGTAATTAAATGGGATGTAATTTTAGAAACGACTTCCGTTAGAAAGGTAGCAGTACTCGAAAAAGATAAAGAGGCGTGGAATGAAATACTTTTCAGGATTCTTCATCCATGTCCAGAGTTCACTCCATCTAAAAAGCTTTATCGTAAGTAAGAATTAAAGAATAAAAACTGGGGTTTAAATTCTTGCATTAAAACAGGAAACCTTAGGAGTATCATTAAGACAATCGATACTAAAACATGTCAAGATGTGATACCTTTGAGCTATCTTCCTCAAAATCAGGGATAATTATATCAGGATTGTATCCCAAAAACTGGAGAAGAGGGAGAACTTCAACTATCCTAAAATCTTTTTTTTTTCTTGCTTTAATAATAATCTTGGATATAAAAGAACAAAAATGACATCAAAACTGGAATTTCACCACAAATATATACATGAATAAAAAGATATGAACCACAATTAAAACTGTTTTCAAGAAATTAATATAACCTTATCACATTGGCTTCGGTGTTCCTAAAGGTACGTTGTTTAGTCTTCATTTCCGTGACTAAGTAATTACCGCAAAAGCTTAATATTACTTTAAGGAACAGCTCTTTTCATTCTACTCCAGAGCCATCTATTGGGAAGTCTGAATAATCAATGGACCCTAGATGATAATTGATATTATGACCATATTTCCAGACTAGTTTCTGATAATGGCCTTTGTCAGTTATATTCAAAGTTGGAACTAATGCATTTTTTTCTCATCTAGCAGCTATGTTTTCAGATTATTAAACTAACAGCCTAAAATTTCCCAAAAAAATATACATCCTAAGGTTTTGAATATTGTTCTTTTATTGATATAAAAAGCTTAATGTCATCAGTAGTGATTTTATCAAATTTATTGTTGTACAGTTTCATTTTCTAATACATCATTTAACATGGGAATAAACAAGAAAATAACCCATAACATGGACTATGGATATATTATTTCCCCTGAAGGTTTGTGATGATGATATATTATTAGATCTGATATGTTGGACTATTTCCATCATCTATGAGTGAATATTGAATGTATAGAAAATTTTAAACTTTCCAAACACAAACAACTTGTTACTAACAAATTGTTTGTATTTGGAAAGTTTAAAATTTTCTATATGTTCAACATTCACTCATAGATGATGGAAATAGTCCAACATATCACATCTGACTGTGAATATAATTTGAATCAAACACCAATACTACTTATCCTTATCACCATGACTCAAACAAGAACTCAGACAGTTTGATCATTATTGAATAGCAGTTCTATCTTTTTCACATGTATGTGGTCATGTGTATTAGTTGTTTAAGATGGAGTGGATGATTGAAGGGAGATTGAAAGTCTGGGTTCAAACCCCTCTATTTACATTTACCATAAGCTTATATATTATACTTGTATTTAAATATTACAGATTCAGCCTTTTCTGCTTATCTCTCTTCAGTGTATTCAAATGGTCTTGGGGTCTTACAGATTAGGGATCAGAATATCTTATGGTCAACATGAGTATGACAACAAAATTGGCAATATGCCAGTTGTGATGAAAGATAATAACTAAGATATGCTTCACATATATTTTGACATTAAATAATAATTATCAAACCATTCTTATCCATAATGTTTCCTCATCAATGGTCCTTCTGGAGCTATCAATCTGAATATATTCTTTAACATTAGAAAAAAATTAAGAATTGGACTAGTTTCTCTGAGTCCATAAAGTTGCGGATATCCTGTTTAAATGTAGTTTAGTGGATAATATAGAATGTGGCTATCAATTTGCATACTACTGACAATAAGTGGGGGTGGGGTTATAATAGGACTGACTTAAAGTGAAAAATGTGGTAAATAATAAGCATCCAAGATCTTATAAATAATAATATCTCTTTGTGCATTTCATTGAATAAAAAATCATGGCAAATTTGGGCATTACGGTATTTTTATTTTGATTAATTAGTTTTTGTTTTTTTAAAAAAATAATTTTTTAACTTTTAAGTTTTTGATAAAATACATTTTTATTTTTAAAAAAGTATATTAGTTAACTTGATGACAAATACAATAATCGGCAAATAAATAGACAACGTCAGTTGCTCAGGAAGTTGAGTGGTGCCCTCAAGTGGCAGACTGAGTGTAAAAGTTTATTCAGTTGTCAAAAATGGTATTTTTTTAAAAAATGTACTCCATTGAAAATTGATCCAAAATCCTTTAGCTTTTAAATCTCTCATTCCATTCTGCTGAGGCAAAAAAAAATGTGAATTTTGGAACGTTGGCAATAAATTTTCACCAGGAATTGACACTTGATTAAACTTTGCAGAAATACTATTTCAAAATCAAAGAAGTGTATGAGACAAAAAAAAAAAAATGCTTGGAGAAAAATGTAAATTTTGAATTAAACATTTACTTATTTTAGATTCTAAATTTCAGCTACTACAAACGCTAATCTCTTTCTAAATACTGTATTGCCAACAAAAAATATTCACCAGAAATCGACATTTGATTAAATTTTGTGGTAATACTTTTTCAAAATTGGTGAAGTGTCTTCTGTTAGAACTTTAAAAAAAACATTTAAATTTAGTATAACAATTTCTGTGGTTTGAAAAGTAAATCATGCAAGAAGCCCATTAATACTATATTAAATGCTAAATATGAATCTCTCAATGTTGACATTCACATAAATCATGTTAGTTCTTATAATTATTACGACTGATCACCTGAGTTCTAAATTTATCACCTCATTTAATATTAATGTGAATCTTATAAGAGGATTACGTAATTTTTAATTTACAAATTAGAAATATTTATTCAATTTGTTTCACAGCCAGTGTTATAGCACTATTCTTTTCGTCACGAGTGATAGCTGTTATACGATTATATTTGGACCAATTAACCATCAGAGTGATTAGTGTGACCAATGGGCTTTAAAGAGTTTATTTAAATATGTGGGAAGAGCTGCTATACGTGTATTTATTTTCCAAGTTGGGAGGAAAATAGTAAAGTTATTATGAAAAAAAATTATTTTGCTCTTTGTTTTGAATTTATATCTGAAAAGCAAAAGAGCTTAAAAGGTTTTAAAAGTTTATCCATTTAATTAGAGAACTGATAGATGACTTGTTTAGATAGGAATTTTTACTTTTTTTTTTTCTAATTTGAATGGAAGCTTTATGTAAGTAAAATGGTTTGTCACTTGATAGATTATTTGACGTTCAAAGACCAGAAGTGGCAAAACTGAGTTTTGATCTGCGGATTTAATTCTTAAATCGTTTACTCTACCATTACAACAAACATACAGAATGGAAGATGATCTAGAAGAAAATATAATCGGTCAATAAGATACCATAATTACATTTCTGATAAAGATTAATTTTTTATATCTTTATGAAATAAAAACTAGTCGAAACACAAATTCAGAAAATAATGTACAGTGCATAAATTATTCCCATTCTTTCTAGTTTTTTTTTTTTACAAGGAGTAAAAGCAATATCATAAACACTGGATGGAAGATTGATAAAAGTCCTCAAAATCGCATCACATTTGCAAACAATCGTATTACCGAAGGAATAACACAAAAACTATCCTTCTTGTTCTAATAAACTTTTAGAATATTTAACAACGCTTTAATGTATCATTACATGTACATTTTTAAATATAGAAAGACCTGGATTTTATAGATTTGGATTTAAGTGAACAATTTTGGCATGTATAAACTACAAAACATTTTAAACAACTAACATACAAATCAACACAATCTTCATTTCTCATATGATTCAATGATCAACTTTCGGATATTTTGTAGTGTATACATTACATTTGTTTAAAAAAGGTTCACATTTGTATTATGGTTAATTATAAACGTACCTGGCACAGATAACATTTGGCTAATACTAGTTGAGAACTGTCGGTATTTAAAAACAACCACAATTAGGTTTCACGTCACTACTGATGATCCTACTAATATAGTTCTAAAACACTGCTATACTGTATTATTATTCTAGTAGAAGATATTTTCAAGGTTATAAGATAGATGCATAATATACATAAACACATCCAGACACAAACATGTAAGAATTTATATTTATAACAGTTAACACAAAATCAAAACTGATAACAAAAAAAAAGAAGCTAAATTAATTACCTCTTTCGATGGAAAACAAAGCCTCTGGCTGGGTGATGACTGTTGTGAATGAGGATCATTTGCTGCTAAAATTTGGCAAGGAATGCGGCGAAGCGGAGTAGTTAATGGAAACTGGATTCCTTTTTCTAACGGAATATCTAAAGCCGAAGTATAACCCTCAAAATTAAAATATTTTAAACGAAATCCTGCGAATGAGGCTGGCCTTGGCCGTGCATGACTGCAAAGCACATTTCCTTTACGATACAAATTGGAATCAGAAACTGATCTTGGTATTTTCAGTTTCTTTCCTACAGTGGGTGAATAAGGTTTCCCTCTTTTGGGTGGAATGTATTCTTGGTCAATATCGGAATCCTCTACTATCCTCAGTTCGATTTCAGGAGCCCAATTTTTATTTTGTAACTTGGCCCTTGCTGATTCTTCTTGCTTATGCATAATTCTATCTTTGGCCTCAAACATTTGGCGTAGAGCCTTCACTCGCCCTGAACCCGCGGAAGCAATAGAAGAATCACTGTCACTCCACGCATCAGCGACTGTGGTCACATCTTCATCAGCATCAACAAAATGTGATCTTTCAGAAGATACCGTATCAGTTGTCTTTTTGGATTTAAATCCTTGAGGAGTAAACAGATTTATCAATTTTTCTGAAATCGGATCTCTAGAGATTAAATGATTTTTACAAATATCTCCCGATGTTTGAGAGCTAAATTCCTTAGTATCTTTGCTCGTCCTTTCTACTTCACTTTGAGCATCACTACTCATTGTGGAGTACCCTTCATCCTTCGCTATGTGTTCATACGGTGAACTACCATTATCTTGCTGAGACGCACTAGTTTCTACACTGGAAGAAGATAGTTTATCAGCATCAAGTTTGTTCAGATGACTGGCCTCATTTTCCTCCTTTTTAAGATGTATTGTCCTCATATGATTGCATCGATGGGCATGTTTTCCAACTTGCAATCTTTCACAGACTATTTTTTTTTCCTCTATATCTGATGGAACATGTTGAACTTCTTGAAAAGTGCATTGGCCGTTCTTCCTCGTTGATGTTTCAATTTCTTCTTTACTATCAATTTCATTATTCGAAGGAAATTTCAAATTTAATGAATTTGGTCTTAAAGTTCTTTGTAAAGACTCATCACTACACACATGAATTTCTCCATTTTTTACTACCGATGTCGCAAGTTCTGATCCTGCACTTTGATAAACAGGTGATTCTGCATTCTCAAAATTGCTATTCTGGCTTGTAACGGTTGCGGTGTCATTTTCGATTTCCACAATTTTAAGATTACTCGACAACACAGGCAAATATTCAATGCTAAAAGAGTCGTCATTCGGGGTTTCTACTGCATCCAATCCGTTTTCAAGAAGATCACTTAAGGAAATGGTTGAAGAGCTCAAATTAGGAATATCCACTTCTAAAGAGTAATTTGTGAAAACAGAATTTCCTTTCATATGATCTTCAATAGAGTCTTTAACCTGGGCTTGTGGACGATGAGGTAAAGGGGGAATGGGTGGGGGGAGATCTTTGGTAGGTACATCCTGAGTTTCAATTACTTCGACCGCATAATTGCACACTTCATCATTACTATAATCTAAATCAAGCTGTCGTAATTTGGGTCCCCATTGGTTTCCATGTTTGTCATATATTTCACTCCTCTTCTGTTTGGTTTTAGGACAAGAACTACGCATAGCATGAATACTTAACTTATTTCTATTTGGTTTGGGGCTGGAACTAATTAACGGAGGTTCACTATGGTTAGGTAGACTACGGACTCGTTTGACATCTCGTGCTCCTAATGGAGGAGTGTGTCGTGGAGTAATTATATTTCCTTGATCTTGCAGCCAAAGTGGGGGCGAATAAGGCTGAGATGGTCCTGGAGTAGCTTTTTGTTGATGCTATACAAAAAAAAATGATAATAAATTTATAAGTATAAATAGTAATAACATTAACAAAAAATAAAATGATGCAGGTAATAAAAATAACTGACTATCAAAATTAATCCGGAATTATTAAATGCAAGTTTGCCTGCTTAAATTAAATGAACAAAGAGATGTAAAATTTACTATAAAAGTAATTACACTGTTGGTGTGACTACACATGCTGGGAATAGACTCCAAACTATCCTCAGAGAGACTCGAGTAGTTAGGCCTATACTGAGGATGGGAATTGGAAGTGCGGTATGAAATGACATGTGGCTGGTTTGCGTGAGAGTAAGACTGCTGGCTGCGAATAAGCAAGGGAGACTGCAAGGACAAAGAGCAACAGTGAGCAAGATGAGTTTGAAAATAGGAAACAAAACTGAAAAGCATATAGTGCACTAACTTAATAACAAAAATGAAAGAGAAGAAAGAGAAGTTAAAAAAAAAAATCATTATTACGTGAATACTGGCCGGAAGGCTACGAGAGCTTCCTTCAGAGCTACTATCTTTGAATTCATTTACATTACAACACCGGTTCTTCTTGTCTTTACCCACCTAAAGTTTAATAATAAAGAGCAATGTAAATTCAAATTATAAAGCAGTAAAAATAAAAATAAAATATTTTTTATTAATTCTGCCGGATATAAGGGCTCTAATAGTAAACATATAGAAATGACCAAATTTCATATATATGGTTCTATGGATTTGTTATGAATACTTGTTAAAATGTAATAATATTTATTAAATATAGTAAATAATATTTACTAAGGCAATAAATCTCAAGAGTGTGCACTTGAAAATGCGAAGGTAGGGACCTCTACAGGTGTTAACCACAAGTTTACACGTTGGAAGAAAAGAGGGGAACCCTTCTTTACTTCAACCTACTTTCTATATAAATAGGTGAGGTTTATTGCCTTAGTAAATATTACTTATAATCAATGTGCGTTAAATAAATTTATAAAGATAGTAAAGCAAATAAAACAAAATTATATAAAAGAGAAATAGAACAGAGCAAAGAAAAAAAAAGCAAATTACCTTAAAATAGTTCAGAAAGTTTATAAAGAGCAGAATTAATCTTAGAAAGAATAATTAAAGGGTACCAATTTAATACATATTGTAGGATTTCCTTAGCAACCACCAAACTGCTAATGGAAAGAGTAATTATTTTTTTGTGTGTCTTGTATTTACAGAAAAGTAAAGGAATGTGTGTTGCAATAAATGAAACAAGTAATGGTTTTTCCAGGTTTTGGCACTAAATACTACGAATAATATATATGGAATAATTTCCATCATCTACCATTAAATGTTGAAAGTCTTAAAAAAAATTAAACTTTTCCAAATGCAAACAACTGTTAGTAATAAATAACACCCAAAGACATCACAGGTCAATAGATTGCATAAGGTTTCAAGTGATATTATTCTCCACTCTTCTTCAGGTGTTGCTGGTCTGACCTGTGACAATTTTAGTACAGGAGTCGAATTTACACCCTTTGTATTCTTGATTTAAGGCAATGCTCAGTTGTTTAGAGTCTTGCCTTAAAACTCAATATACAAAATCTAAGGGTGTAAGTTTGACTCCTATGCTAGAATTGTCACCAGTCAGGCGAACAACACCCGAAGAAAAGTGGAAAGTAATACCATTTGAACCATTATGTAATCTATTGACCTGTGATGTCTTTGGGTGTTATTTATTACTAACAGTTGTTTGCATTTGGAAAAGTTTAAAATTTTCTAGACATTCAACATTTAATGATAGATGATAGGAATGATCCAACATATTATTATATTCTAAAATATCGTCAATACAAACCTTCAGAAGAACAATAAACATAGAGAATTGTGATTTCAGGATCTATAAACTGGGGATGGGAAAATGAACATTTGTCCAAATCCTTGACCCTGTGAAATTCTAAGAATGATAAACGCTTGTAAATTTTCCTTTGGTTCCAACTTTAAGTTGTTTGCAATACATGGATCTGGTCACAAGAGCTTATAACCAGGTGATCAAATGTTCTTCGGTGGAAGCCGAAGTAAAAATTCTCAAGAGAATGGAAGAAATGTCAACAGAGTTATTATAATACCAGCCGGATTTCATCTGGGGAGAATACGGCAACAGAACAACAACAGCATTCCAGCCCTCTTTATGTCCTTCTTTCAGGACATTCACGGCAGTTATCAGTGAAAACATTCGCTTCTATTTCTTTATTGTTTTGTTTGGTAGCACTTTTTTCAAACAAGAAACAAAACAAAGTAATTTTACTCTTATAGTTTATTCATACTCTAAGTTAATTGAATTAAAATATAACTTCACTAATGTAGTTTAAGAAATAAAAAAAAACCCATTACCTCTTCATACTATTTATTAATAAGAATTTAAAAAAAAGAAATTTTACTCTTGTAGTTTAAGGGGGGAGGGGAATCATTTTCATATAATTAAATGAAAATTTGTAAGCTTTTAACTCTATCAATTGTGGTATTATTTCGATAAAGGTACACATAACACACACACACATTTTTTTTCTCTTAATGGTGTCATTTAAGAAAAAAAAACCCAATTATTTGTTCATTAAAATGTCACAACTATTAATTAAAATTTAATATACATTTAATTATTTCTTCCAAAAAAAGAACACACATTATTTTACCTTTACTCTTGTTCATAACACAACACACATAAAAATCCCTTATTTATTCCATTAATTGCTTAGTCTCTCCAGTAGTGTTTGGTGGCTCCCCCAAGCATCAAAAAAGTCTCAAAACATCAAGTATACAATTTATTTGATTTTAAATAATTAGTATTACTTTTACTCAATCTCAGTATAAAATGCTATTTATAACAAGCTGTCACATAACTACTGCTTAGCCCATCAGCATTTTGTCTTTTTGTCACTACATTTTTGCCACCCAGCAAAAGCTTTAGCAATTAGTAGATGATGGTGGAGTTGATTAAAATTCTACCTGATGTTGTCCTATTCAATATTCCAGCTTGTTTCTAACTTATGGCTTTCACACTGATGAAATCCTGAAACTAATGAAAGCCGTGAGTTAGAAACTAGTCTGGAGACATTTGATAGGTCAACATTGGTTAGGAATTTAATAAATACTACCATCTGACATTTATTGATTACTAAAACTTACACTAGGTGGCATAACCAGTGAGGAAAAATATTATTTATGTAATAATTACACATTTGTTACTTAAAATAGTACTTAATAATCAATATTACATTTATATCTTCTCCTTTACTTTTTTTTTGCATTTTCCTTCGTATATTCATATATATTACTTTTTTATAAATCTCATATACACTTTAATGCAATTTTTATATAATTCCTCCTTTATTTTTCTAACAGTTTCGTCTGTCCTACAGTCTTTTTCAGAACTACATTTAAACATATAATCATATAACCATTATTTTATATACATATAAAAATATATTTTACATTATTACTCATAATCATATTTTACTTTTAACTCTATACCCTTACTTCTCTTATTTTCTAATTATTATTTTCTTATTATTTTACTTCCTTTTATTTCTTCTTCTATCCTATCTATCATTCTATATTATTCTTTAATATATCTCTTTCACTTTTCTATTATATTTTTATTTATAGCTATTAATCTAATTTCCTTTCTTTCTATTATTTATCTATATTTATTCTTTTATTAATAATTTCTATTTTATTCTTATTCCTATCTTTATTAATTATTCTCATTTTTAATTTATTTATTCATTTTACTTACCTTTTTATAACTTTCTTCTTCCTTTTTTATTTATAACTGACTCTTTTTTAAATTCTTTAGCCTCTTTTTCATTTACTCCTTTATGTAACTCCCTCTATTAACAATTTCTTAAACCTTTTATCCTATTCTTTAAACTTTTAATTTTTTTTATATATATTTATTTTTTATTATTACCAATATTTCTATAAAAATAATGTCATTACTCCCCCTAAAAATTGCATTAAAGTGTATATGAGGAGATTTATAAAAAAAGCAATATTACACAAAAATATATAATTGATATGTATGTGTGTGATAATATGCAAGTATACCTATACACAAAATCATTGTCTAATAAATATTATTTGCTAAAATAAAATGATTTTCCTTAATTCAAACTCAAATATTTAACTACATCTAAAAATTGATAGTGCAAGTAATTATGGGAATGATTACCCTAGTGGATGCTGATTTTGGAAGATTAATTCCGCTAACCAAATCAGTACTTTATTTAAAAGTAAATAAAAGAAAATGAACATGTGAGGGGCAGTTTTCATAGCTTCGCTCATCATCATCATTCATTAAAGAGAGAGAAGAAAAGCAGAAGTTTAATATGAAATGATTTTTCTTAAAATTTTTAAATGAAACTACTTTAGTAAAAAAAAAAAAAGCTGCTAAAATTCTAGAAATTCCTCTCCTACTGTAAAGTCTATAAAGTTATGCTGAAGTCAAAATTTCTCTGAAAAGTATAAAAAGTTAGAAATATTATTTCAATATTAATAAGTCAGATATGGATAAATTGCCTTTTGAAATTTATAAAATATCTTCTGAAATCTTAAATGTATAAATAAAATAAAAAAATCTTCACAAAAATAACTGTAAACACAAGAAATGTTAATTCCAAAAATACGGAAATAAATAGCATTTAATAAATAAGGTTCGGTTGAGTACTGTTTAGAATATGTGCAATTAAACTGGCGATGTTGTAACTTTGAGTTTGACATATGTAACGGTTTTTTAAATTTTACATCCATTGCCGTTGATAAGGGTGCTAAGCACCAAAAATGCATTTGCATTATATCGCTATTTGTTAAATAGTATTTATCTTGGTATTTTTAGAATTTAATATTCCTCGTGCTTAAATATATAAATAACCAAATGCTGCATAGAAGTTCTACCAAAATCAACGAAACTGAAAAGGAAAATATCATGTGAAAATATACGCTAAAATCGTAGAGCATTTTGGAAGAATATATGGTGTCCAATTATGTAAAGACAGACGGACAATTTATTTTAAATAGCAATTATCCTCAAGCATTTTTCAGAGATGAATGATTGTCTCTGATAAACAGAACTATGATTCTATACAAAATTAAGAGAGTTTAAGTCTTTTAAATTTAAAATTTAAGAAGTTTTACTTCAAATAATTCCTATATTTGTTCCTGGGCATTAAAATTTTATTTCTTTTTAAAACAAAGAAAAAAGGCCGAGAAACCAATTTTGGTAGTGGTGGGGCACTTAAACCTCCATTTAAAAGTGAAAAGTTTTTCAAATAATAATAATTATTTATTTATATTTCTCATTATAAAAGTTTCATTAAAATAAGAATGGAAAATATTTTTTTTAATACATCAGATAATAAAACTTGGAAATGTGTACAATAACCATGTCACCAAAATTATAACTTAATTCCATATAAAAATCAAACTGTGGTCCTTTAATAAGATACGTCAAATATTTCGCTCATGAGAAGAAAAAAAATGATATTCCTACAAATGAATCAAATTCTAATTGGGAAAGTAAATTCAACTATTAAGAATTCTAACTATCACAATTTTTCCACCATTATTATTTCTGCTTCCAAATTGTATTCAAGAATTGTTGTTCACAATAAATAAGTCATCCACAATTTTATTTATGGGAAATAATATCTGCTAAATACTTGTTTGAAATAAATAAATAATGCATGGACAACACATCGTGCTTGGCATTAATGGTTCACAATAAAAAAAAAAATCCATACTACTTATCTCTCATAAGACATTATCGGATGCTTAATTTTTATTAGTCATTCATTAGACTAGAGATTATCCACTTAATGAATAACATTCTGTAGTGTAATTTTCACTACACCACAGTTTGCGGTAAGATTGACACATCAATTAAACTGTAGTAATTGGCTATCTATATGCTGAACAATGATAAAAAATATCTAGGCCAACTGATGAGTGCTGATTCAGCATGAAATGTGCATTTTAAGGATCGCAGGTCTTTTTCACATGATTTTGTTCATAGGTTTATGATTATATCCCTTCCACAAGATGTTAAGAGTAGATAGAAACCAGTCCCTAAACTTGAATGAGAATGATGTAGTGAAAATTATATTACAGAAATATTATTCATTAAGTGGATAATCTCTAGTCTAATGAATGACTAATAAATATTAATAATATACTTCCATTAAGTGGTTTGTTCAAATTGTGATGGGGGTAAGTTTGACACTTATTAATTAAACTAGTAATTGGCTATCTATATATACCAAAGAATAATAAAGATATGTATAAGGGATTGTGATTTGGGCCAATTGATGAGTGCTGGTTCAGCATGAACTATGCATCTTGGGATAATACATGTTTTTCACATGTCTTTAGTCACATGTCTGTGATTACATCTCTTCACAAGGTGTTAAAAGAGAATATCTTGTGTGAGAGTGGTGTAGTGAAAATTACACTACAGAAATATTCATTAAGTGGATAATCTCTAGTCTAATGAATGACTAATAAAGATTATTAATATATTTCCATTAAGGTGTCAAAGATGTGAAGGTGATAAGTTTGACACTTATCAATTAAACTAATAATTGGATATATATACTGAACAATGATAAAGATATGTGTAAGGAGTTGTGGTCTGGGCCAACTGATGAGTGCTGGTTCAGCATGAAATGGGCATCTTGGATCATAGGTCTTTTTCACATGCCTTTGGTTATAAGTTTATGATTACATCCCTTCACAAGATGTTAAAAGAGGATAGAAACCAGTCCCTAGCTTGTGTGAGAGTGGTATAGTGAAAATTGCATTACAGAATTATTATTTATCTAATGTTTGTTTCCAGGTGAATAAAATGATCAATACTTATTATTATCCAAATAAATTTTATTACCGTCAAACTCAAAAGTATAAAAAGATAAGAGCCAATGCAAGGGATTTTATAAAAATGTCAAAATGCATTTGACGTTACCTTTGTTGTTACTATATTAATGACAATATATGACTGCACGACTTATTACCTGTTATTTTATCAACTAATCTATAAGGTATACATGCAAACCGATTTTAATTTTGAATTTAAATTTTAAACAATATTATTTAGTTTACAGCACTAAAAAATATCATATTGTTACAAATTGATGCTATTAAATTAAAGTTTAAGGAATATTATCATTATTTTAAAATTCAATTACAGTTGAACACATTTGCAAACACATTACAACAGGTGCTTAAATATGTACATATAAACTAGCGGCATTTTTCAACAAACAGCCATTTTCGTGTTTATAAAGACGTAATATTTGGAATATCGGGCAAAGTTTTCTGCTTAACATATAAATCTAAGCTGACTTAATCATTCTTAGTAAAACGATCCAAAGTTTAAAATACAGGCATTCTAAAATAATATTAAGTTAGGGTTAAATCAACATACAAATTTTATACCCATGTAAAAATAATAGCACCATTTGCAAAAATGATAAAAATCATACCATTGACAATGATGAGGACCATCATCATCATCATTACCAGTATATACCTAAAGGCATGAATAAAATATAGTTTTCTTTATGATGGTTAAGAAGAATTCCGAAAGCTGTTAAGGGAATTTTAAAATGACTTGGACTACGCTGAACCTGATGATAATAGAACTCCTGAAGAAGTCAAGACAAAGATGTCCATCAACGTATATCATGGCTACATTCTTCAGGGCTAACTTTAGTTGAAGGAAAGAATATTTTGGCTTAAATTATCTTCAAATAATGGACTTGAGTGTGCAATCACTGTTACAGATCATATGTGCAGATAAAATAGATGGTCAATGGCAAATACGGGCCAATAGGTGAAGGTGCACAGTGAATCCAATTGCTGCCATTAAGGAAGGGGAACTGGCCATAAGTTGGCAATCCATTTGGAAGTATAGTCAAACAACAACAAAATAACCATTAAGGCTGAATAGCAGTAAGCACCTTGTTCTCGATATTGTAAAGCAGTAAGGCAAGCTGTCTTGGTACAATGGAAATGTTATCATATCTCAAGATGAGGCAAGCTGACACAGTGCATCTGGAAGCGGTAGGCACCCTAGAAAGTCACTTGAACTCCTTGCATCAATAATTGCATGACAACTAGATGTTATATCTAGACAATGGTATCGGGCGAACGGTATATCAGTTATTGTAAATAGATGTAAATACATAATGTATATAAACTTAATACATAATTAATTGTATTTGTGAATGTTGTGTTTATTCTGAGTTCATATAAGCACAACAATTATTTTATCTATTGTAGTCATAACGATTAAAGGAAAAAGAATTGTTAATATTTTGATTCCTCAAAAACCTTGTCAATCGAGCCATATATGGCTAAAGAATGTAAATGCATAAATATGGGAGCAACCCAAGATCCTGCAACTCCGTAGAAACAACAGAGACCAAGAGGATGATATACTCCAAGTGAGAACTCCTGGTGTTTTTTTTACGAGAACAACATTCCTGAAATGAGCATGGTTATATTTATTTTAACATGCCCGTACATGCAAGTATGTGACAGACTTGCTTAACTCTTAGTACCATGAGTACATCTAATACTGTAAGTCCATGTTCATATCTATCGTTGTATTTATATCCTATATATGTTCAATTGAAGAATTCAATTTACAATGTTTGAGCATCATCTTTTGCCTCTTGCACAGTACCATCACATAAAACTAATGATGGCCCAATTTGTGATCTCCTGTCTGCCTGAATTTTTAATTCATATTCGTTTCCCACAACTCTAATTTTTGTTCCTTTAACCTATTTTTCACACCCCTCATAATTATGGGCCTATAATGTATTGTTTTTTCATTTATCCTATTTTTTTAATATACATGAAAACACATCATCTATTAATTTTACATATTGTAAAACTGTTCTTAACCAACACGTTTGTTGTCCTTTCCACAAAATCCAATTAAACTTTATTTTTGCTAACCTACTTTCATTCATAGTGGAACCTTTCAATTCATTTTAATTTTTTTTTTATTTCCCTCAATTAAAAAAGAAGTTTTATTCTATTTCATCTTGAATAGTCTCATTTGCTGTTGACAATTACTATAGCATACCTATCTATTTCTTTTTTTGTATTGTGTCTAAGCATTCTATTTCCCTGACCAATATTCCGAATATTATATCGGATGCCATCATTCCTTTCCAAATAATTCTACTTATATGAGAAACATTACCAGACGTTTGATCTATATTCTAATTTTTGCTTTGCGTCACGTTTTCCCTGCACTGCGGCGACATCTATCGATCATCTGACACAATACATTGTTGGACGCTGCAATAATATTTGCGATATATTTTTGTGCTGTGGGCTTGTATATTTATATTAATTTACTAATTACATGGTTACTGTGGCTTCTAATCTTACCTTCAAATGATCTGCAAATATTGTGGGTGGTCACGAATATAAAAACTTTAATAAATTATGTTATAAGTGAAATCTGTTACTAGATGAAGTGGTAATGGATTCCTGCATTTGAAGTTTAGTCATGTGATAAATCAGAAGTATCTGCTTCACTTAATATAATTACAATAAATAGATTAGAGTTACATAAGAATAAAAAATATATACAAAATAATGTATGATAATGCTAAAGAGAGCATACTGGTTTTTTTATTGGAATAAACAGGGGTTTAAACATCAAGAAAAGGAGGCAAAATAGGATAAAAATTTGGACAGCAATTGGGATTAGAGTCAAAATGGCAAAGAACATACATATTTTAAAAAGACTGAAGGTGAATTTTCTGGCACACAAAATCAGCTCTTACTTAAATCTTTGTCGACGATGATCACAAGACTGACATAGTTCAAAATACTTCTAAAATATCACAAACGAAATCTACGGATTCTATTACTTAACTTCAGACTTATATAAATAGTGAGAAAACCAGAGGAGAATCAACCTGCACTATATTCCTATGAAAACGCTGAACTGCCCAGGGAATTTCGTAACTATGACCAATAGCTAAGCTGCTTCAAAATATGTTTAATACCCAATGGGTCAAGTATTTAAAAGTTAAACCATTAAGCATCACATGATCACATTTCCTATACTAGCACATTAATTGTTGATAAACAGAGCAAAACTCTCCATACAGTATTGCCACCTGTGCTAAACAGAGTAATCAATGGATGCCCAAGCCTTCTGGCATCCATTGATTACTCTGTTTAGCACAGGTGGCAATACTGTATGGAGAGTTTTGCTCTGTTTATTTAAAAGTAACGTAACTGAAGTGGTCACTAAAGTGTTAAGCTCTAAATGTGTCAATCTGGATGTATATACGATTCATGATTCAGTCAATGCTTAAGGACTTCTTATGAGAATTTGTGCATTACAATAATTGGAAATTAGATTAACATTACCTTTGCCTATCTCAATACGAATTACATTAGCTAAAAATATTGGTTTAAGCTGATCCACTTTAAATACTTTTTGATAGTTCTTTATAAAACAAACGTGGACGGCATTTAAACTTTTGAGATCAGAACTAACTGCCCTCCAGATTATAATATACGAGGTTGAACATTAAAGTTTAAATGCCCCTCACTACAGCAGTTATACATTTCTTAAAAGACTTTACCTGATAGAATACCATGTTCAGAAATTATTTTTCTAGTCAATATTTTCATAGAAATTTAACCAATTAAAAACTGCTACTTATGAAGCCATACATAGAGAATTAGATATAAAGCTGGTTTACAGTGGGTGGGGGGTTTACAAAACATAAGCATATGTGATGAGATCTTAGGAGAATGATAACGTGATCACAATAACCTGATAGCTTTTTAGAGTAGAAACATTCTCATGTCAAAATTTGTACAATTGATTATACCTTTTATTCAAACAACCTATTAATGTGCAATTCAACACTAAACTAGCAATAATTGTGGTCAAACTATTAGACATAATCTACTATTAACAGCTAATAGAACCATTGAATGAATTTATTATTTATTTAATTAAAAACATTTAGTCAAAAAAAGTAAAAATAAAAACACTAGAACTTGGTTTCTAAAAATACAAATAATGGATTAAATGTGTTTTCTTAAAGTTAGTTCCGCAAAAACTGTGAGTTTTATTTTTACGCTTTTGCATTAATTTATTTACTTCCTGTATACATCTTAGACTTTCAACAAATGCAGTATATTATCTGCCCATTTGTAAATTAAATATCCATACCATAATCTAAGTATTTAGCAGACATTAATTATTTATCTTTTAAGAAAATCGGATTCCAAATAATTACTTAATATCGGAATGTTTTATTAAAATTTTAGTTGAAAAAAATTCCAGCACATTTCCGATCAAGTTTTCAACACTTTTAACTATTAAACAAAAACTGTTACATTTTTTGTACCTAGTGTTATTATGAAAATAATTATTTAAAAAAAAAGATATAAAAAATATCTAACCTGCAGGACGGACTCTGATGCGACTCTTAGCCGCTGTTGAAACATAAGATTGAGGGCTCTATTCTGACACTCTAAATCACTTACACGTTTCTTTAATTTGGCACATTCTTCCCGTAAGCTTTTTTGCGCAAGCAAAGCTTGAACCACCTGATTTGCCACATCATCCAAGCAGCGTTCATACTGCTGTCTCTGCTGTTCATTTTCTAATACTAAAGAAGAGTTCTCAGCTTCCAGCCGCTTCAAACGTTCCAACAAGACCTTATTCTTTTCTTGTTCTTCCGAACACTTACTCTGAAATGATAAAAATTATTAATTATTAAAAACTCACAAGACAATAACTAATGTTATAAATACTAAATGCTATTTTTATGACATAACTGTTAAAAAAAATTATTATGCATGACAATAGTTTACATTTTCACAAACTATATAGGCACAATGATTTGGGTTCAATGATACTGCATGAAGAGAGACAAAGTGATTCGCTAGATGGACTAGTACCTTCCATCAAAAGACAAGTAGTTAACACTACCACCTAGAGTTCATTAATAACAGTAATACATTCTATACCACACTGTTCTAGAATGATCTTATGTAATCTTTTGGAAAACTCATATTTCTGTGGCAGTCTTCTTAAGATATTTGAAAATCTTAAACAGAGTTTTTTTTAAAAACTACAAACTTATAAAAGAAACATTCTTATTCATAGCAATATTTTAAATCTATATCACTATATAATCACAAGGATTTGGGTTCAGTGGGAATATGGAAAAAAATAAGTGCAAAATATTTTAAATAACTGAAGAAAACTTCTAAAATGGCAGCAAATTCTCCATAGTGTAGTGCCACTCAAGACGTAAGAAGGTTTGTGCATAAAATCCCTACCTAATGCCTACTCGTCCAATATCCATGGACTCTAGATTTTAGATTGTGGCTTTCATCAGTGAGGAGCTTTGGATATGAGAGAACTTCTAGTTAGCTGAAACTATCATATATTAACTTGATCAAAACAAACATATGCAGAGATTCACTTTCAAGAATTTTAACCTAATCATGGATTTTAACTCAAGCTAGCACATGATTGCCAAGGACTACACCTATATGGGAAATGACATTATTTCTGTTATCATTACTTTTATAATAATAAAATTAGAAGCATGTGAGGCGCCGGAAAGAGAAGCTATAATAATTATTCTTGTAAGTCTATGCAAAAGTTAACAGCTAAATGCTTTCAAGGAGTATTGCCTCATATTTATAGCCATAGTAATAAATGGTGCAGAATAGAAAGTAGGTGATGATATGCAAATTATTTATGTAGCCCAGCATTTGGAAATATTGAAGCATGTATTGCATCTGTTGATGGAATTGTTATTACTAGTAATAAAGTATGCCTCTTTGATTTTTCATTTGCTGTTGTTTTTCTCTATGCATACTATTCTAGGGTTGGATGGTTCAAATATATGACCGGTTTTCTTGGAGTGTTCTAGAAATATTGAAGAGTTGTCATTATTTTTCTGTGCTCTTTTAGAAGTGTATTTATGTTGAGCGGTTCTATTGATAATACTGGCTTTAGTCTCACCATAGTAAATGGCTTGGCACCTGGGTTGAGGGCATGAGATAGTATAAATGACATGGGGGTTTGAATAGGGTCAATTTTGTCTTTCAAATTGTTAATGAGAAGATTAGTGCAAGGAGCTGTGCAAAAGCTGATACAAAACATGTTAGATAATGATTTAACTAGTTGGTTAGAGATTTTAGAGATGTGAGGGAGGGTAATATATGGACGGTTGAGGCCTCTGTTATTGTTTGTAATTCTATTGTAAAAATGTTTAATTTTGGTTTTTTGTTTCCTCCATGATAAATTTGCATTTCTTATGAAAGTTTTTATAAAAAGAGATTTTGAAATCAATTTCTTTCTTACTTTCTTATATTTCACAGAGAAGAATGATCCGATTTATTTTTAACTTGTAATTAAAAGTTACAAATCTGGTGTTTTGGTAAGTAGATGACTCAGAGGGCTTAAAGCAATGGCAATTTTATGAAAATTCAAAGGGAGAAGTTTTCTACCAGCTGTGAGTGTACCATACTTTTTTGGTATAAAATAGTATAAATAATTTATAATATTATATAATAATGGTGTGTTTTGTGTGTATTGTATTTATAAGTAATTTCATTTCTATATTTTTTCCAATGTAGTTATTTTCTACTTTTTTATATAAATATATATTTTTTATAAGTAATGCTTATTAAAAAAAAATCAAATTTATTTAATTGTCATAAGCGATACTGGAATATCTCATGCCTACCTGTTTTTGTGTACATCAGTATTTTTACATTTCGTTTTTTGCAATACATAGTATTTTTTTCTATTTTTTTATCCCAAATATTATATTTTTTTTGTAAGTTATGTTTATAAACATATTTATTTAATTATAACAACCGATCCTAATTTTCCTAAAATAAAGCCATCTACCTAAAAAGCTATAGGCATTTTCGCAAGGTGAAAGGTAGGACAGATAATCAAGAGATTGCACTAAATCAAATTTTTTTTGCTGTTTACTTACAGTTATGCATAGAAAGGATATACATATATATCCTGAAAAATGTTTTTAGCCTTTCATTCTGCTACTTTTTGCTTTGCTCTTTTATATTGTGTATTATAATTTATTTTGGTACTTGTGACTTTTGACCCATGTGGCCACCAGAGGCACTGGTCGGGGTCAACCACAGAAATACTTAGAGTAGGAGCCCCAAATGCAGCATTGCAAATTCCAGCCAAAAGGTGGTGCTGTTCACAATGCGTAAGCACAGAAACATTCCACCAGCTGGCTGGTGGGCTGGTCGCAGTGCATAAGCCCATTTAGCTTACATCGTTTGCTACCAGCAGACTGCCGTAAACACATCTAACTTATGTGTCGTCTGCTAACAGCGACTACCAAGATTCTAGCCCACTATGTGGCGCTGTTTCTCCACGGTTACACACGGAAAAAAACTACACACTGATAGAGTTTATGTACATACTACTTAAAATATGAATGGCGTATAATGTACAGGTGTGATTAATTAAGAAGCTACAACTATTTAAATATTCTTTCAAACTTAATAGTATCACACGCTATTTCACAGTTTTATAAATGGATGTATTTTTAAATTTTTTTTTTTTAAAAATCGATCTTTTTTTTTTTAATTATTTACTCTATGTCAAAATGTTATATATAAGTTGAGCGGTGAAATTTGCTATTATGGCCGCTTGAATGGCATCATAGATTTACATCACAAGTACCTTTATTTTTTATTATTTTAAAATAAATTTTAATTTTTGATAAATTACAATTTTTATAGTTTTCTTTGCATATCATTATCGTCAACTATTATCAATCCACTGCAGGATGGTCTATCCACGTTCAATCCATCTTCACTGATCTCTGGCCTCTCTTCTCCACATCACTCCTGCACACTTTATTTCATCCATCCATCTCACATGTGGTCTCTGTCTGGGTCTTTGCACATAATTATTGTTAACCAGAAGCCTGCAAGCATTGAAACTTGATGATATTGCTGGTAAAATTGAAACATGGCAGGACAGTTAAGAAGTAAAATTGTAGAGTAGAGAATTATCTCAGGTCAATTATGTTAGACATCTTTTTGTTTAAGAATTTGAAAAGGAATGTAATGAACTTGTCTACAAAATATAATTTTAAAATTAAGTTATCAAAATTTAGAATTTGCGAATTTACAAAAAAAAAAAAATATGCATTTCAAAAAAAATTAAAATCTTTTTTTTTTTTAAGATACTAACTATATTTTGTCAGTTTTATTATATTCCCTGATATTTGTTCTTTCTACCAACATATAATATTTTATTCTCGATGTGCTCAAATTGCAGATGCTGTACTAATTGTATCCGTCAATTTCTCTGAAAATTAAATATGGTGTATGCATGATAAAAACATTATGAGCTATGGTTTTTTTGTAACTATTTTTATAAACATGAGTGTACCCAATGGGTACAGATATCCAGATTACATTTTGGCTATTAGATCAGATGTCAGTTGATTATCTCATTGTTTTCAGATGGGCAAGTGATGTACAGAGCAGATTACTAATGCAAATACTAAATGTCCAAGATAGGAGAATCACATGATATTCTTTTAGTTCAACGATTATTTAAATATGGATCTAGAATGGAAAGAAGTTACTACTAATAAATATTTTAATGATTCGTCATCCATATCAAATTTTCATTATTTTTCTTGTAAAATGCTTGTTCGAGATCATTTTATTAAATTCACACAGATAAAAACCTATAGAATTTTAATGACCATCTGATTTCAATATATTGGGTTCTTTAGGCATTTGGAAAAATTGTCAAAAAGTTCATAATCTATTGGAAAGAATAAATGAAATTTTCACTTAAGTGATTTCTTATAAAATGAATCAGAAAAATTGTCAAGCAGTATGTGTTACATTGTGAATCTAATATCTTTAATTATAGTAGATATTTCAAAAAAGGTTGTCAGCAAACATTGGTATAAATATCTCGTATTCTCCTCTTGCACTACTTATATCAAATCTTTAAAAAAAACTATATCCCTCATCATAGTTTTCATAATGCTTTATTTAATCTCTAAGTTTCGACTGTTTTGCAGCCTTCTTCAGATCTCTTAATACATCTGTCCAATTCACAACCTAGTAATTGTTTTAAAATGGCACTTTTTTAAATAAAAAAATCATTAGATTGTGAATTGAAAGGATATATTATTGAAAGTTCTGAAAAAGGCTGCTAAGCCGTCAAAACTGTTATAGAGGTTAAAAAAAATTATGAAAACTAATGAGAGATCTGTTTTTTAATAAAAGACTAATGACTTTAGATATTCTGGTTAATCGTATAATATTGTTTGGATATTAATTCTGAGATTGTTGCCCTGTGGAAAAAAAATGCAAACTTCATTCTTTCTTGAAGATGTGAACCTTTGATTAATACAGAATTTAGTTCTCATGTATCCCATTGTCATTTGCAATAAAGAGAAATGAAGCTGTTTAAGAATATGACTGATATTCTCTTTTACACAACATCTCGATAATCAGCATTCATTCAGTTCTGACAGTACCGGAAGATTATGAGCAAGTAATCGTTGTATCAGTTATATCGAAGTGAATATTTCATTTCACACACATATGTCAATAATAAACCAAGTTATTTCAGCTTTTTAAACTTCATGGGTACTTGTAAAGCACGTAAATTGTATTACCTTTCTACTTTTTTCTTATTGTGTTACTATGCCGTTGTTATTTCAAATGTGTTTATTATTCACATCCGATTTCAAAATTCCATGAAGAAATCAATATCAACAACTCTATTGACAATGGTCATCTTATTTAATCTAAGAAAATAAAGTATAAAAGCATAATCTAACAGGATTAAAAATCCAAAATTCACAGTATTATATTTTGGAAGTAGTAGTGCTACATAATTTCCCATGATGAGAAAAGAGAAACGAGTGTAACAAAAAAGCAAAAGAATAAAAAAAGAGCGCATTTTTATTTAAGTACTGAGATTTGAGCGGTCACCACTGAAGAGTCAACACATATAGAATAGAGCAGTTGGAACAAAGGATTTCCATGGTGACTTTCCCCACCGTAGAGCTCTAAAGTGAACCTAGGGACAATTGCAGGATGCACTGCTCTTATTATTAGTTAATTAAGCCACAAGGCATTTGTAAATATTTATAATAGATAAATGTATATAAAAATTAATTTTGTTCTAATAAATTAATCATATAAACTTACTTATGTGTGCCGGATTATTTATTAAAATATTTGTTTTAATTAGCAGTACATCAGTCTGAGGGAAAACTGTACGAACTGAAATTGAATTATTTATAAAACCAGTTTACACGAGAAACCGAGAAAAATGGCTTTACCTCCACTTATGATAAATAAATTTGATATAAATAGTTCTTCAGAATGACCTGTATATAGGAAAAGAATTGTGAAACTATTTTTAATGAAGAGTGCTACAAACGATAAAATAAATGTAGGTACATTATTGTGTTACGCTGATCAGGTGATTGAATTAGCAAGCCGACTTTGCAACCCAACGGAACCAGAAAACCTTTCATACACAACAGTAACTAAAAGACTAAACAATTATTTCAGTCCTTAACCATCAAAGCATGTGATTCATCTCCATTTCTGGAAAAGATTACAAGTTCGTGGCGAGAAACTGAGAGTTTGACCAAGCCTTAAAAGAGAAAGCAAAAGATTGCTTCTATGAAGACTCCCTAGAAGAATCATTATTAGAAGTTATTTTGGAGAATGTATGATGATTGTTTGAGACAACAGCTGTTAGTCACGAGTAGCTTACATATGAAATGGCCATAAAAATGGGACTAGCTCATATGTGCGGGAGTTTCAACGTACTACTATTTCAGAAGTTAGTAAAACAAAGAATATCAACAAAATTATTAGATTCTATTGTGGAAAACCATGTCATATAATTAAAGACTCTAAATAGAAAACAAAGAATTGCAGAAGTTGCAGAAAGACAGGACACCTCTGACAAATGTTTCAACAAAATAAGAAAAGGTTACGAATTAGTAATCAGAATATAGCGAAGAAAAATCCAGCTCAATAAATTAAAACAACGGAAATTAAGGACATAGAGCAAACCACCTTACCTATCACAATTTTCAATAAATAATTATGGAAATTAATAGTGGTGCCGGTGTCATTATTCGTAACCTTAGAGACTGGGGAAAAAATAATTTGAAACTGTGATAAAACTTGTAAGACCAATTTGAAAGCAAAAGATGCAAATGGAAATTGGATTAAAATTATAGGGAGCATTAAAGTCCCAGTAAGCAGTATAAACCCTATAATTGGACGAGAGTCGTTTGATCCTGTGAGAATCAAAATCTGAGTGGTAAAGAATATTACAGTGGAACAGGAATTAAAAGTGAAATTTCCAAATCTGTTTCAAATTAAATGTTATAAAGATTGAAAATGAATTTAATCAAATTAGTTAACGAGGGTATGCTCACTCCTGTGAAAAGTTCTGAATGGGCAACTCCTGTTGCAGTTGTGATGAAATCAAATGGTCAAGTCTGTATTTGTGGTGACTATTGTCACACGGTAAATAAAAATCTGTAAAAGTGTCAGTATCCAGTTCCAAATGTTCACAAAGTATTGACAAAAATAGAGCAGGATGATTACTATCAAAGATTGAATTATGAGCTATTTTCCATCAGATAGGAGTCTCGCTGAGAACTGCTGAGATTCTTACGCTAACCACACACATAGGATTATTTAAATGCAACTGATTACTTTATGGAGTTACTGTAGCCCCAAATATATTTCAAGCAAAGATGGATATGTTGTTTTAACAGATGGAGTGTTTCCATATTTGAATGTTTTCATTGTTGCAAATTCCGAAGAGGGCCCACAAGAAAGATTATCACGAGTCTGCGAGAAGCTTGAAAGTATTGGCACAAGTATGAATGCAGAAAAAGTATATATGGATAGCTAGAGATTTGAAATTTTTAGGATATTTACATGACATGGCATAAAACCTGATCTGGAAAAAGTAAAAGCTGCAAAGATATACGGATATTTCTTGGCCTTATAAACGTTTTAGAGGTTTTGTAAACAGGAGACACATTTAGCTCAGTCCTCGTATAATTTATTTAAAAAAGGGGCAGAAATGGATTTGGAGAAGCAAAGCATGAAAATGCGTTTAAACGAATAAATACGTCGTTGTCATAGGAAAGTTTATTAGTTCATTATGACACTAATAGGGATGTAATTCTAACTTGTGAAGCATCAGAATATGGAGTAGGGATGGTTTTAAGTCATGCAGTAGCCAATGGAGAAATGCCTTTTATTTACATCTCATGAACATTCGTCCAGTACTGAAAAAATTATAACCAATTAGACAAAGAAACATTAGCTACAGTTTTCGCTATAAAAAAATTCCACCCATATTTGTATGGTCAATTTTTAAAACTAATTACAGATCACAAGCCATTACAAAAATTTTTTGCTAAAAACAAAACAGCTCCTGATCATATAAGCCCTAGGATGCTATGCTGGAATATCAGAAAGAGAGCATAATATGATATACAGACACCCTCTTGTAGATTCCAAATAAAAATGGGGCTATAGAAAATGATATCAGAATAAATTATATAGACAAAATAACTTCAGAAATAATAAATAGCCACACTAATGCTAAATGGATGATAAATGACTAAGGATTCCAACAGCTTGTGAATTGGATAAGGAAAGGTTAGCCAAATCATCGATTGGAAGTTTTGCATAAAAGGCTTTTGGGCAAAGAAAGAGATGCACTCTGTTTGCAAAAGCTGTATTGTTGAAGAAGATAAAGTTGTTATACCTATGGTAGTCCGTAAAAAAATATTAAAACTATTATATCAAGGTCATCCAGGGATAGTTCGAACAAAAATGATGGCCTGGTAATATGTATAGTGGTCGGTATAAATAAACAAATTGAAGAATATATTTAAAAAATGTTATTCCTGCCAAACATTACTCCCAAGTTCTCCTAAGAAATTTATTGCACAGCCAAATGCTATCAAGTCTTAAGACAGAGTACATATGGATCATGCAGAACTATTTATGAGTCATTGGTTTCCGATACTCATTGATGCATACTCTAAGTGGGTGGAGTACAAAATTGTAAAGAATACAAATTCTGAGGAAACTATTTCCAAACTATTGAAAATGGTTATCCAGACACTATAGTGACAGATAATGGTACGAGATTTGTGACTTCAAGATTCTGAAGAGTTTCTAAAAGAGTGTGGCATACATCATATTTTAATACCTCCATATCATCGGGAGTCAAATGGTATTAAAAGGCTGTACTGCAATTAAAACTGGCACAGCGGAAAAACAGTAATTTATAAGTGGAAGAAACATTAAATAAAATAATGTTGTTCCAACATTGAACACCATCTACAATTACTGGTAAATCCCAAGATGAATTGATATTTGGCCAAAAATTAAAAAATAGACTGTCTATGTTAATGCGAGAGGAACAATGTAGTACAGCAGAAGTGGATACTTCAAATTATGCAGAAGGTGACAAGATTTGGATAAGAGATCAGCTTACAAATTTTTGTATGAAAGGTGAAGTAGTTAAATGACTATCTATGCAGGTGATAGAAGTGCATCTACAAAATGGTACTATTTGGCAAAGGCACATGAACCATATTTGCAGATATACATTAAAGCTGCAAATGAATGAGATATCGTCAAGTAATCCAATTGAAAATAATGATAAGATAAACAATGAGCAAATAAATGATCCAGCAGCGGAAGACAAAAGCGGAAATACTATTATGTTAAGAAGATCCAAAAGGGTTAAAAGAACCCCTCTAACTTATTATGCAAAAAAAGCCTCACATCTGATATTTTATGAACACAATGGCATTCTTTTCTCTTTACTGGAAAGAGAGATGGGAATACCGAGTATACAGTGTGTCCCAATGAAAAGTTGATGAGTTCTCTCTCCAAGCTGACAGCAATGTCACCTCTGAATTGACACGTGTTATGCAATGATATAGTTTAATTATTTATCCTAAAAATTTTAAGGAGCTAGTATTTCATGAGTTCCAGCATAAAACAGGACAGTACATTCCATACTTTCATTCATCATCTTCAGTGCTTTCCCTGCCATTACGAAATCTTGCAAACCTTGAAAATGTTCTTATGATTCATGGTATTATTACTGCACGTAGGCTGAATAACCCTGAACATCTCAATAGCAATTTTGCCCCATATAAAAGAAAATTTAATGTCGGCATGTTCCATTATCAGTTAAAATACGAAACACACTGTTCGCATTTCATATCATAACTTGTGATCCAGATAGACTAGTACTTAAAATTCTTTATGGGAATAGTAAACTATATTACTATGTAACACATGCATTTATTCAGAGATCGTGGTGTAGGCTGCTTGGAAAGAGAATCAATCACTTTTTTGCTGGGACAAACTATATATTTAAAGATTTAGTTTATGATTCTGTTGTAAGTATTTGTATTCCTAACTTTGAACGTAATCGTTAAATGTAAATAACTGAAAACATACTATGAGAAAAAAAATTAATGACTGAAATAGAATAAATTACATATATATATATATATCATTAAAAACCAATCAACACTTAAACAATTCCAGTATCAGGAACGATCAACAATTTCAAACTATTGTCAAGGCAACCTCCTTTTAGCAATAAAGGAGGTTGCCTTGACAACAGTTAGAAATTGTTATTGACATTGTGTTGACTAGTTTTTAATGATTACTTATAAACCCACTTAGCTTTGAGCATTTTTACACTTACATACTCACATTGGAGAATGATACTTACGGCTGATCCCAGATTCTTAATTTCTTTGATCAGCAGTACATTTTCTTCTTCGAGATTAGAAATATGGGTCTTGTACTTCTGAATAGCAGCCTGAAACAATAAACTTCATTAATCACTGGAAAAAAAATATCCACATTAGATTAGGTAATAACATAAGTAAAATCAATTTCCAGTCTTTTTCTCTTAAGTCTTGTTAACCAATATGACTAACAATTTACTAGATTTAAAGATTTCTTTATTATTTTAAACCCAGAAACTTTAAATTTACTTAAAGATGAATTATTTCAATATTATCAAGATTTAACTGTCAAATAAACAAAGAGTTTTGCTAATTACTCAACAAGCTTTAAGATAAATGTTTAGCAAGAGAAAGCATTTAAAATATCTCTATCTGAAAACCACTCCCCATCCCCCGACCAATGGTTTAATGCTTTTGGCACTCCTCAGAGAGGCGCTACGGTAGCTTCAGATACTAGATCTAAAAACACCAACCCAAAGCCAGCATTTATCTAAGAATCGACTATTGAGCAGAAAATCTGAAGTTTTCAAACATCTAAATGTCTTCAAACCCAGCTATCTAACTCAAATAGCTATATGGGGCTGACTATTTACAGTTAATTGTCAAATGTTTCCTATAAAAAAAAATTCTAATTTTATTGTGCAATTATACTAGTTACATCTTATTATCATCATCTCTATAAACTTTAAATTAAACACAGTTCACTGTATTTGTAAAGGAGAAAATCACTTTTAAAGCACTCCAAATGTTGAAGAAAGGAATCAAAAATAGAATAAATCCACCTATTCTTAATTGCTCTGATGTTTATAAGCATATCTATGTCAACACTTGGTAATTCAGAGTAAAATTAACTTATTAACCAGATAGAATTACTTCTATGCAAAATTGACCCTAAGTGTTCATGAACTTGTAGCTTTTTCAAAGTAATTAATCACAGATAATGTTGTTCAGGGTACATATTTATGCACAATTTAACAAAACTGTAGAATTCATGCATAGGATTAATGGTAAAATGTTTATAGATATTACCTAAGACAGATACAAAAAATATTAGCATCATTATTTAAACACGCAGAACTTAAAAAATAAAACACAGTGAAAACTATTTGCCATCCATATTATGACAGTAGAAATAAATTATTATTAATCTGAATATCATCATTGTAAAAACTTCTATTATTGGAAAAAAATAAAGTATTGTTTTATTATTTAAAATATGCAAAATTTTATGGTTACAAACTCTCCATACACCAATTGCATGCTTTCATAATCAATGGATGGATTGAAGGTGTGTGCATAAAATTCCTATCTAGTGCCTATTTATCCAAGATTCCCAGACTAGTTTCTAGCTTGTGGCTTTTTATCAGTGAGGAGCCTTGGATTTGAGAGCACTGCACTTAAACCTTAGGATCTAATGCAACCCTCCAGCAGCCACCTTTTACCTATTTGGTTAGTTATGAAGCTAAGAGCCCAAGATGACATCACCATAATGTTTCCAACCGAAGCTCATTCACTTGCGTCATATAGATCTGAACTCGGTTCAGCATCTATATATTTTGGTGTCTTAGGTTTTTCAAAAACCAGTCACCATTACCATGTGAGCAAGATAGGTATAAAACCATCAAAATATCACCATTTCATATGCTTACACATGCTGTGACTTGTTATGAACAAATCTTCCTGGATCCATTGATTATGAAGGTTTGCACTTGGTGGCACTACTGTAGAGTTTGGTAAAGTAAAGAAGCAAGGGACTAGAGATGTATATGTTACGGTAGGGACTAATAATTTATCAGAAGCATCAGCGAGAATAATGGATGACTATATAGAAATGATTAGGAATTTGAGTATGATTAAAGGAAGAGTAGGAATAGTTGGATTATTACCAAGATTTGATAAAAGGTATATGTTAGATAGGGCATGTTCTCTAAATGAGAGATTGAAAAAATTGTGTGAGAGAAATGATGTTACATTTGTGGATGTGGGATTTTTATATTGGGAAGAGTTATATAGTAAAGATGGGTTGCACTTAGAGAAACAAGGAAGTGAAGTTTTAGGGAGTCTGATTTATAAAGAATATAATTCAGGAAACTTGTAAAGGGGGGTGGGATTTTAAATTGCAGTGTTATTAGGGAAAAAAAAGAATGGATGGGATGTAAGGAATAAACATAGGGTAGCTGAATTAGATATAAATGTAGATGTGGAGAGGGAATGGGTCTGTAAAATTAATGGTAAGCAAATTATTTATAAACGTAATGGAGAAAAATGAATTAAAAAAAAATTATAAAAGAGTAGTTAGGAAAGAAAAAAATTGTTAAAATTGGGTATTTGAATATGCAAGGTGGTAGGAGACCAGAAAAGTGGCAGGAATTAAACAAAGCAATTGAAAATGAAAAGCTTGAGATATTAGCAGTAGTGGAAACACATCTAAGAAAAAAAGAACCTATTTTGGAAGATTTGGTATGTCAGGGTATAAATAGAAAAGAGAAAGAAAAAAAGGGTGGTGGTATAGGTGTTATATCTAAAAAATATTTAAATACTGTTAAATGCCAAGAACATTTGTGGATTGAAATAAGGTTGGCTATAGTTTATATAGCTACTGGAGATAGTCAAACTATAATGGAGTTGAACAATAGGATATATGAGTGCCTAGTTAAGGATATACAGAGTTTTAAAGAAAAGGGGAAGAGAATAATGGTTATAGGAGATATGAATGGGCATATTGAAGAAATTGATGATGTAGATAATAAGAACGGGCAGCTTTTGAAGAAATTTTGTCAGAGAGTGAATTTAGGCATTGGAAACTTATCAAATATTTATGAGGGACAATACACATGGTCTAGAAATAATATATCCCACACAATAGATTATGTATTGGTAGAGAAAGAGGGAATGAATAAAGTAAGGAAAATTAAGGTATTTGATAATGAAGAGAGAGTATGTAATAGTGATCATAATTTCTTTGTAATTGAAATGGTTAGTAATGTGATGGAGAATAGAAATAAAAATAGAAACAATAGTGAAAGATGGGGATGGAGAGTGAATGATAAGAATAAGTTGGAAGAGTATAAAATACAAGTTGAAGAAACCATGAAACAGTTGGTTGGAAATGAATATGAGGACTGGTGTGATGAAATAGAAAAGGTGGCAAATAGCGTTTTAGGTGAGAATATTCAGAAGAATTAAAGTAATAAAAAAATGAGAGTTAGTAAGAGTGTAAAAGAGAGGGAAAAGCATGCAGAGAATATAAGTGTGTTATTAAGAACAAAGAAAGTGAAAAAGATATAAATGCTAAATGGGAAAAGTATGTAGAAAAGAAGAAGTTAGCTAAAATAGATAATTATAGAGAGAGAATGAAACTGAATAGTAAATTATTGGACGATATTAATGAAAGTGGAAGAGATGGGAGTAAAAAATTTTGAAATTGCATTAAAAGGAGAAATGTAGGGGGAGATAGTATTACTGGATGAGGAGGGAATAGAGTGTAGCTCTAGAGAAGTTAGAGAGAATCTTGAATAGGTATGTAATGGACAGAGGGATAGAAAATATGAAAGCATATAGTAATGGGAATATTAGGTTTACAGAAAATAAACTGAATGAGGCAGGGAAAAAATTGAGAAGTGGTAAGGCAAGAGGTTTAGATGGATGGGCAGCAGAGATGGTAATGAATTTGGGGCATAAGGCAAAAGTAAAGCTATTATCATGTTTTAATAAGAAGGCACATAAGAGAGTTTTTCCAGATAGTTGAAGTAATACGAGAGTAAGATTATTATTTAAAGAAAAGAGTATGGATCATAGAAAGTTAAACAATTATAGACTGATAGTGGTAACATCAGTTTTATATAAAGTTTTTTCATATATGGTGGCTGGAAGAGTTGCAAAATGGATGGAAGAAAATGATGTAGTGGGGGAAATGCAAGGAGGTTTTAGATCAGATAGGCGTATAGGAGATAGTTTATTTGTAGTTACACAACTTATAGATATGAATAGGAATTCAGGTAAACAGTTATATATGAGTTTTATAATATAGAGAAGGCATATGATAGAGTAAATAGAAATAGATTATGGATGAGTTTATGAAATTTGGGAATGGATGGAGCTTTAGTGGATATTATTAAGAAATTATATGAAAATAATTACTATACATATCAATTAGGGGATATAGAATCAGTTAAAGTTAAAAATGGGGTGGGACTAAGGCAAGGATGCCCTATGTCACCTATTTTGTTTTTGTTGTATTTGAGTGAAATGGAGAGAGCAATAGAAAGACTAGGAAGAGGGATAGAGATACCGTTAATAGGTGGCAAGGGAGTATATACTTTGTCAGGTCTTTTTTTTGCAGATGATGTCTTTTTGTGTGCAGAAAGAAGAGAAGATATGGAAGTTATGCTGAGGACATGCACAAGGGTGGGTAAAGATATGGGGATTAAATTTAGTGAAGAAAAATCAAATATAATGATGGTGAATACTGGGGAAAGAGAAGACAAAGATTTCTTATTGGGGGATATAAAGTTAAGTGTGGTGAATAGATATAGTTATTTGGGAATCATCTTGAGTAATCAGAAAAATTGCTTGGATGAATGGGAGAAAAAATTGATAAATGAAGCAAAGAAAAGAAAGGGATTGATAAAGAAATTAACAGTGTTTTCATATAATAAATATGATGTAGCTAGAATTGTATGGAAGGGAGTTGCAGTAGCAGGGTTAACATATGGCAATGATGCTTTATGTGTTAGTAAAGGGATATTAGATTACTTAGAAAAAGCACAAAGGAAAGTAGGAAGACATGCATTAGATGCAGAGATGTGGACAGCAAAAGAGGCAATTCAAGGAGAAATGGGATGGTAAAGTTTTTATATGAGAGATGCAAAAAACTAAAATGAAAATGTTTGGTAGGTTGCAGTTTATGGATAATAAAAGAATAGCCAAAATAGTATTTAATTAATTAGGTTACAACTAAAGGGCAGGCAACAAGATGGGTGAGAAAGGTTATGCAGTATGCAGAAGATTTGGATAAAGAATTTATGTCAGTATACTTGTACTAAAGGTGAGGTGATTGTATTAGGAGGATTGTAGAGTGTTATAGTGGTAAGGAGTGGGATAGAAGAATAGATGCATTAATAAAGAATAGGGAGTTGGAGAGATGGAGAACTAGTATGGAGAGTAAAACGAGTTTAAATATATATAGAAGTAAACAGAACATTGGGTGCGAATTAATTTATGATAATGGTAAGGAAAGTGGTTTATTGTTTAAGGCTCGAACAGGATCTTTAGCAACAAGGGAATATACACATAGAAGTAAACGGAACCTTGGGTGTGAGTTAATTTATGATAATAGTTAGGAAAGTAGTTTATTGTTTAAGGCTCAAACGGGAAAAATATGGGTGATTTAGTCTGCAAGTTGTGTAAGGAAGGCATAGAAAATATTAGGCATCTGTTACTTCAGTGTAAATGCTTGGAAGCAAAAAAAGTACAAATAATAAAGTTATGAAATAATAAATATGCACAAAGTGATTATACAGAAAGTCAGTTATTGGTTTTTATGCTGGGTTTGGGAAAAGATAAGGGGGATTTAGATATGAAGGCCATAAAGTTGACAAAGATTATGTTGTAGAAATGGGATGGAGCAGATTATGGGAAACTTAGGGTGGAGAATGGAAAGGGAAGGTAAAATGGCTAACAGATTTCTTTGGGCATAGTTGCTGAGAGATTCCTGACTCCGTAGAAGAAGTCACAGTTGCATCACATCACATCACTCTTATAAACAGCATGTGTAAGCATCCAAAATCACTCTTCTTTATTTTGCTGTAATATCTTATTATATAAATACAATTTATCCAACCACTTCAAACACTTTTTAGCACAACCCCTTATTTGTACATATATACATATCCCTACATTTCATCTGTCCTGTAGTCTTCTTCAGAGTTAGTTCACTTTAAAAAGATTTTTTTAAGAGATTAAAGTGAACTGGCTCTGAAGAAGACTGCAGTGCAGTTAAACATAGGTGTATGTATATATGTACAAATAAAGGATTTTGCTAAAAAGTGTTCGAAGTGATTTGAATAAATTGTATTCATATGAAATGGTGATCATGTGATGTTTTAATGATTTTATCAAATTCTATATAAATATCAGGTTATTATGTATTCTAAGGTTTTTATACTGTAATTCCTAAAATAAATTTTATAAAATTTATAAAAAATTATTTCAATATCGATAGTAAAATTATCGTTTATTTTAATTTTTCACAGATTTGGGTTTATAATAATTTGAAAAATTCTCAAATTAAAAAAAAGCCTTGGACCCAGGGATTTAAGATTAAAAATAGTCTATCTAAATTTTGATAATAAAAATTTATGATAAAAATAAAAAAATACTACTGATGATTTTCAAACTGAAGTTATGTAGAGAACAAATTTGGTATTTATAACTGTTGCTGATAAAAAGGTTTAAAACAATTTAAAGTGTATTGTTTGTTCATATTTTTCTAAACATATTGCTCTTTGCTCAGCACAGTAGCAAACTTTCCATACACTAGTGCCACCTAATGCAAGCCCTAGTAATCAAAGGATTCTCTATGTCTATAAGAAAATTTATGATGACAGGATTTCTATAATCTAGAATTAAGTGTTAAATGTCTTTAGAAAAATTCAAACTTTATTTTCAAATACCTTCAACTATTAAATATTAGAAGCTAAAGCTAAACCAGCCAATAAATTAATCAAAATTATCCCAAATTCAAAACGTACCAGAATAGCCCAAGAAAATAAACTAAAACACAACCGTTGGTTTCACCACTACTAGCAGACTTTTCAAGTGTAAATGACTAAAACATAACAAATTTATACTAAATAATACCCACAATCCTGCTTACATCCCACACACCCTTAATATTAAAAGAACTTTTAAACAAGTTAATTGCTTCAGAATCATAATTTTTTTTTAATAATAAAGAGTCTTTAATTGTTCTTTTTATTTCATTTCTTTCTAAGAAGACATACTTAGCCTCATTAAAACTAATAATATGGCCTGTATCTCTTTCATGGATATATAAAGAAGAACTAATATATTTATATCTAACCCTACTTTGATGTACTTTTATTATTTCACTTAAGCTCAAACTATTCTAACCTGTATATTATTATTCTTACAAAAACAAGGAATACTATACACTACTCCACAAATATTTTTTCTGTTAAAAATTAGTCTGGCAATATTGAATGAGTAGGCACTAGATAGGGATTTTATGCACAAACCTTGCATCCATTGATTACCAAGGCTTGGGGAGTTTGTTACGGTTCAACAGCTTCTGTAAGCATAAAAAATGATGATCATGTGGTGTTTAGTGGTTTAATATCAATCCTGCCCATGGGATTATGGTGATTATAGTTATTAAATAACCAAAGACACCAAAATATATAGACATTGAACTAGGTTCAAATCTGTATCCTTTAATAAGTGAATGAGCCTGGATTGAAAACATGATTGCATTTTCATTTTGGACCTGTAGCTTTGCAGTGAACTAAAAAGGTAAAATGAAGCTGCTAGTGCATTGTATTAGATTATAAGATCTATGTGCAGTTGCTATCAGATTCATATTCATGGTTCCTCACTAATGAATGCCACAAGTTAGAAACTAGTCCAAGGTTAGTGGACGATGGTACTAGACAGGGATTTGATCCATTGATTATTATGGCTTGTACTGGATGGGCTTCTACTGTAGAGGATTTGCTACTGTTTTTATGAAATGTCACAGTGCTCTTTATACCTAAACTCATGAAGGAACAACATGATAATATTACACCCTATTTTAAATGGGGCAAATCCACTAATGAAAAATTTGAAGTGATTCAAACTATGAATGGGCAGGAAAGCCATGAATCACAAGTGTACGATTTTTATGATGGCAAGGAGAACACACTTCATCATAACTCATGATCCAGACACACTAATGGCTTGTAATATTTGTGATTAGCTAAATTATGTTGCTATAAAACACTTGATCAGAATGATGCAGACATATAAAATATCAACATATATCTATGATGAAGTCACTTCCTTTTGAATAAGTCTAGTTTTTGAAATAATCATATGTCTGGCCGAATACAAAATAAATTTAAATACAGAAAGTCATAGGATGCATAAAATATTACTTCATAACCCTATACTTAGAGAAGTACAGAAGATCGCAAATCCATTGCACACATGGTCACTTTCTAGGTCTTTTAGAATCTCTTGGGATCTAATTTAAAACTTCAACTATCCGTATAACATATATCCAGCCTAGTTCCATTTCAGTCTCTTAATTCTTTCAATAATGCCAATGATATCCTCTTTTTTCCTCTCATTCAGGCATTTTGCTTTTTATCCCTTTTGATTATTCTCAACATATCTCTCTCCATACTTTGCATTTCTCCACTGTAATATATATATATATATATACTAGTGTTTTGAATGTTGGTTTAAGAAAAGATTCTGTAATGATTGTAGAAAATTTGCTCTATTCTGAGCGCACTTTCGACTGACAAAGCCAGAATCATAGCACTCGTAAACAGCGGGAGAGGGGGGGGGTAGAATTTAAATGGAATATTAATTTATGGAAATCAATAATTTAAATATTCCACTTTTAAAAAAGTTGAACACTGTTTTCTTTTTTGTTGATTGCACGAAAAGTATTAAAGATATAGTCTCGGATCCATACTTTCGTCAAGTGTTGTTAACCGAGAGATCAGTGCAGCTGCCTTGCAAGCAAGCAGTTGGTTTGCAGATGGTTGTTGTGGGTTCGCCTCCCGGCCAATGCTGTGACATATGGAAAAAAAACCCAAAACACCTATTTCAAACTTATAGGCACATTTCCTTTTAATAGTATTGCTACAAAAAGCAATCCATGGAAGTTTAATTCTGTGATTAATTCCATCCATTATTTCCATTTGTATTAACAATCAGGCCAAGATATTTGTAGTTGTTAACTCCTAATTTATGATGGACAGCTTAATTTTCTTAGAACATTATTTGAGTATATAATTATATAGAGAAACACGTAAGCACACAGATATACATATAAAAAACATTAGTTGTTCAAACTAATGACATAGTAAACTGCTAAGTCAATTTACATATGCAAATAAGCTAATCTATGGTAATCAGAGGCTAATTTGATGCATATTTATACGCAAGCGGATATGTCAATGTATTTTAATGTTCACTATAAGTCGTGCTTTGACAAAGACATGCTGTATCGAAAGCCTGGCTCGGCAAAGTAACAAATATTGTTTTGCCCCAAAGATTTATCAGCGTAATAGCTGAATATATTTCTCATTATATATTATCTACGGTATATACATATAATATAGTTTATTGTTTATGTATACTATAACGATACAACATACACACACACTTTCTAAAAACTAATTGCGATATTTTGACTTTTGGCTAACCCTTAAACTAATAAATAATTATGTTTTCCTAAGCTTTAATATAATGGCCACTCTAAAAAAATGAATTCAGGTTAAACTTTTGCACTACGGATATATTCTCCAATACTGTAATTAATTTTCTTCAATGTCAAAACAGTCTAATAATTACTTTTATTGCGGATGCTAAACTTTTTTTTTTTAATTTTAAATTTATTAAATGTACACGGAGTTCATTTTAAAATTGAAACGAACAAATTATATATGGTAAATATAGTTAACTCATTTATTAAAATAATGTTAACTTGAAAGAATGACTTCTTTCAAATTAGTAGTGACATTAAATATGGAATTTTCGTGTGTGCAAACTAGTAAATAAAATTATAATATAATAATAATAAAAGCAAACCAACGCTAACAATATAGTGTATATATATAAGGGCAGCAAACAGCTGTATGTCTTATAAAAATTTTCCATCACAGCCAAAATAAATTTATATCTATTTTTAAAATTAACAGTATCAAATTTATATGACAGAAAATGAGTCATTGAAGGGTGAAACACAAGAGCGGAATAATTAAAGAACCACTTTATAAAATAATGTCTTAAATTATACAACAGTTATGGTCAAAAACATCTGGTATATTATAAATTTCACACATGAAATAAATAAGGTCCTAAAAGAATCTACCAGTAGTCATCAATTCTTATGTTATTTGATTTTTACAGAGGTGAGAAATAATATATAACGTAAGTTTCCAGTGCTAAAATGACTGCATACACACAAATATAATTTTTTTTATAACACTAATAATCCAAATCAAAAGAAAATGCGAACTTAGTTAAAATGTGAAATACACATTTAAACACATGTATTATATCTAAGTAAAATAATGAGCTAATAGAGAGCGTTTAAATGTTCTCATTGTTCACAAATGGGACGGAGCATCATGATAGGGGAGAATATGGTGAAAACCTAGGGTGGAGAATGAAATGGGAAAGTAAGGTGGCTAACAGGTTTCTCTGGGCGTAGTAGCTGAGAGATTTCTGATAAAGGAGAAGCCATGGCGCATTGCAACGCATCACAACAGCATAAAAAATAAGGGATTAACAATAAAGTGGGATATGCAAAATCACATTATATAAATGATATATATATATGTCTAAAATAAGATAATACACGTGGAAAAAGAGAACTAGGTTTAAAATTTAAATCTGAGTTAGTCCATATGTGAGGCACCTGTCTCGGGTGCCGGATTGAAATAGGCACTAAATTCAAACATTAGATTTGAATATTTATTTAATATATATATTTTTTCCTATTATATTTTTTGCTATGTTCAAGAGACTATTTTAAATAAACCTTTTCGATATTTAAATACAAGTATAATTTATATACTTGGAGCTTAGATGTAATATAAGAGGTTTGAACACAGACATTCAAGCTTAGATGTAATATAAGGGGTTTGAACATAGACTTTCATCTTAGATATAATATACGGGTTTAAACAGACTTTCAAAGCTTCCTTCAGCTATTCATTCTATCTCATACAAGCAATACACATAATCACACACATGCAAAAAAAGTCCTATATGTGAGAGGTCAGAGTGACTTAAAAGTCAACTTGGGCATAACAATAATATTGGCATTAGTAAGTGATTTGAGTATTCCATCATCAGATTTTCAATGGTGTGGATGGCTGAAGAGTTTGAAGGGTGGAGTAGATTGAAGCCTTTCCATTAAAGTTTGAAGATTTTCTACCTTAATGTAAATGGAGCACTGATTATATATATATGTGGGAAGATAGACCGGCTGGTGGGCACTGGTTAGGCACAAGTTACATACGTTGAAAATCATTTATCGTCTTCACACATATGCTGTCATGTGCATTGGTAGTATGAGATAAGAGTAGATAGCTAAAGGGAACTTAAAGATCTGTAGTCAAACCGCCTATATTACATATAAATCTTTTCAATAATTTTAAAATGTGCTTTTTAACGTTTGTCTCAAGTGATAAAATTGATTAACCAGAACCTGGGACTAAGGATGATGCGATAATCTTTAGTCTAATAAATGATTAGTAATAATCATTGATACAATTATCTGTATGGCATGATTTCAAAGATATGGACCAAATTGCAGTAGATAATAAATGAAGTTGATGTCTTGGGATTTGTATCCCCTAGAAAAAAAAGACCAGAAAATGGCATGATGTTGGATAATATACTATATTTCTCAACTATAATTTTCATCACTATTACTTTCATAAGTCAGTCCCCTTGCATTGCGAATTTTAAAAATTTTAAATGTTATTAATTTCATACATAATTACTATGTCACTTAAGAATCCATTATTGCAAACAAGAGCACTTCTCTTCCAGTGCCATCTATTTTAAGCTTGAGTAGGTAGATAATAATGCAATTTAATCCTCACACTAATTTCTGGCTTTAGTCTCTATCAGTTAGAAACTTGAAATTCAAAATTGAAACAAACAAAGTTACACATTTGGCAGCCTTTTTAAAGCCCCAAATTCACACATACTTTAAACCAATTTACTTGTATGCTATACAGTTCTGGCACCAGATCAATAAGTATATAGTTAATGACCTCAGTTATATTCTACCCCTAAAAACCCTTTCTCTCTCACTGTAGGATGTTAAAACCAATACAATTCACTATTCTAACATCATTCTTTATAACATAATTTTCTTCTTCTTTCTTTTCTTATGCATTGATTTCTACGTTTACGTATCAAAACTTTATTCTTACAGTTTCGAGTGACATTTGGTTATTGTAGCTCTGATGATGACTGCAGGACAGTCAAAACTGTAAGCATAAAGTTTTGATATAAAAAAATAATATTGTTGAAGTGTTTAAGAAAGATGGAAATGACATCATTTTTTGTAGTGATTGAGTTAATATTGATGACTAAAGGTTTTATCTAATATTTAGGATTAACTAAATCCCAAAATGAAAATTTACTGAAACAATTTTATTTTTTTCAAATTAAACTGAAAATTAAATAAAACCTGGACATGATTGGATATTGTGTATTGGGTGTAAATTAATGAACAACTGAATTACATCTTGAAAACTGCAAGAGAATTTAACAATTATCATTTACGTCTTTCGAGTTTCCAAAGAAAATTTGTCTGCTAAAAGAAATATGAAATGCACGAATGTAAATGGGTTATTTGGCCCAAAAATGGTGGCTTTTATGCAATAGAATATTGAATAGTAGACCGTCGTGGATTATCATCAGTAATAGTTTGCCATTGGCTATGACACTTGTAGCCTACTTTATTCTGCATCTTCAATTTAAAGTCACACCGTTTTTAAAATAATGAAGCGCTTTCCATAAATAAGATGCTTTCACAGCATACTCCAGTAGAAAGTGACTGGCTTTCTTTGCATGCTGCAGTGTTATTTCTGAATCAACCCATGTGTTACATAGCAACACGTTTTATTATTCACCATAAAAATTTTAAGGTGGTAACAGGTTTGGATCATGAGTTATGACAAGAATTATGGCTGCACCTTTCGTACTTTCGTTGATTATATTCAGTACACTCCCCAACATCATGAAATCTTGTATGCCATTTAAATACACACTTGTAATTCTGGTTTCATGGCTGCTTATAGCATGAATCATTTCAAATGAATTTTGGCCCAATTTAACATAAACAAGCTTCTTGTTCCATTGTGAATGAAGGCATGAAACCTCACTGTCAAATTTCTGCCATGCACACAGATCGGAGAACGAATCAACCATCTTTTTGCTGAAAACACTGCATATATTTATTTATATTGATAAAAAACATTTATTCCTCAATGAAGAAATAAATATTCATTCAATTATGGCTTTTTTATTTCTACTGCGATTCACAAAAGACAATTATATCTATAGTAACTGTGTGTAAACAAGTTTTGCTTAATTATTATAACCAGCAACTGCAAGTATCATTTCTTTCCCTTAACATAAAAATCTGTTTAACATAAAATAGCATTTGCTACCTTAACATAAATTTCTGGTTAACATAAAATAATGCTACCTTTCGCTTAACATACATTTCTGGTTAACATAAAATAATACTGTCTTTCACTTAATATAAATTAATACTGAATTCCCTAATATGCCAGTTAACAAAATCTGTTTAACATAAAATAACATTTGCTACCTTTCAGTTAATATAAATTTCTGGTCAACATAAAATAATGCTAAGATTCTAAAATTTTGTTTCTTCTTTCATTTAACATAAAATTGTTTAACATGAATTATAATTATTCCTAGCACCTTGCAACCTTTTTCATTTAACATAAAATTTGTTTAACTTTAAATATTTAGATCCTAGCATTTTGTATTAAGAAGGGATCATACCTGTGTTTTCTCTATGCTATAATAACTGGTCGAATATGAAATGGCAATAACAAATGTCCCAATGTTAATAATCATCAATATAAATAGGGCTGATTTTTATAAATGTTACTATAATGGTCAAGGAACAAAATTTTCCAATTATTCTTAATGGGAAAAAGTAAGTAACCCCAAATAAGCAATTTAACTACACTGGTCTTCTCAGATTGGTTAGATTAAAAAGTTATAATAAATTCTGACCATATAAAAGATGACAATAATTTTCAAAACAATTTGTGTATTTATTAAAAGATTCTGACAATGAATAAATATTAGGTATACATATGTGTTCAAAAAAGGTTAATGTGTTAGCATGTCTCAATCAAGAGCTATGACATGAATACCTAAGAGCTATGACATGAATACCTAAGAGCTATGACATGAATACCTAAGAGCTATGACATAAATACCTAAGAGCTATGACATGAATACCTTTACAGATCATTTCAATGCTCTACCTATTATCGTGAAATCTTGAAAAACACTTGAAAAAATTCTTGCAACTAATGATTTCACTGCCATACATACCCAAATCATTTCAAATGTTTCAGTATCCATTTTGTCCAATTTAAAACATTTAATGTTAGCATGTAATTTCCTCATGAATTAAGATGTAAAAGTCACATTGCATGTTATAACTCATGCACAAAATTTTATGATGAGTAGTTAAACTGTCAACTGTGCCCTGTGTAACATATGCATTGACTCAGACATGGTTCTTCAGGCAGCTTGGAGACAGTATCTAATCTATGTAGTGCACACCATCTATGATAATTGTATGTATTACTATAAAAAATTACATAATGCGTGCATAAATTTAAAACCAGAAAAAAGTAAGTAGTATTTATTATCTTGTGAATAGAATATAACAATAAAATACACATTACTAAAACATCATATGATCACCTTTTCTTATGCTTGCACAAGCTGTTAAAATAGTAGCAACTTTCCATACAGTAGTGCCACCCAGTAAAAGCCTTAGTAATCAATGTATGAAAGATTTGTGCACAAAATCCCTACCTAGTGTCTACTCATCCAGTATCCCCAGCCTAGTTTCTAGCTTGTGGCTTTCATCAGTGAAAAGCTTTGAATCTGAGAGCATGACACTTAGACTTTAGAATCTAATGCAACCCTCCACCCGTCACCTTTTACCTATTTAGTTAATTAGAAAGCTATGAGTTGAAGAGGAAAACACAATAATGTTTACAATCCAGCCTCTTCACTTGTATTAGAACCTAAAATTTAAGTGGTACTATCAGATCCAAGATTCCCTGCTGATGAAAGTCGCAAGTTAGAAACCAGTCTGGGGATGTTGGATGAGCAGGCAATAGATAGATATTTTATGCATAAACCTTCTTGTATCCACTGATTACTAAGAATTGTACTTCTGTATGGAAAATATGTTTTAAAATACACATCAGCAGTACAAATTCCAAATAATTATATAAAAAGAAATCAAGACTAAAATACAAATGAAACAAATTAAGAAATATTTCTATTAACTGCATATAAGCCTGAAAAAGAAAAAAAAAATCTCATTACTAAAGTTTAATAATTTATTTTTTAAAAGAACTTAATATTTTTAATGCAGTGAGACTAAATTCCCCATAACTCATCGATGGTAAAAATGATCATTCAGTTATAGTGAAGCAGTCAGACCTTCTCCTGTCCAAAAATAAGAACAAACTTTAGTGATAAGATAACAAAATACCTCACCTCATATGCCATGCTGAGATTTGTCTTCTCTTGCTTCAGCTGGTCCACTTTATTCTTATACTGCATCATACTGCGTAACATTTCTTCCATCCTGGAAAAAAAAAAGGATAGCAATTTTATACAATGCAGAAAATTTTTAAAAAGCAAGTAGATTAAGGAAAACATAATGTATCCCAGTGTAAAAGATCTCTCCAAATCAACATACATGTTGTGTTGTTAAAACAGGCAAAACTCACTATACGTATTGCCACACACAAGTAGAGTAATCAATAGATGCCAGAAGGCTTGTCCATAAAATCCCCATCTAGTGCCTACTCATTCAATATCCCCAGACTAGTTTCTGGCTTGCGGCCTTCGTCTGTGAGGAGCCTTGGATCTGAGAGCACTGCACCTAGATCAAGCCTTCTGGCATCCATTGATTACTCCAGCTTGCTGTGTGTGGCAAGAGGTATAGTGAGTTTTGCCTGTTTTAACAACAGTTATACACAAGCATAAGAAGTGGTGGTCATGTGATGTTATGTTGTGTCAGCTTAGATTTAAAGTGTTAGCACGTTCGAATCACAAGGTGTGTGTCATGAAATGCGATAATCTATTTCTTATTTTTGTAGATAATCTTCAGTGATCTCCCTGCCACAATATGTTGCAAACTATTTGGGAAAAAGTTCTTGCAAATCATGGTTTAACTGCTACATTCAGTTTGAAACATTAGCTCAACTTAAAACAAAGTTTAATGTTGGTGCGACACTTGATCAAGAATTCAGATGTGAATACATCATCACATTTTACATTGTAAATCATAATCTGGACATGCTTGCACATTAAAATTTTTGTGGTGAATAGTGAAATTATTTACACAATACATGTTTATTCAGAGATGACAATTCTTGATGTTTGGAATAAAAAAATCCGTCACAATTTTGTTGAGGTCCCCTATGTAGATGATGAATATGTGAAATAAATATATCTTTCTCAAAATGATCTACAATTCAAAATACATTACAATGATAGCTAAACAAATAAAAAAAAACGTCTGTGGCATTATTGCTCAGAAGTTCATAAGAAGTTTGTGCGCTAGATATGTGAACACCAGAATCTATTCTGGGACCATCCAATCCCAGGTCAAATGCCCTACAATTTGACACCCTTCTCACAAACTATAACACATATGCCAATCAAAATGTTAATTAATCGAGTGTAGAAAAATCAAAGATAATTAAATGCCTTTTTTATTAATAACTAAATGCTTTTATTTAATCTAGAAATTCCGTTTGTTGTTGTTTGGCTAATATCTTCTATCTGATTTTTAATGCCAGCTTTTCATCAGTTTTGTACATTCGTTAGTGACTGATGTCAGTGTATTTAATATGATAATGCAGTATTTCAGCATCATCAAACTGAGATCTACCCCAAGAGCATCGGTGGGTCTAATTTCAAATTGCATTGATATTGGTTCAATAATTTCAGTCAGGTGCAACAGATGGTGATATATATTTTTAAAAATCACGATTAATTCACTAAAAAGCATTTACAGTTAATTAAAATTTAAAAAAAAAACAAATAAAGAATGCTTAATTTCATTTGATTGCTTAACTAAAACTTTCTTTTTTAATAACGTTTATAAGTGCAGAAATTTTGTAGATTTTTAATGCGTGTAAATTTCATTTTAAATGTTGGAAATATGGTGGCATCATTCAGCTTCAAAGTTTTTAAATTTGAAGGTCAATAGTTAAAAAAAGGTCCACTGCAAAATATTGGAATACTGAAAAATAATATATATATATAATGTCTTTATTTCATTTTAAGAGTAATGCACTAAAAGCCGCAAAATAATTTTTTTCTTCAATTGTAATTTTCGCTGCGATATGGAACTTGAACTAAAAGTGTGGGGCATTCATAAATTAATTAAGTCACATGCTTTTATTCAATTTATATATAACAATCACAACTGTGGTTGAAGAGAATAATTATTTTTGGGGGTTTTAGTGCATCACTGATCAAATTAAATAAAACCATTTATAATAAAATATTTTTTATCTATATTATTCATTATACCTATTTGTGATAAATTCATTTCTATACCGGAATTTCAAATTAAATCATCTGATATCTTCTAATTTTTGATTTGATTGCTTCTATAAAGATATCGTTGTTGTAATCATCATTACATCTTGAGCAGCCATTGAAAGTTGAGTATAGTCATTCTAATATATATACAGATCATCATCATCATATTTCACATATTATCAATCCACTGCAGGATGAAGGTCTTTCCAAGATCAATCCATCTTCTCTGATCTCTAGCCTCTTTTTTCCACATCACCTCTGCACACTTCCTTATTGCATCCACCCATCTTACACATGGTCTTTTTCTAGGTCTTTTACAATCTCTTGGAAGCCTGTTAAAGATGTCAACTGTCCATTTATTATCATCTCTTCCAGCAGTATTTCCAGCCCAACTCCACTTCAGTCTCATAATTCCTTCATTGATGTCAGAAACACATGTTTGTTCTCTAACCCATCTCACCATACTTCTTTGAGTAGTTGGAAGGCTCTGAATTGCTCTTCTGTTAAAGGTTCAAGTTTCAGACCCATAAGTAGAACAGGTAAAATGTATTTATCAAAAACTTTCATTTCCAAACACACAGGCATATTTCCTCTTAATATTAATATGCAAGGACCAAAAATAAAAATGATTCAAAGATGAATTTTGCGATGGTAGTACAAATTAATTCACAAAATACAAACATGTCTAATATATCATGTAGACTTTTCATTTATTTATTGGATATCTTCTTTTAACTTGTGCAACCAATTTTACTTTTTAAAAGACTTCAATATCTTGCCTAAATGTAGCATTCCAACTTCAGAAATGTAAAAGCAATCAATTTTATACTTCTGCAGAATGTCTTTGCGAGTCAAATAAAAATGTTATCTGCCTCTCTTGTTGAAAACCATGCTAAAGTTCATGGATAAAATCATTTTATTAAAAAGTGTTCACTCATTTCTACCGAGATGTCCTTTTCCAATAAAAGACTCTGTTAGTATCACATCCAGAAAGTTCAAAAAACACTTAATTGATCTTACGATCTTAGAATCTTCTTTTTAGAATTGTTTTTCTATTGCCTTTATATGTACAGGACTTTCTTCTGTACCTGGATTCATAAATTTTATTGTACAGCTTATATTGCACATGATTATAACTGCAAGACACGTCTCCCCACCATTACTATTTTATTTAAACTAGTCACCACTTTCAACAGAGATATTATTTAAATACTATGATCTGATTAGTAAAGACTTTACACTGTAAAAAAACTCTCACCAGAAGGCACTGCAATCAAAGAGCATCAGTTGGCATGACAATGAGGATGAACCTAAATTTTAGTAATTGCTTTCTCTAGGCACCCCTGTTGAAGTCGGTCTACATTTGACAATCTTTAAAGTCAGTGTCTCTTAAAGATAGATGATTATATAATTGAAAAAACAAAGACTAAATATCATCCTATCACCATTTTCTATGCGTATACAGGCTGTTAAAACAGCGATGATGTGATGTGATGTATTGTGACTTTTCTTTAAACAGAGTCAGAAATTTCTCAGCAACTAAGCCCAGAGAAACCTGTTAGCCACTTTACCTTCCCTTTCCATTCCCCACTCTAAGCTTTCCCATAATCTGCTCCATCCCATTTCCACAACAGAATCTTTGTCAACTCTATGGCCTTTATATCTAAATCCCCCTTATCTTTTCCTGAACCAAGCATAAAAACCAATAACCCATTTTCTGTATAATCACTTTGTTCATATTTATTCTTCCATAACTTCATTATCTGTACCCATTCAATCAACAGATGCCTAATATTTTCTATGCCTTCCTTACACAATTTTGTAAACTCTCCATGCAGTAGTGCCACCCATCCTAAGACCTAGATGCAGTGCTCTTCAATCCAAGGCCCCTCACTAATGAAAGCCACAATCTAGAAACTAGTCTGGGGGCATTGGATGTAGTATGCACTAGATAGGGTTTTGTGCATAAATCTTATTGCAGCTATTTATTATGGCTTGCACTAGGTAGCACTACTGCATGGGGAGTTATTTATTGGGTTATGAATAAAGGACAGGCTACAAGATAGGTGATAAAGGTAGTATGGTATGCAGAAGATTTGGATACAGACTTTATATCATTATACTTATACAAAAGGTGGGATGATTGTGTTAGGGGGCTTGTTGAGTGTTATAGTGACAAAGAATGGGATAGAAGAATAAATGCATCAATAAAAAATAGGGAATGGGAGAGATGGAGAACTAATATGAAGAGTAAAACGAATTTATATATATATAAAAGTAAACAGAATATGAATTAATTTACGATAATAGCAAGGAAAGTAGTTTATTGATTAAGGCTTGAAAAAAGATCGTTAGCAACAATGGGAATATAAACACAAATGGAGAAATGTGTGTAATTTAGTTTGCAAGTTATGTAAGGAAGGCATGGAAAATATTAGGTATCTAATAATTAAATGTAAATGCTTACAAGAAGGGTACAAATAATGAAGTTGTGGAAGAATAAATATAAACAGAGATTATACAGAAAGTGAGTTCTTGGTTTGGAAAAAGATAAGGGGGATGTAGATATAAAGGTCATAGAATGGACAAAGATAATGTTGTGAAAATGTGATGGAGCAGGAAAGAGACGAATATGGGGAAAATTTAGGTGGAAAATGGAAAGGGAAAGTAAGATGGCTAACAGGCTTCTCTGGGTATAGTGGCTGAGAGATTACTGACTTCTATAAAGGAGAAGCCACAGCGCATCGCATCGCACTGTTATAATAATTAAAAAATTCAACAACAACAAAACATTTATTAATTACAACCGCATTTATAATTTTATAAAAAATATTTACTTTTTTTTTTGTCAACTAAAGCTGCTTTTTAAAAAATTATATTAATGTAAAAGTTCAAATATTTACATTTAATAATTAAAAAAAAAGTTCATGCATAGTTGCTAATTATCCTTTAATCAACTAATTTTTTTTTAATTATTAATAACAAGTAATTCCCCCATCCCTTTCTGCTCTCCGACGCGTGAACTCCTTAATACTGGATTAACTCGAAATTTAAATATTCATTTCAGCAATCAAGATTTTCAATTCAGTTCATTCTTCAACATCGATGAATCAAAAATGTCACCACTTCTGATCGTACGGAGAGTTAATTAGGACTCGTTAATTATCTCATTTAAATAAGATCTAATTAATATATAGCCTCCAGAGTTTGTTCTAATTTTATATCACTTTTTCCCCAAGGCATGTCTACATATATTATGTAGAGGGATAACTATTGAGCAACTATTTACTTATTATACATCATAACCTCATATGTTTTGGAACAATGGGAAGAAGGTGGATTTGAGATCTAAAAGTCACTGTATCAGTTTTTGATTATGTAAAGTGAAAATAAATTTCAGTTTTGGCGCTGTTGACCATAATCTATCACCATGGGGGGGGGGGGAGACCTAGTAATGTTATAACTCCGAGAAACTAAGTTAATTACATATACTGTTTATAGTTCCATTCTTAAATATTCATTTAAAAAGCAAAACCTTCTCAATAGTTTTGCACATAGGATTCTTTTTTACAACTGGATCCATGAAACTTTTGATTACATATTATTTATTTATATCTTATCCTATTTTTTTTTTAAAAAAAACAACTTTAAAAATCCACTTCTATATAAAGGATTTGAACTCAGACTTTCAAGCCCCTTCACTATCCACACTATCTCATATTACTGATGCACATGACTACACACATGCAGAAAAGACAAATAATCACCAATATACTATTTCATGCTAAACCAGTACTCATCAGTTGGTCCAGATTACCATCTCCCATACATCTGATTATATATATATATGTATGGGAGATGGTAATTTGGACCAACTGATGAGTGCTGGTTTAGCACGAAATATGTATATTGGTAATTATTTATCTTTTCCGCATGTGTGAGGTCATGTGTATAAGTAGTATGAGATAGTGTGGATAGTGAAAGGGCTTGAAAGTCTGAGTTCAAATCCCCTATATTTACAATTAAGCTCCAGGTATAAGAATGCCTGGTATTTCAAATCTTTCTATATAGAGCACATGAAATTCTGAAAAATATAAATCAGTCAATACTGATAGTGAGACCAAATTACTACTACATTCAAGTGCACGGATATGATTTTTTTTAAAAAAGAAAACAAACAAGTTTTCAACTTTTTATATATATTGTTCCACTTTTATTTTATAGCCGATCTTCTACTTGTATAAATTTGATTTAGTTAAATTCTTTGCCCAAAGATGGCGAGTTGTACAACCAACAGAAAATTCTTAATTATAATTCTTTGCCATTGCTTGCAACCATTTAAGGAGAAATATGGCTTTCCAGCTTTAATGAAGAAAAGTCAATATTTTATCTATTTTAACTTATCTAAACCTGGTGTTTGGATATTTCAAACTGAAGCAAATATATAAGTACTGGAATAAAAAATAAATTAACTGAATGTAGTAATATTTATACTGGAAATTAGATAATTCTTCAACTGATGAACCACTTCCATTGTTCCCTCTGGTGAGAATTTTTGTAATCATTAAATATTTGATTTTAGCATTAAATCTTTATTCTACATTAGAATTATATAAATTGGGTTTGATTTAGCACAAATATTTTGTAAGATTACAAATGAAAAACAACCTTTAAAAAAAAAAACATATTTGAACATTGAAAATATAGAAAAAATGGTATTTGCAAGAGTTTTCAAGTAAACTATGATGGCACTCCGTATTTTTGAAAAATGTATAGTTTTGAGAGCTAATAATCTACTGGAGGTCTTGCGTTGTTAGCTGAGAGGTATCGCAGCCGCCATGCAAGCAAGAAGTTGGTTGCAGACGGTTGTGGGTTCGCGTCCCGGCCGATGCTATGACATATGAATAATCTACTGGAGCTGTGTTAGTAGTTGATTTAAAACAAAATTAAGAAATCGATTGTTAAATTTTAAAAAAAGGAAATAAATTCCGATAAATTTCGTCAAGAAACTTTATTCCAATTTTTTATTATTTATATTATAATATGAAAAGCAATGCGATGCTTTTAACATTGTCTTATTTTGATTCAATTCAGCATGTTTCTTTTTGTCTTTGGTAAATTGTCATAATAGTAAAAATTTGGGACCTTCCTGTCACAGAATGTGATGCAGTGGACTATTTCCAAAGGTACAGGATCTTGCCCTCCCGAAAGATCAAGATATGATTGGACACCATCACCATGAATAAAGTAAATATTGTATTTCTATTTTTTTTTCATTTTTCTGTTAATAAGTTAATAAAAAAAAAAAGTAAACTGTAAATATTTTAATTAATTTTTCCACAATAATTTCTTTTCTTAAAATAACAGCAATAAAAAATCAAACGTAATTATTAACTATGATGTTTCCTAGCAGGCATTTTATTATGTAAACATTTTTTGGGGCCCTGAAACTGTATATTTATCAAAATATGGGCTGCCATCTTGGTTTACTTGAAAACTCACAAGTACAAAAAAAACTAATAATAAAAATAATATATCACATGATCACTATCTCATACTAGCACATAATTGTTATTAAACAATTCAAAACTCCCCATATAGTAGTGCCATCTTGTGCTAACAAGAGCAATCAATGGATGAGTAGGCACTAGATAGGGATTTTATACACAAGCCTTCTGGCAACAATTGATTGCTCTTGTTAGCACAAGATGGCACTACTATATGGGGAGTTTTGCTTTGTTTTGAATTGTTTAATAAAAATAATATATATTATGAACAATGAACTTTTGTCTCATTTGATGATGAAAAAGAAAAGCAGCTCTTCCAGTATGTGTGTGGGGAGGGTGTGTGATTAACAAAATCTTTAATTGACTTAAGCTTGTTTTTAAAATGTGAATGACATTATGAACTACCATGTTAAAGTATTACAAAAAAGTGTTATCAGTCTTACAGCCGTAGTTTTCTGTTCATCGTTACAATTCAATTTGTTAACTTATATTTTTAAAATCAAAACATATTTGAATAAAATCAAATTGGAACCATGAATACTTTGGGTTTTCAATGATTATTATACAAACATAATGCAAAATTAATTATAAATATTTAATAGTTTAGATTGTGCTTTACACAAAAAAGTGAAGCTTGTCTCAATCTTATTAAAAGTTATACGGCTTAGCGCTTTCAGAGACCTTGTGTCTCCATAATCATAGCCTACTTTTAACTGAAGTTTAGTTTCAGTTTATGTAAAATTTTATGCAAATTCTATAACGACCATTTTCTGGAGATTGCAAAGCACGATTCTCTCTGATTTATTGCACAATTGTCATTTGCAATAAAGCACACCTCTTTAATTTTTTGTTTTATATCATTAATGTTCCGTGCATAGTGCCCTTGCCATAGTGGGTTCGAACACATGCCCTGTTGTTTTTTGGTGCTCGAAGAATATGGATCTGTTTTCATTGTTATTTATAGCTTTCCTGTACAAATAATGATGTTGAGATGTTCTTGTTGTAATGTTGGCACGGGTCTCCCCATAATATGCCGCTCTACATCCATTGGTCAGGCATGAAATTTTATAAACTGCTTGAGCTATTTAATTAGAATGTATTTTGTCTTTGTTATTGTTTATCATTCTGTTTGTTGGTGGGGTGTGGAATCCTAGTTCGAAGGACTCTGCAAAAATTTTATAATATTTTCTAGCAATTGATGGTATGTACGGTAGCATCTAAACTATTAACTAATCAAAGGTGAAAAACTAATATTTTATAAATATTTAAATAAATTAAAGGAAAAATAATCTATTTTTTTGTGCAATTCATGTATTTGGTGGATAATCTTCTCAAAGTGATTCTCACAATTGATCTTAAAACTGGATTTAAAAACAATGTAGCAGGACTAGATACTGATCTCTTCAGATTTTTTTTGAACTAATGAATCAATATTATTTTAATTTCATTTTCTACCATCAAATGAATGCATAATTGGCAAAATAGCTGTAAGAGAATGAAGCACAGCTGAAGGACTATGAGTACCTCTCTCCAATAATCTCTAAAGTTCTTTTTACTTATTCATAGCAGTGCTAATCTATTAGTATATATATATTAATAAAATTAAATCATACATCACATGACTTACATAGTACAAATACATAAAATAAAAAGTGCTAATAGCTCTAAACAAGCTTATTTTATTATTATTTACAATAAATGTCATAAGAGAACACATTCAAAATCTCTATTTAGAATTATCCCCATCCCCAGACCAGTTTTGAGCTATGGCTCTCATCAGTGAGGAGCTAGAATACCAGATTCAAAATACCAACTCAAGCCCAGCATTCATCTAATACTTAATTATTAAGTAGAAGATCTGAAACTTTCACACATCTACAAGTCTTCAAATCCAGCTCTCCAACTGGACCGAACTAAATTCAGACCCTCCATATATTAATAGTCTTAATATAATAATCAATCTAAATAAAATTGAAACAAACAACTAATTATATTTACAGTTATTTAATTATCATTGTATATATTAATAGCCTTAGCAATCTAATATAGCCAAACCTCAATAGCCAAATTATCCTAGATAAAGACTTCAAATGCATTCTCTTGTGCCATTTATCATAAAAAAAAAAAATAAACGTGTTTAGAGCTATTAGCACACACTTTATTTTATATATGAAAATATTTCCTGTGCATACTGCTAACTGAAATAAATAATCAAATATCAATTCACCTCAAATGATATTTTATTTAGCAGTATGCATTGAAAATATCTTCATATATATCTATGTTTGGGAGTTCCAAAGATTAAAAATATGTAATGTTTAGACTGTCTTTGTGTAAGTATAGTAAGCATATCTGTTTAATAGCAGTTTAAAGATCATTGCTTATGTAACATCACATTCTCTGTTTGAATTAGTCTGTGTTTCAATATTTAATATCGTTGCAGCCTAAAATTCAAAGAGTATCTTTTTGAATTAGGTGTTTTGAGATGCGGACTCTAAATGTTTATTTCACAGAGGGCGTAGCTGGGAATTTCTTAAAATTTGAGGTGAGTTAATGTTTGATTATACACACATTTTCTTTACATATAAATACCTAGCCAATACATTTGTGTTCATTCCTTGTGTCATTCACTCTAGAAGGTGCACAGTAATCTATGTAAATAGTTACCCAACAGTGACTTTATTATTATTCGCTACATTTTTTTTATGATAATGATTTCAAGAAAAATTATTTGACAATTTATTTTACAATGCATAACAAAGTTGTTTCCAAGTAATAAATATTATTATGTGAAAATTTTTAGGGAGGAATTTGGCTATCATTATTTGTTTTTATACTTGAATATTTTTGCAACTAAATGCTTGTCCCTTTAAGTGGTTTTCCTAATCAGCTAACCCTGAGTAATGGTTCCCAAATGATAAATACAAATGCCATATGGGAAAAAAAAAATCTCTGGATCTTGCACAACTATCGTGATTTTTCTGTCATTTAATGGTTTAATATATTTCTATCCTATTCACTTTATTAGTTTCGGTAGTTTTCACAAGATGGCAGCTGTAATCAGAAAGTGAATTATTGGTTATTATGCTGGGTTTGGGAAAAGGTAAGGGGGATTTAGATATAAAAGTTATAGAGTTGACCAAGATTATGTTGTGGAAATGGGATAGAGCAGATTGTGGATAAATTTAGAGTGGGGAATGTAAAATAAAGTGGCTAACAGGTTTATCTGGGCATAATTGCCGAGATATTCTTGACTTCGTTTAAGGAGAAGCCACAATACATCACATCACATCAGCTACTTTCCAATGGTTTCTTCTTGGCTCATGTCAGCCTCAAAAGTTCTCTACTTGCTGTCATGAATTCTGCTAAAATATGCACTTTCATTATCTCCAAATTTTTCCAAAATGTGTTAGCCAGCCAGCTGTAACAATTTTTCTAGCGGAATAATTGATAAGTTTCATTTGTTTTTGAAAGACAATTTTTTCATCCGATTTTTTTGTACTTGTCCAATACTTTTTTATATATTACTTATAACTAATAAATAAATAATACAAAAATTCTGTCAGATAATGAAAATTATTCTTTATGTATAAAGTGTGATAAACAGAGTAGCTAAAATTCAAAAAACATTAATCACAAAAAACTATTTGCCAAGCGCTTTCGGTACCATGTACCAGAATCATGGTGACATATACCGTGTACCAGAATCATGGTGACATGTTCCACATACCAGAATCATGAAGACATGTTCCATGTACCAGAATCATGAAGACATGTACCAGAATCATGGTAACATGTACTGTGTACCAGAATCATGGTGACATGTTCCACATACCAGAATCATGAAGACATGTACCATGTACCAGAATCATGGTAACATGTACTGTGTACCAGAATCATGGTGACATGTTCCACATACCAGAATCATGAAGACATGAACCATGTACCAGAATCATGGTGACATGTACTGTGTACCAGAATCATGGTGACATGTTCCATGTACCAGAATCATGAAGTCATGTACCAGAATCATGGTGACATGTCAGAATCATGGTGACATGTACCAGAATCATGGTGACATTATACGCGAAAAATATTTTTTATGACTAATAAAAAATATTTTTTCATTCATAAATAAAATATATTTCCATAATTATATATTTATTTACATATAGTTATTTATTAAATAATCCAAAGAATCGTAAGTCATAAAATAAATATCAAACGACGATCACATTTTAACAATTACTTTCAAAATACTTTAGGGTTACTTCTTATGCTTTCTAAAAAATAGTAAATGATTCTCTAAAAAATAAGTTTTCAAAATATACATTAATAATAAATATATAAGAATATTTATATCCAAAATTTACTGGAAATATAAAAATATGTTAATCTTAAATAATGTACATTAATACCCAATAATGTGCCTTGCTGACTTTTCTAAATGCTCATAGGGAATCGAATTCAATTCAAAATAAAATCTTATTACTTATTTATCATATTAGAATGAAATATTACCTAAAAAAAACTTTCTTTAAACAAAAATATTTTCTTAAGCAATTTTTATTTACGTGTACAATATATAATCGATTAAATAACTAATGCATTATAGGGCTATAGCTTATAATATTAATTAGGAAAGAATTTAAGTGCCCTCTATTATCTCATTATAAAAATAAGGTGCAAGACATTATATATAATGACAATATTCTCACTTATAAACTAGAACAATACAAGGCTTACAGGACCAGTTTCAAGAAAACATCCTTCATCAGCTGAGCCAAGCCTCAAACATCACTAACGGCAAATCAGAATGGAAATAAATCTTATTTATATTACGTACATTAATATAAATAAAACTGAAGTCCATTAAGATTCATAGTTAGATGATGTTTGGGGTTTCAAACAGGTTCCCTAATAAGTGGTCCTGTGAGCCTTGAATTTACATAATTTAAAGTGATGGTTCCATCCTCACGCTTTACTTGCCAGTACTTCAGATTTGCTCGTATATAAGCATTTGAGTCGTAGGAATAAGAGGATTCCTTTTATTCCTGCATAAATACTATATCTTGTATTGGTGAGAAAGTATTCATTTATTATTAACACTCACAAAGCGTATGCACAATTAGCTTAAAAGGCTGATATTTGAATGTATAATTTAAAGTTAAAAATTTGCCATTATATATGAAATCTATGTTATTTTCACAAAGAATGCATTCATAATATTTTTTGTAAAAATTTATCTAAGTTGTAAAGGAAACACCCTATACATATAGAAAGAAAGTATATACCATTATTGCTCAGAAATTCATAGAAGTTCAAGCACTAGGGTCAATCCTGGGTCCTTGATCCCAAGTTGGAAGCTCTACAACTATGCCAAAACTCGTAGGGTTTGAAATATATAATAAATGTTTAATTTAGCTATGGATGGCAAATTTTTTGCCCGTGTAAACTGTTAATTGTTGCTATGCAAATTAACAATTAGAAAAGACTTATAAATATTTTAATGTCAATTCAAAAAAGTAATACATGGCATTTATTTGTCACTAATATTTAACTTTTGCAAATCTAATGATTTTAATGAACATGTAAATAATTTTACGGTTTATCCTATATGTAATGCTACAAATATAAACCCAATCATGGAACAAGCGAGTCTGAATACATTAGAAAAATTATTTGCAAGACAGATTCCCAAGAATCATTTAAATGAACTTGTAAATTACACCCCCCCCCTCTGTTATATTAATGCCAAACTATTTTGACAAACAAGCATTAATATAACAAAAAAGTACGGCTTATTTACAAATTCATAAAGCAGCTCAGAAATATATTTGGACTCATTTGTTTCATGAGCAGATTTAAATTCCTTAAAGGATAAAAACCGTTCTGAACAATAGTCGAAATTTCAAATATACATAACTTTTGAAAATTAAATTCTATATTCATGTATGCATACTCACACACAGACTTACTTTTTAAATTCGTCTTGTAAGGCAGCCAGTCGGCTTTTACACGCTGTAGTTTCAATGGTCATTTCCTGTACTCGCTGCTCAGCCTGTGTTCTTAACATTCTCTCCTGGTCTAAATCCTTCATCAGGCTTTCCCTCTGAAAACGAAATTATTTGAATATTTAAAATAAAATATTTAAAGTTTTAAAGGGAAAAAAAAATGTATAAAACATTTTCTAAAAAATATTTTTACTTAATTTGAGGAGTGCAATACTAAGAACCAAAACATAATTATTATTTGACCATAACTTGAAATAAAAATGTGGCATATCTGTAAATTAATTAATCCAATCACTACTTGTGGCTGACAAAATAAATTAGTTTTCAGTGCAAAACTCTTAAAATTAAATACAAACACGTTCTACAAAATATTTTTTATATATTATTTTTTAGCGGTGATATTTCACAAAGAACTTTTTGTAACTATGCATATTCAAATTTAAAATTTAAGAATCTAAACAATGTCATTGTATTTCCAGTATGATTGTTGAGTGTTATAGCGGCAAAGAATGGGGTATAAGAATAGATGCATTAATAAAAAATAGGGAATTGGAGGGATGGGAGAACTAGTATGGAGAGTAAAAAGAATCTAAATATATTTAGAAGTAAACAGAATATGAATTAATTTATGATAATAGTAAGGAAAGTAGTTAACTGTTTAAGGCTTGAACAAGATCGTTAGCAACGAGGGAATGTACACACAAATGGAGAAATGTGGGTAATTTAGTTTGCAAGTTATGTAAGGAAGGCAGGGTAAATATTAGGTATCTACTAATTGAATGTAAATGCTTACAAGAAGAAAGGGGTACAAATAATGAAGTTGTGGGAGAATAAGTATAAACAAAGTGATTATGCAGAAAGTGAGTTCTTGGGTTTTATGCTGGGTTTGGAAAAAGCTAAGAGGGATCTAAGATGTAAAGGCCATAGAGTGGACAAAGATAATGTGGAAATGGGATGGAGCAGGATAGTGAAGAATATGGGAAAAACTTGGGGTGGGGAATGGAAAGTAAAGGTGGCCCACAGGTTTCTCTGGGCATAGTGACTGAGAGATTCCCGACTCCGATAAAGGAGAAGTCATAATGCATCGCACTGCACACAAGACTATTTGGGAGTATAACTTGTGAACTATCATAGTTTACGGGCTTCTTACAATATGTATAATTTATGAATATTTTTGAACCTGAGTACTCCACGCTTTTACTTGTGGTAGCTGAAGAATATTATATATATATATATTATTATTACATTCTCGTTTTACAATGTTTGAAGCAATAATAGATCTTACAGAAACATGCAGCATTGGATATACTTGCTGTTTCTTCAATAAATGTCATCTAGACTCGAGTATACGTGTGTGTGTGTGAAGAATGGCAAAAGTAGTATAGGACTTCACCTACTTGCATAAATATCCACTATTAGCTTTAATTAAACATGCTTGTCTTTTAGAGAGAATGGCCATACAGAAGCATGAAAATAATGAATACACATTTATAATGCATGGGAGAATAATTTACATATGGAAACTAGTAAATATTGACAGATAATATGTTTTAGGAATGGATGTTTTGGAATAGACATATATTGAGTCACAATGGTTGATAAGTTTTCATTGTTCTCCCACTCCTCCAAAATTCAGTTATATCTTCAAAATCAAATGTATAATAATAATCTAAGCACATTTTAAGTTTAAAATTTATCTCCTGCTTATGGATTCAATACATTTTTTTAAACAACAATATTATAATAGTGTTTAATATGCAGCTGTATTACGTCTTTTAATTTACAGATATATGTTGAATGGTTTGGCACAGTGATACAGGAATAGACACTAAACTGAATATCCGTGAATTATGTCCAAACTCTGCAATTTCTGATGTCCATGAATCATGTCCAAACTCTGCAATACTGATGTCCATGAATTACACCCAAACTCTGCAATTCTGATGTCCATGAATCATGTCCAAATTTTGCAATTCTGATGTCATGAATCACATCCAAATTCTGCAATTCCGATGTCCATGAATCACATCCAACCTCTGCAATTCTGATGTCCAAGAATCACATCCAAATTCTGCAATTCTGATGTCCATGAATCACATCCAAACTCTGCAATTCTGATGTCCATGAATCACATCCAAATTCTGCAATTCTGATGTCCATGAATCACATCCAAACTCTGCAATTCTGATGTTCATAATACTTCTTATGAGTTCCTGACCAAAAAAAAAAAACATTTGATTATTATTCATTTACAATTGTTATCTAGTCCAGGTGTTGAAGTTTTTCAGAAAAACAGTTCTACTGCAAAAAAGAAAAGGTTTAGAAAAAGCGACTTCAAGATATTAAATAAGTAGACTAAAGAACAAAATACAGTAGGTACTAGTGAAATGTTGATCCTTCTTTTTCACATGTCTTTGGTCACATGTTTATGATTACACTCCTCCACAAGGTGCTTAAAACATCCCAGATAGAAAGCAGTCCCTATCTTATGTGCGGGTGGTGTAATGAAAATTACACTACAGAAATATTACTCATGGATAATCTCTTAGTCTAATGAATGATTAATAAAAAAAAAGATTAATACAATAGGTATTAGTTTAAAATATACTCTCCCCCATTTTGGTTTCTAAAGGGAGACCCAAAACTACCACTGACGCAATCAAATGCTAAACAAGTCAGACATTCCAAAAATCATCCTAATCTTGTGCAATTCTTTTTAAAATGTTTAATTTTTTTTTAAAAAATAGCAAGGAATTCATTCTATTGTAGTTGTTAAAAATACAGTATATACTACTATAGATAGACCACCTTTAATCCCAGAATTCCGGATTTCACCAAGAAACTAACTAAAATCGAATTTTTACAAAAGTTTTATTATCTGTAGCGTGATATATTTTTTTGGGGGGAACTATACGTCAAGCGTTGGTGGTCGAGAGGTCAGAACAGTTGCCTTACAAGTGGTTGTCCCGGGTTAGCGGGTTCGCTTCCCGGACGATGCTACGGCACATGAGAAAAAAAAAACTATATACATTTTTTAAATAACAGTATGGACTACAGAATATGCGTATATTTATATAGCAGCAATTACAATACTGAATCAAAAAAAATAGCTGGATAATAGACCTTTTTAAATTAGTGGTGTTTGGATTAATGGTAGGCTACCTATATTAACATATACTTTCAGTAGAAGTTAAATTAAATTTTTCCACTTTCAAATTTCATGGAATCAATAAATACACCACTTCAAAGATTATAATTTAAAATCCATTTTACGTGAGACAGCGGAAAAAAAAAACTCATACATATAAAACAAAAATTAGATATTTTTAAAAATAAGACTTAAAAAAAATGAAGAGCAAAAAAGACTCCTAATTACTATAGAAAAAAAAACATTACTTAGTTAATATTTTAAATAAACTATGAGCAATCTATAATCTACTTTTAGGAAAAGGATATCGATTCCGAACTCCTTTGTTTCCCTCCAATTCATGACATCGTGAATTTTCCCATAAATGGGGGTATAATCCATAAGAATAAAAAAGGCAGATATCAGTTACGTATATATTCACAAATATCGCTTACCTCGGAATAAAACGGAATTAGTGGTCACATTTAAAAAAGTAAAAGACAGCTGGAGTTTTTTAACCTTGTAAAATTTGATAACAGTTTGATTCAATTACAAACGGCACATCTCACTAATTTAATATAATTGGAATGACAATAAATAAACCGAACAAGACTGGATGAATAACATCATAGGGAAATTGTAAATTAAAAAACAACAACAACTTAGGATTACTGAAGCTTGGCTGTACTTTTCTTCGCCGGCAATAAGGGGGAGGGGGACAATCCACATCAAAAACTGGATTAACGGCAACTTAAAGATAATCTTGTTCATTTAAATTAATTTAAACACCATCAATACTGTCAAATCTATGCCTTTCATAGCGACACATATAAATTCAAACACTTATTCATATATTTATTTCAAAAACATAAGTTTATTCTCAACATATATAAAATCCAAAAAAATCTTTCCAATGTTCCCTACAGCTGTCGGCTCTGTCTCATACAACCGATGATACATATGATCACACACACACACCCACACACGTGAAAACGATAAATGATCTCCAATGTATGTATTTCGTGCTGAACCAACATTCATCAGTTGGTCCAGATCATCATCTCCCACTCATATATATATAATCAGTGCTCGGTTTTATTGAAGTTTAAAGATTTGATATCTTAATATAAAACCGAGTACTGATTACATGTATGTGTGGGAGATAATGATCTGGTCCAACTGACGAGTGCTGGTTCAGCACAAAGTATATATACTGGATATCATTTATCTTTTTCACATGTATGTAAATATGGGTATCGGTTATACGAGGTAGAGTGGACAGTTAAAGGAGCTTGAAAGTCTGTGTTCAAATCTCATATAATTACATCTAAAACGCCAGGTATATAAATTGCACTTGTATTCGATCAAATATTATAGATTCAGCCTGCAACCTGCCCAACTCTCTTCTGTGTATTTAAAATGGATAAGGTCCGATACATGAAGGGTCAGAGTGATAAAGTCGATATGGGGCATGACAAAAAATATTGGCATCAACAAGGGATTTAGGCAGTCCATCATCAGATTTCCAATGGTATGGATAACTGAAGAGTTGAAGCGTGGAGTAGATTGAGATCTGTCCATTATAGTTTAAAGATTTGCCACATAAAAGTGAGCAATGATTATATATGTGTGTGGGAGATAACGATCTGGAGCAACTGATCAATGCTGGTTTAGCACAAAATATGTATATTGAAGATCACTTATCTTCTTCACATGTTTATGGTAATGTGTATCAGTTGTATGAGATGGAGTGGAGTTTGAATGTCTGTGTTCAAATCTCTTATGTAATTACATCTAAAACTCCACGTATATAAATTATACTTGTGTTCAATCAATTATTACAGATCTAATAATAATAATGAACAGCCGTTTAAAAATAAGTATGGCCATTATAAGCCTAAAATAGAAAGATGAGAGAGAGGGGAAAGGGGGGACTACCCTAAAAATGAGTATTTCTGTGACTATACAAACCAATCAGTGAGATTAGAGAGGGGTAGGGGGGTTACTCTACAAATGAGTAATTCAGTGACTATACAAGCTATTTGGTGAACCATAAATATAATCACATATAAAACATGCTGATCCATTTTTATGTTTGTTTAATATTTTACGATGTATTATCTTTTAGTTTCCTCCCTACAAAACTTCTTTCCAAAATACTTCAACACCATGTCAACTTGTAGCTTTCTAATATATTCCATTCTCTTCCATATCTTCCAATGGAAATAATAGATAATGTATTTTTTTAAGATGTTGTTGGGATAATTTATATAACGTCAATGAGGTCTATCCACTCCATGAAACCCATGTCAAATTTACCATAAAACACCCTTTTAGGAAGCCTTCCATTGTTCTTTCGTTGCTTAATGAAGATGCAGATTTTACAATTAATGAATTCAACAGTATCACATTTGGCAAGGTG